>QMIH01000473.1:63745-88758 GCA_003987875.1 Clarias batrachus | reverse complement strand
CCAGGTATTCATTTACAAAGAAATACACATTTGCAAGCATGTGCATCCACCCACACACACTAGCCTGACACACACTCATATGYCAGCCTCAAGGCAGTTGATGTGAATTTCTATGAMCACTCTCGGTCAGGTCAGGCCAAGCAGGACAGCATTTTTCTGTTGCTTCTTGTTTCAGGTCAAGCTGTTCATATGAGAACATTGTATATATTTGTCCAGAAAAAAATTGTTTTCTTACAATAGTACTATTCATATGTGTTATTTAAATGTTCATTTTCCACACTTAAGATAAATATGCCAAACCAGATACTTTATAGTGTTTTTTTCCAGTGAGCCAAAAGAAGATTAAGAGCTAAGGTCACTAGAACATCCTAAATAGCCAATAACCTCAGACTTTCCTCTGGATCAGCAGAAAATGGATTAAGAATTGCTTGACTGAAACGGTGGTTATTTCCAAAAATATCTACTCATGAAGTACAAAAACCTCCAGAGAGCCTGTAATAACCCACTCGAAAATGCTCCACTGGGAGACATTAACACTTCATGTGACCAGCACAGCAACACTGCTCCTGGCTAATGATGCCAGGGAGATCCCATCCCTGCCCCGGGTGTACACACACACACACAAAATCACAAATAATGATCCTGTAAAGACATTTGTAAAACTTTAGACAGTTGGAAATTTATCAGAGGCTAATATATGTCCTCCTCTCTATCCCTTCCTTCAAGACTTCTTCTTAGCCTTGCTAAAGTAGGATTCAAAAATGTGTGCTTCCCCTGTGGACTSTGTTTACTGACTCCTACACCAAGAGGGGTTACATGCAGACATAATGTGCAGCCATTAAAAATGAAAAAGCCCTCTAACTATGAAAAGATGACTGCTCTGCTAGGACAAAGAACTCCTTATGAGTGTATAATGAGGATTGAGATGTTAAAGTATGTTACCTGCAAAATGCGGTCCCCTTCCCGAATCCGACCATCTCGGGCTGCTATGCTATTAGGTCCGATCTAAAAAAAAAAAAAAAAGTGGAAGAATGCATCAATCAATAAACAGGCGCTGCATAAGTAAATTGACATTGGAAGGTTTTCTTTTTCCTTCTTTTCTTCCTTTTTTTTTTTACTCTGGCCTTCACTTGAGCACCACTTCACTTTTTCAGTATATTATTGCTGTTTCTCAAGGTGAAGAACAAAGTGTGAGTGACAGTAATGCAGGCCATAATGTGGCTGAAAGATGACAATAAATCAATCGAATGGAAGTGTTTTGAATACAGACACAAAGAACAAGCCACTAAGCTGTGTAGTAGAGAACAGCCTGGCAGACACTGAAAGACCAAAATAATGAAGCTAGAATACTCTCTAAGACGCCGGTGTAGATTTCTCAAAGACTACTTTCAAAACAAAACCATGCACATGACCGTTGAGAGTTTACCACAAGACAGAAATAACAAGTAAACCTKAAGGAGTTTTAGAAGAGTACAATATGCTGAAAAGTTCCTTAAATGAAGCATGTAGAGCCCTGCAGGCAATTATACCAGTTGAGGAGAAAAATCATATCTTATCTTATAATAAGGTCTTAAATCAAATGTTACTGTAGGAGGCGTAAGTTGTAATGTGATCAGAAATCAAAACTTTGTCATACAGAATGGCGTCATTATCAGCTAAACAGAACCTCAATCTGACAATAACAGGATGAGATGACCTTGATGATGACCTTGAAGATTGAGATGTAAGGAAATGGTTCTTCATATAGTCTGCGTTTTTTTTTGTTGTTGAATAAAATGGTGACTCAAATGACCCAATTTTTAAGCCTCTATAAAATGAGTATTTGACAACGTTAAAGTATTTGTCTATGATTTGACTACATAGTATTAGACTATGCTAAAAACTACAAAACCTAAATTAAAAAAAAGCAAAACCTTATTAATACAACATTATCCAATAATTTGCACTGTGTAAACAGTTTGACTTAACTAGTTTTGAAAACTACGGACTTGAATGGAAATTTTTCATTTKGAATGCATTTACTGTAAGCCAAGTTACTGTAGGTTTATTTCCATTTTACTATGGCACATAAGTATTCAACATCTTGATGCTAGCCTGCTCTTCACTGTGTGAGCTAAGAACCAAGACAATTTTTTTTCCTATATGTTTACGCAAATTACCAGTGTTAACCGGTACATTTATGTAAAGCTGACAAAGTGGACTCACAGGATGATTAGAAAATAAATAAAATGTTTCACTGAAATATATTTATGTTTCCTCAATCTCCTGCTGAAGATGCTGTCGACTATTGTGTACACTGTGATCTCATTTCTGTCTCTGTTTGAACTTAATCAATGTCTTCAAACAAAAAGAAGTTCGCCAAAAGAATAATACCCAACAGTTCTCATATGAGGACAGTACAGGAATATATAGACAATGTAGCTGGGAGAAAATGTCATGTTCTCATATGAGGACATTCGACATTCAAAAGGTTCAGCTGAAGTTGTCCAAATATGCATGTCCTACGCAAAATTCCTGTTTCCCAAACACCAATTTTTCATCTGTTTTGGCCTGCATATAAAAATGATGACATCCAAGGTTATTTTTACTCTGATTAACMCATACTAATAAATGTACAAGATGGCCCAAAATTCTCGATCCATAGACATTTCCCTTATTGGACATTTCATCTTTTCTTTTCTTTCTCAACTAACAAAAGAAAATCAAATAGGACCACATCTAACACTACACCATTTTTGGAGGTGAGGTGAGAGGTAGGGGACATCTGAAGTCAATCGTCTATCAGAATTAGCCAAGACCAATCATTTCACAAAGGAAGGAGATCAGCTCTGCATGTAATACCAGTTCTGATGCATGAGAAAACGTTCAGCCTTCTAGTATTCGGCATATACACAAGTCCTGCTAAACCACAGACTTCCAACTTACTTTTTAATACATGTTTGCCTAAGGGCTCAGACTTTTTGGCCACCCTCTATTCTAATAAAACATTTTATGATGCACAAATTGCTCAACACAAGCAAGATCAGCACACATGGTTGTATTAYAGGCCTGGAAGCCCGATGACTGGAGTGACTGGAGTGTCTGTGGGGTGTAGACTCCGGACAGTGTGGAACATTAATACTCATTTAAGTTTCACTGCCCTTAAAGGCTTGACTGGTTCTCTAGTTTAGCCATCCCATAGATCCTCTGTCACTAATGATACTAAGCAAAGGGGCAGGCCCATCTTTCAGTGGCTAATCAATTCTTGTTTTGCCTCATTTGTTTCACTCTGTCCAATCAGGGCACATCTCCAGAGATGACTGACAATTGGAACATTCCATCTTTATAACACTCCACGCCTTCTCAGAGTAGCAGTTCTTTAGAAAGATGACTTGCCACAGTGTGTGTGCTCGTACCGACACGGCAATCCTGCTGTTAAGAGATACCACTGATATGCACTGCTGATCTGTTAAAGCAGCCTTTCAGTTATAACATTCTGTCTTGTAGATAGTCATCTCGAAAGACTATAAATGCTATCTGATTCAAGGGCTCTGCCCTGAAGATTTATCACAGGACAGAATTACAGTGACTTGTTACTGCAGTTCATCCTTATTTCTATATTATGACTTTTTTTTCTTTGTTCTTTGTATTATTCTAGCAAATGAATAATTTGTAAATTTCCCGCCTTCAACATGAATATCCCTTTGTCATAAAATGCATTAAAATACAGTTACTTGGACCCCGCTTTCTGGTTTTACAACCTTGTGAGCAAAGGCTGTACATCAAGACCAGCTATAATATGGCACATAGAGCAGGCCACGGATCTGCAGACTTCAATTTTATGGAGTGAAGATTTTAATAAGCTTGTAACCACTGACTGGCTCGGACATATCTATATTCAGTGCGAGTCTTTCTTTAGAGTGTGCTGAAGCTCTGATATAACTTCAAACGAATCAGGCAGTAAGTTTGGCAGAAGACAGCGGAGTGGCTTTGGTGCTAACAAGTGTGAGAAAAAGCTCCTTGACCAAATCTTACATACTTCCTATGATTACTGGAGGGAAATTTCATCACGCTAGTAAAGCTCAGTGTAGATTCACGCGATTTCGGTGGAGAAATCCTGTGGCTTAGTGAGTGCCTAATATCTGCATATGTTGTGTTGTAAATAAATATCTGCATTCTAGAATATCTGAATATTTAACGTTTTTGATGTAAGAATACACCCTGGCATCCACATTCTATATTTAATATGCTGGTAACCTATTTCAGTTTCAGACAGACTGATCGCATATGCACTAACTGACTAAATGATATGCAGTTGGCTGCATCTGGTGGGTTCTCCTGGGTAGAGGTCTGCAGGGGTAACATGTCTTCCACCCAGAACTTACAACAAACATCAATAAACAACAGCCAGTCTTGCCTTATTATTATTGACTTCCAAGACTGATGCTCACAAATTCAAGGGACAAAGCTCATATACAGTACGGTACAAAGAAAGCAATGCTGTTACCAGCTCTGTTTACATCTTTAATAGGATATCTGCTTGCCCATATTTCATGGGACAAAAATGAATCGGTTGAATTAATTATGAATAAAAAGGGGACCACTTGCTTTTTTTTCATTATTTCCTTCAGTCTGGGACAAGGTCATTTTTCTCTCATCTGTTCTTAATTAAACTTTTACAGCCATTCCTTGGTACAGTAACCTGGTCCGTAAGGTTCATCARTGATTTTTTTCATCTTGGGCTGTGTTGAGAGTAATATGCATATAATGATGAGTTAATGCAACATTTGTTCATATTGGTATTTATAATAAACTATTTTACTGTAATACAGAAAATAAAGAAAGTAAACACTGAATGGTATGAAGAGAATTTCGCATGGTTTTCAATGAGAACTTTAAAGATCATTTGTGGCAAAATTACTCTAAAATGTGTCTCACATTGCATTTAAAACCCCCAAAAATTGGCTTAGGTTGAATATTGTTTGGGTTTGGACCCGGTCCCAGCTATATTGGGTATACAGTACTTCCCTGCTTAAACAATCAGTGTTTGCTCAAAGCACAGCACCATAGATTCACACAATGTGTGGTTAAGGATTTTCCCGTCAGCTCCTCTGTGAGACAGCTCAGACAGCTCTGCACAAGAAAAATCACGAACTGCATGCAAGCAATTTCAATAATCTAAACAGGCTGCCCAGAAAATCATGATTAGCATGCTTTTAGTCTAAAATATATACTTTTTAAAAACTTCTCCTGCAGATCTACTGCTATATMTTTTAAACTCTGAATATGACCCCTCTGTGGGCACACTAGTGTGATCCCCCCTTCCCCTCGTTATTTTATTTATTTATTTTTACAATATTCTTTGCACATATCTGCCCACGTCCTAGACTGCTTTCTTGACATGGATGACTGGAAACATTTTGGAAGGATGTTATTCTGTACAACCAAATCTGCAAACTGAATTGCTTAACACGACAAATAATACCACAGGCAGTTTGCATGGTTTTGAATAATCCCACCGGCTCCAATTGGACCAATCGCAGTAGTTTTAGTTCTAAGTCTCCCTGCCACAATCATGACAACAATATATGAAAAAACATAATGTTGTATAATGTAACTTTGAATACATGGACTGTCTGGCAGACGGGTACCAATAAGGTGCCATTAAATAAATAAATAAATGAATAAATAAATAAAAAACAGATGTAAAGATAGTGAGATGACTCAGACATGACATTTGATGAAGATATATTTGCAGTGGGTGCCTTCTCTTTAATTTACATGCTACCCAAATATTCTCAGAATAGGAATAGTAATAGTCAGAGGCATATTGTTCTTGGTTTTTTAATTATTAGTAGTTAAAGCTTTGAGTTGCACATCAGGTGGTCATGTGTTCARTGTTGCCAAATCATTGCATTGCAAACATTGTAATGGTTGTGTTCTTAAGCAAAACCCTTTACCCTTACTGTAAGTCAACTGTAAGGTTSTATTTATTTATTTATTTTAATTTATGAAGGTATTTCCTAAATGAGTGTCTAATGTTATRCCAGAAACGTCTCTATTTCATACCACATACAATTCTACAGTACTTTCCTCTATTTAGTTTTTCAGTGTATTGTTGTCTTTCCCCCATTACATTACTATCAAAAGTACATTCTCTTTATTTCTCACATTGTATGTATTCATATCATAGTATTCATGATTCTGGTACTGTGCTGTAAAATCTTGTGCAGATGTCAAGTAAACAAAACACTATCCAGTCATATCTAYATCAGCCCAAACAGACTCAGATATGACATTTGATGAAGATATATTTTCAGCCGGTGCCTTCTCTCATTTACATGCTACCCAAATATTCTCAGAATAGGAATAATAATCAGAGGCATATTTTTCTTTGTCAACATCACAGAAATCCTCAAAGAGTGAAGAACAACATACTCCCTTGCTGTTATATGCATCAGATGTCATTAATATTTAATGAACTGCATTATTATGGGGAGTTTAAAAAAAAAAAAAAAGCAAAACTGTGTTTGGGCATTTGTTTTATTTTGTGTAAAGATATGCAATCAGTCATAGTAGAAAGCTGCAGGGAAAAACACTGCAATACTAACTCACACCCATATATAACATATACAGTAATATGTCAATGTTTAAGGCCCATAATAACCACCATGAAGCCCTTAAACTCTGACAGGAGCCGACAGAAATACACACCTCTATACATAAATTTTATATTACTTTCACTGCAGTTACTGAGGAATATGCTTTAAGATAATAACATGGTGATGCCTTTATTGGTTAATTCTAAATCACATAATCTGCTTTTAGCAAAGCGGGGTAAACCTTGTTCAATTACTGTTATATCTACTGTTTATGCCAGTTGTTAGAGTTGCATTTTGTTTTATGACATGAGAAGAATTTTAATGCAATTGGTCCAGTGACATTTGCTGAAAAAAGAGGAAGCTCACCTCTGACACATAGATGGCAACRTCATCTTCATCGTCTGTCCTGTAGCAGAGCGTGAGGCCGAGTTTCTCCTGACTGTTCAGGCGGCAAAGCTCCACCTCCTATATCACGAAAACAACCCAGAGTGTCTTAATATTGTATACAATTTACAAAATTAACAATTTTAAACACTAATGTAATGCAACGTTCTAAAATGACATATTCATGTGTAAATCATTTACAAGTGATCCTTTCCCCCTTTAATAGCAGTGCATGCATAAGAGTGTTTCCTGGACTTCTAAGCACACTGGAACATTTAGTATTCAAGTTTCGCTTCGGGTGTTAATGATTACTTTGTAAATAAACTGTAGTTATGCTATTAAGCATTTATTTATTCAGTCGATGATTGCTGTGCAGATGAAAAATTCATCGGCTGCTTCACGGTGCAGATAGTAAGAGTGAGCTCAGTTAAAATCTGAGCATCACTAACAATAACAGGCATCATCACCTGGGAACATTTCAAATTTGAGTGACAGGCATGCGAAACTGTAATCAATTTTCCAATATTTACAGGTTGACCTCGTAATGTTTAATTATGCATTGCAGTGAGTGTTCTTTGCAAAATTCAATGCATCTTAAGAGAAGAAATTATAGCAATGTCAGGAAGCATTTGTTTCAATAGCTATGAAACTATAATACACAGAACCTGGAACAGATTCACGGATCTGTGTGCTGCTGGAGCTTTACTGGGCAAAATCAAAACACACAATCCAGAAGTCAAGATTGTAAGGAGTGCAATGGTAAAAGCACAGTCTAGGATGGAACATGAACTCAACAGGCCTCATGGAACGGGGCCAAAACAGTTACTTTGGTATAAGACTCAGAACTCCTATGTAAATAGGAAGTGCTTGGGAAGCAGTTTACAATGATAGGAGATGTCACAGGACATGAGTCAACTGTTTATAATATATATAGTTTATATATTTTTTTCTTTTCTTTTTTTTTTAATATATAAATCCCAGAAGAATGTAAAAACATCCCGGACGAATGCATAATACTGCTTTGGACATGAGCTGTCTTATTTCACCAACATAACCAGGCAATTACACATTGCATGTATGTAATACGTTAAAATATAATTTCTGCATTTTTGATACAAGTATAAACTGCTTAGGTGCTATCAATATGATACTGTCCCAAATGTTGTAACGTCAATGAGATCACGTGTTACATTAATAAGTGAGGAATAATATTTCAAATAAGCCTTCTGACATGTTGCTGTGGTATATGGACCGTTAACTCATGGACTGCTGGTCAACTAATAATTTCACTGTGCAGTAACTGTATTTGTTACAATATAATCCGAGCAAACCAAAGAGCCAAGTAAAGCTAGCAGAGTGGGCCCTCTGGTGCATGTACTGCCAGAGGTCACTTACAAGTCCTTCTCCTCCTCTCCCTGTATTCATCAAACAGTGGCAGTCCATCACAAACCCATCAGTCCAGGGGCCTGCACAGCTAATTACCCCCCAGAGCTGTAGACCTCAAAGGAAGGCAACTATATTGTCAGCCTTTGTGTCTCATTTTGATGCATTCCAGCAGACATGCTCTCAGATCTTTAATTGAACACTTCTCAAAGTGCCAGGCTACTGGGCCAGCAAATAATTCTATCAAACCCAATGAGACACTCTATGCAGTGATAAAGAATGAAACATTGAGAGATTTTTCTAGTTTGTTTGAGGAGTTTTAATCGATCACTTAAAGCAGTTAGTTATAATACTTTTGTTGTTGAACAATAATAAAAAATCTTTAAAAAAAAAAAATCATAATAGGTGCCACTATTTAGTATAATTAGTTCAACAACACAGGCATGAGATAAAAACAAACAATAATTATGCACAAAACTCATTAGTGATGTTTTTGAAAAGGACAATGAATCTCTATTAATTTGGATCATGGATAAGTCACAAATCTTTCCATTCCACAGAAAGGCAGTGTATTTTCAGGTACTGGGCATAAACACGACAACACTGGCAGCCACGCTATCAGCTGCAAACACCTGCAGTTCAGCCCTTAAGAGGAAATTCCTCATACAATATGTTTCCTTCTCCAGGGGCCACGGTGTAATACATGTATTGTATTAGTTCCTCAGTGGCTCAAATCTGAAAGCATCATCTGATCTCTTTTATAAAAAAAAAATAAAAAATAAATATTTACAAAAACGTTCTCGCAGCGTGCTGCTCCCTATGATTTCATTTTCTAGATGATTCCAAGGTTCAGGAATGCAAAGAGACAGAGAAGATGAGAGGTGTGATGAATGACGGTAAACGAATGCGTGTGTTGGAGAGATTGGATGAGGTGACTGCCCGCCATCAAATTGCACTGTCTGCTGTCAAAACAAGTGTATTCGCAGGGTGGCAATGAAAAGAAAAGGTTAGGGATGAGGGAACGGGAGAGAAAGAGAGGAATATTTCATCTTTCTTATCTGGACACTGAAGGGCCTGGCAATGGAAATTTCCACACTTTATTTCACAACACTAGTCACATTTTTTAAAAGTTGGAAATAAAAAATAATAATGACCTGTCCCTCAACCAGCATAAACCTTAAAAAAAAAAAGTACATTTTGATGATGGCATAGACTGTAACACCTAAAACCTAGGTTGTGAAACTCAAACTTTTTTTTCCCCCTCGGAATTTGTTACGTAAAATGGACTGGTCTCTCTCTCTCCCTCTCGCCACAAATATTCCTATTGTCACGGTAAATGGAGATGCGTTTGTAAAGCATGAAATACAGTAAAAGGAGAATGCATAGTGTAATAGGATCAGTTAATAGAAATAAGCTGTGTGGATTAGCACATAATTTATTTACCCAGCCTTAATGAAAGCAGCGGGAGACACGAGCGGATGCATTAATCTTTGAGGAAAAGCAGGAGCTCACGCTTGGAGGGGGAAAGCATTCAAACAAATTTCAATGAAATAACAACATCAAGCTTCTGATCATATATCACTCAAAGCTCGGGAAACAGACTGTCTCCTCTCAAACAGGCTGTGGGAAATGAAGAAATCTCGACGCGAGTTCCTTTTTTTGGCAGGCCATGTTCAAAAATATGCTTGTCGAAAGATAGATCGCAGATATCATCTGTCAAACCTCAATATAATCGGAGATATGATGGATTCTACAGTGCTTCACGAAATGAGGAACGTGATGATTCTGGATGACACGACGCTTCACTGCATAAAGTGAGAATCTCTTAAATTTAGTGAATTTTATTATTATTTTTATTTAAGATTAAAATAAGATTGAATAGATTATTCAATCTGTTGTTAGATTCATTTTACATTTAGACTCATTTTTACATCTTTAAGCATTTTTTACAGGAAAAAAAAAACGTCTAAAACTTCCAAATTATTTTACAATAGAACACAAAATATACAGTAAAGAACTATCTATTGTGTAATTTTTGTCTTAATGATCTTAGATTTTTTTTGAGGTTAGTACTGTGGCCTTGCAACTCCTGAGTTGTGGGTTCAAGTCCCATTTTCAGGTGTCTGTGTGTGGGGTTTGCATGTTCACCCCATGCTTGATGGGTTTCCTCCCACAATCAGAAGACATGCAAATTAGGTTAAATAGCATTTTTCAAATTGCTTATAAGTGTGTGAGTGAGTGCTGGTTGTGCCCTGCAATGGATTGGCACTCCCAGGCCTCCTGCAATCCTGTACAGGATAAGTGGTATAGAAAATGAATGAGTATGTGTAATTATTTGACTAGATTCAAGTTATTTTCACTTGCTAAGATATACAAAAGTGACATTTTTTTTGAGCATTGAATCTAAAAGGTCGCACCTACATGGAAACTTAATGAAGTTTTGCTTATCCAGTTCAACATAAAAACTTCAGGGCTGAATAAACATGTACATGGTCAAATTAGTTCTCAGGTCCATTTGTATCCAGCTGGACTTTTATAAACACAACAGGGTCTTAATCAACACCTGAGCATCGTAGCCTGCAGCCATCCTGTTGAGCCACAGACTCTGTTTCATGTGCATTCAGTCTGGTTGCAGCCATTTGATCATATCATATCATAAATGTAGGAGCACTTCAATAAACTGCAAAACCTAATTGCAAAAAAGAAAAAAAATCTCACATCATTTGTCATTATACCTGAGATATGCCCAGATATGGAAGTAAATGTGATTATTTTATACATCTGGTTGGTACAGGAAGGCTATACCTGCCAAAAAGCCAGATTAAACAAATGCAGCAATGTTGTCAGCGTCCAAGGGCAACAGCATGCTTTAACCCCCACTGTTTATACACCATGCTGCGATCATAGGTCATAGGTCATGGCTGTGACCCGTCATCTGTCAGGAGAGACCCATGGGGACAACCATGGGGAGTCTATTACCAGCATGTCTGCTCTTATGCCTAGCAAAGGTCTATTATAGGCAGTCACACTGGGTGGATATCAAGTGTGAATAATAAAAGTGACAGGAGGAAACAGGATGATGTCCTACCTCATACTCTAACTCATCAGTCCTCTCAGCCTCAGCTGGCATGTTGGAGAGATACTCACTCCCCTCGTAATACTCCTGGCCCATGGTGTGGAGGGAGTGACAGCTGTGGGAAAAATAGATGTAAGTGTGTAAGGCAGTGAGGAAAAGGTATCRGTGTGAATAGGCAATAAATGAGTGCGGAAGAACAGCAGGTGTTGAAAAAAAATTACATTGCAGAATAGACAAAGTGAGAGGAGTCATAAAGCTCTCTGAGCAACAGTAGGGCAGAAAGACTGTAATAGTGAGAAATGGGGAGGAAATGTGCTGAGGGTAAGCATGTAAGATGGAGAGAGTTGTGGGTAATTGTACTGTATGTTGTAAGTACATTGAGTCATTTGCTGATTCGCTTACTTTCTGACTCACTCATTGATTCGCCTGCAGAATCACTCAATTATTCACTTACTTACATGCTCAGTAATTTACTCACTCACTCATTAACACACTGAACACTTTATTTATTCACTGAGTCACTTAACAACTAAATCTTTCATACAGTACACTACCTCACTTTCTTTTTGACTCACTGATTCAATCACTCACTCCCTTACTCACTGACTCTTTGACTTACAGTACTGTCTCCTTCACTCACTCGCTCAATGATTCACTCACTGACAAATTCTTTTTCATACTCAGTGATTTACCCAGTCGCAAATTTGTCAATTTGTGAATCACTGATTCACTTATTGACTCACTCACTGACTGAATAACTCACTAATTCACTCACTCTCTCACTGATTCATTTACTACCTTAATTACGGAMCGACTCTGTCATATGCCGTCCTTGTCCTTTCCTACAAGTGAATAAAATGCTGTCATATATTATCAGTGATGATGTCATGAGTGGGGGTTGGGGAGATGTGAGAGATTCTCTCTAATTAATCATTATAGATCCTTCAGTTCATAATGACACTGTCACTTTCTTTGCCTCTATGTCCTTGAGAAGACCATGCCAATCACCTCTCTCTCTCTCTCTCTCTCTCTCTCTGTCTCTCATAAGATATATTTAAGACATTTAGAGGCAAATGTATCTTTCCTTAATGTTCTCTGTTATATAGGACAATATGAACCCTAATATACAACACTCTTTTTTTCTGTAGCTCAGAATGTTTGGTGCTAAATATGCAGTATATGAGCTGAATATCATCTTTTATCTTTAGGTGATATGCTGTACAGTCACAATGGTTTATTTTGTTCTGTGTCTGCCAAGTGTCAGGCTGCACTATGTGCTTACTGCACAATTACACCTTTTTATGATCAATTGTGTGATACAGTGGAGAGAAATTGCAGTTGGATGTATAAAATCACTACCCTGTCTGAGGCACTTGATGGCAGATGAGGAGCCAACAGGCACCTTATTTTTATGGGACAGCTTGATTACACTGGGACTCTGCTGCAGGCTATAGGAATAGATTTGGACTTAATTTTGGCAACTACATTTTCCAATTTTATAGACCCATTTGCTTTTCATTACTGTGTACACGTTTTGCTACTCAGTAGAAATATATTAATAGTTGGTGGTTTTCTATGGAATGTTTTTTCTATTTATATATATTTTTAAAAAAAATCTAAATATTTACGACTTTGTCATCATTAGAAAATAGTTTAAAAAGCTATTGTCTAATTAGATAATTAGAAAATAATAATTAGAGAGGTCCGAATCAAAGTAGTCCACACAAATGGGATTTCAAAATAAAACATGACGTTTATGTGAGTGAAACATTTTTAGACAATCAATTATTCAAGTGCCATTGTGTGGTTATAATTACCTCCGTTACACACTTTGTGTGTGTGTGTGTGTGTGTGTGTGTGTGTGTGTGTGTGTGTGTGTGTGTGTGTGTGTGTGTGTGTGTGTGTGTGKGTGTGTGTGTAAGCTGGTCTCGGATATCTACACAGCATTGTGGAAACAAACGCCTCCACGTACACTGCTCACCATGGCTGTGTCTCGGGGGAAGAAACCCAGATATTCTTCACGCTGAACTACATCTTGTTCACATTTCATAATTCCTCAGAGAGGAACTTGAGAACCAGCCAAAGTAAATTAAGAACGAAAAAGAAACAAGTGATCTAGCATCCTTTGCCATTTTCTAGAAAACCCCATGATGCTTTTAAAGTTCATTAGGATTTCAGGGTCTTTAATTTAGGAGCATGCATACCGAAGAGACTTCTTCAAACTTTCASGGTATAGAAATGAAAAGCTTGTCTAGGTTTGATGAACGGCTTGGAAATCCCTGGTAGTTTCGGTAGAGGTTGTTTTAGAAATGAGYACTCCATCTTAGCCAGCGTTCAGCGGTTCTTACCTGTCTGAGAGCAGGAAAGGGCAAATGTCTGGCACAGGTGGGCTGCTAGGCCGGAGTTTGGCAAGAGCCATGATGTGCTCGAAGGTGATGTCTGTCTGTGTGCACACATCCACCAGCTGGACATCCTGAGATGACCCTTGACCCAGAGGCAGCGGTTGCCGCCGGAGCACCTGGACCACAATGGGGTCTTTAGCAGTGCGGAAAGCCTCCACTGCCTCCTCATGACTGGCTCTTGATAAGTCCTTCCCATTCACCTGGAGGAGAAAAGGCACCCCATTAAACCTCATACATCACAATCAAGCAATCTTACATCCCGACATGTCTGTAAAAAGGTTCTTTATTTTGTGATTCAGATCCTGTACTAAATAAGAATAATACACACTCTAGAAGTTGCTGTGCAAACTTTGACTGTCACCTACTGACCTTTGGAATATCAGATTCTTGAAATCCTAAATGGTATTGCAGATATGCATGTTCATATTCGTACCCGTGTTATTAACGTTTACATTTTTTTCCGTCAGAAAGAAATGCCCCTCTCTTTACAGGGAAAATCCACAAAATGGTAATCAAGATTACAAGATTATTACACATTACAATAGAAGCTATTTTCTAACCCTATCGCACAGTGTTCGGTGCAGACGGGAGACACTCATGATCTACTTAAAACATACTACACCTAACATTACACAACATATTGATTTGCAGCCAAATTCAGCCTTTAATCTCTAACCAGCTTAATAAATACACCTATCATAAGGCATTATTTACAAGCCTCTCAGTTTTTGCTGATATAGTTCCTAAATGGACAAAAAGAGGTGGCTATTCATGCCTGAAGTGAATGAGGTATGATGGTTGCTGAAGGCTACTGGTTGTGTATTCGAATAGTAGGCTGCTTTATGTTCTGTCCCCTGAGGGTCAGTCGGGCTTTGTTTAAAATGAGGGGGTTTAGTGAACTGTGCTTTCACTACAGAATATTATTATAAGTAATGAAAAACATCAATCTTTCTCTGATTCATGCACAGTTACAGAACAGGTGTGGCCAGGTGTGGCCTTCATCATTTCTATTAAAGCTCTACTAGATTTGATCATTTAGTAGTGCAATTAAATTGATAGAACAACTTAAACCAATTAATGAGGCTTTATGTATGTTATAAAGCATCAAAAGAACAAAGGACTTTAACATTTAGAATTATTTCATCACAAGTAATATTTTTTTTTTTAATGTTTTGCAGAATTCAGGTTTGATACTGATTAGCTAGTGAAACATCCATCCCTGCAGCTAAATGAATAATAAAGGAATTACATCCTTCCTGGGATATATATATATATATATATATATATATATATATATATATATAAATGACCATTTAAAATAACAATCAAAACATCGGTTTGTGTTTTTGAGAAGGAATGGGAGCACAATCAGGATTTCTACATCACTGGAAAAAATAAATAAATAAATCGACAGCATGATCTCCTTCAGTGGTCAGTCTCAGTGAGAAGCTGTGTGGTTGCTGCCTCTATTTACTCACTTAGTAGAATATCTTTGCTCTGCACATGGCATATATATGGAGAGAAGCTGTGGTTCATTTAGTTCGGTAATTGGGAGCCGGAGAGAGAACAATACAGATGAAATACTCCCGTGAATAGGCTTTGAAACACAAGATAAGGATCTGCACCTCGAATATGGTCAACCCAGCACAATTTTCCTTCTCTTTGCTTTACACTGCATTTCCCTCAGCATTTTTCCCTTTAGGATTTTCACAAAGAAAAGACGGGTGGAGAGAGGCATAAAAACAGCACAGAAAGATAAGAGAGAGAGAGAGAGCGAGAGAGAGAGAGAGAGTGAGAGAGAGAGAGAAACTAATGAATATACATAAAACCAGTGTAAATATCTGCGCATTTTTCATTTTCATATTAGTCTTTTATGGAGGTTATATTTTCATATTTAAATAATGACTATATTATACACTACTATACATAATGAGAAACACTTCATAATCCCCTTGGTTCTCTGTTATAGACGTTCTCCCCGGGCACAACAGCTGACTCTGTGTGATGACTGACATGCCCGGAGACCCCACAAGAATCATTTCTCACATCTCTGCCAGAGAGAAAACATTCCCAATAACACTCTCTCTAAAGATGCTTCTCCTCTCAGTCGAGTGACCTTTGTGTAAAGCAACGTTGCATTAATCAGCTAGGCGATAAAGTAGGTCAATGCTCCAGAGGGACATTCATGACAAACACGACAAGAAGTGGAAAGAAAAAAAAAATGGAATCAACACAATCAGAGACACAAAGGCTCACTGCTTTCCTCTTCTACTTCCACACTGTTTTCCTCTTTGAACCTGCTTCTACGTTGCTATTTATTTATTTCCTGCTAGTCAGCACTCGAAGTCTATTGTTGTGGTTCTGTTTTGTGAAGTGCCTCTGTTATGGCCCGGCACACGATTCCTGAAGCGGCGAGATTCCAGACAAAGAAGCCGCACTAGATAAATGAGCATGTCTATAGCTTATGGCAGGCTGGGAGGAAAATGAACAAATCGTAAGTGCTAGGAGTGCCTTTCCCAGCTCCAGCTCCTAGCCTTATAGCAGATGTGGTCCTGCTAAAGGAAAAGAAAGCATTTTAAAAGGAAAACAAAACAAGTTTCTTGCTTTTTGTTTATATCTGCTCCAGATGGAATGATTAATCCCCAATCGAAGGATTCAATGTGAGCAATTCTAGGCATTATGGGAATTACGCACCCTACCATGCTGTTAGCATTCTGCTATCTTTCAGTGAATTAGCACTAACAACGTCGTTCTACACAGGTGTTCGAGGTAGCTCACAAGGACAATGCATGCAGAGTGTGTACCGCTAATATGGGCAGCATGTACCGTTCCAGAGAGGTCTCACTTTAATATGAAGTATTTTTAACATCTGTTTAACTGCACATGAACTATATATAGCTGCAATGTAAATATAAATGCATTCAACTCTTTCAGATGGAATGTGGAATACACACATATCAACTTCAGTGCAAAACAGACAGTGACAACTTGACAGCTGTGACATGTCAGTGGCAGAACCACTGAACTCTAATTGCCTCGCAAATCATTGAACTCCA
Source organism: Clarias batrachus (assembly GCA_003987875.1). Lineage (NCBI taxonomy): Eukaryota > Metazoa > Chordata > Actinopteri > Siluriformes > Clariidae > Clarias > Clarias batrachus. The sequence goes on along the minus strand of QMIH01000473.1, from coordinate 71,876 downwards.
GTTGCCACACAATGCCTCACAGCATACAGGCACGGCCACTACAGACTACACCTTCACCTGATTATTGACACTTTGCACCTGGACTCAGTCACACACAGGATATTTCCCAGTCACAAACTGACCCACCCTGTGTTTCGTTGCTGATATAACAAGCCTTTTTGTTTCTGTACACAACATTCTCGTTTCAATCTTGTTTGTGCCCTTGTGCTTTGTGCTTGTTTTCTGACTTTTGGATCCTGCAATTGTGTGCATTTTTTTTATAAAGCACACATTTAACCCAAATGCCAGCCATGGCAAGAATAGTTCACAGCAAAAGTACAGTAACTCTAATAATCCTACTTTACACATGTGGATTAGAAAAGTATCTCACGAAGAACACCAAGTCAATCCTTGAGGTAGATGGGCTACAACAGCAGAAGCCCACACGMTATTTCTTTGTGTGAGGCTGAAACTGGACAGGTGAAAAATGGAAAGTATACATATACTTTTGGAGCTTTTGGGCCTGTGATCCACTTTTTGCTGATATGGATGGTGTTGTGTACATGACAAAGATTTTCTGGTCAATGGAAATCTTACAATGATACTTAACTGCCCCTGTAAATCCTATAAAACCTRGTGCTCCTACTGAAAATCCTTACTTACATACTGTATAGTATACAGGTCTAGAAGAGTAATGATTTATAAATCAGGTGTCACCCAGAAGACAATGGGTTCTCTTATAGGGCTGGTTCCTTTGGTTCCTGATGTTATTTCAGGAAGTGTTTTTCTTGCCACAATCTCCTCTGGCTGCCTCATTAGGTAATTAAATCCACATCGGTTCGCTGTAAGGGCGCTTTGTGACTGTGTCTATTGTTAAACGTGCTATACAAATAAAAATGAAGTGAATCGAACTGGATTAGAGACCTTTAGCAGCTTAACCAGATGAGACATGCGCCTAGAAGAAAACAATCAACTCAAGAGAATGTACATAGTTGGACATGAAAGCATGAAAGGCAGCCTGGTTGTATAGTATGTCAATTTGTGGAGCTAAAATTACAGTATAGGTATCATATTTTGGTCCCATTTTAATGCCTAAATTCCAAAGACATTCCTCACTCTTGTAAGTACATACCTTTTGTATGAGTTTCAGTGATGTTAAAGTCTAAATAATATGCTTTAGGGGGTTTAGAGGATTGATGGCATGGTAGCTCAGCTGCTAGTCCTGTCACCTCACACCTCCAGGGTAAAGAGGGTTGAATTTTGCCTCCGGGCTATGCGCATGAAGTTTGCATGTTCTTCCCGTGTTTGGTAGGAGTACTCTGTTTTATTCCCACAGTCCAAAGATACACTTTGTAAGCTAGCTGGTGTTACCCAATTGCCTATAATAAATAATTGTATGTGTATGTGTCTGTTTGGAACCTGATTCGGCCTTCAACCAACCTATATTAATGGATGTATGGATATATGGATGGATGGATGGATATGACATAAGCAGTTAACTTGATTTATAAATTATTGTTTATTATGAATACTATTATTTACTTACTGTACAGTGTGCAATGTGTTAAAGCCTATATATGATGTTTAGCATAAACCMAATTGGACCTATTATGACTTTCTAGACATTTACAGTATATTCGTTTTACATATATTCCCTTTTAAATCTTAAAAGCCATGTCGTTGTTATAATCAAAACACACCATCTGACCAGCTCTTCCAGAATTAATTTTGATCAACTTTACCCACATTTTCCTCTTCCAGCAATGATGTCTTTTCATCAGTGTTTCCAGCAGGAGACTGATTATATGGCTCTTCCACAGATGCTTATGGCTTCTCAATGCTGCCCTTGAGAAACTTCTTAGCATAATCCTTAAACTTGATATAATTAGCATCATACACATGTTTGAATAATTTCGTCTCTAAAGTTAAATGAAACTGACATTAGGTATGTTGCATGGCACTGGGGCGTTTGTGCAAAACAGAGAACAATGTAATGGAAAAGCCTTGGGCTGAATTCTGTTGCATGTGGTAATGTTTGCCCAGAATAAGAGCAGCTGTGGTTGGCAGAGAACTGTTTTCATGCGTAATCGAACAGCACCTCCTCTTCACATTCAGAAAGTCACTCAGAACAAGCTAGTGTCAATACAGGAATAAGCACAGGTCTCTTGACACGGATACACAATCAAAAATATCTCAAAATCTCTTTTCTCTTTCAAAGGCATCACTGTTCCTTTCCTGACTCACCCCACTTTTTCACTACAAAACGCATTCTGAATAGAAAATATTTTACAATGGCTTTCTGCCGCGCTTTGTAGCGACCCATTCGTGTCCTGTGGATGTGCAGTGTGCAGACTAAAGGGATTTTTTCAATATTATCCTAGCAGGAAAATATTTTCGACCTCGAGCTCTAGGTGAGTACGTTTGATGCCATTTGTCAGACTAATCGACACATAGAGTAGAAAAATTGTCCCAAATTTCCATCGTGAACAAATCCAATAACACAGATATGAGTTCTCATGAAGATAATGTGCTTATGACTGACACTATTTATTTTCATTGCAGTTTTTACTTTCTGCCAATGCCCATTCACTGTATGATTGTTTTTTGTAATTAACAAAAAAATTTATTAAAAACCATTGTCCAGCATTTGTCCAGTTATTGTGAATTCTCCCTAATATCAATTTAATTCACTTTCATTTCTTAATTATAATCCAATTCTTAATCATAATTTCTGTGAATCTAGATTAAAACATTGCCAATACACATAATATGGATACATTACACAAAATTTAGATACTGTAATACATTCTTAAAACTAAACATTCTTCAATGTATGAAGTAAAAGTACCAGCAACAGTCTATAGTGTGTGGATCCGGAGCATTTTAGATCATTTATACTTCTTTACTAGACTTCTTTAAATCTGACACCTCAACCAAACCCACAGGGGAGAGGGGCTGCGCAATACAACCTCATCGTGTCTTCAGACCAACGTGAACTCACTCTGCTTCAGTCGTCTGACAGCATCACAGAAACACACTCATACACCCAGAGGCTGAAGCACACAAATCTACAGAGGCACCTGTTTTGAGACATAGAAGTCTGTGAATTGAAACATAGTGCAATAGTTCAATATGGCATGTCATCATCTTCAATAGATTTCCGATGAATCACCAATTATCTTTGTTTTCACTATGAACAAAGGAACAATGGATGTTGGATATGAGGGGGCGGGGCGGGGCGGGGCGGGACCGGGAGCCCACTCTGGGCACTACTCTCCAGCACTCATTTCACAGACAGTCCCATTTGCGTCTCACTGACTGAATGCCTCTCAAGTGACCAACAATGCTCCACTGACTCACCCTTTTTGTGTCCCAGAATCAATTTACATTTTCATAAATAAAAATCCAGTGTTGATGTGAGAGGCACAAAGCAGCATAAACCTAGGACATGTAAGGAAAGGAAAGGTAATTCCCCGGTGCTGAGGAGAGCCATAGTTTCAACTAGCCACTACTGGGCCTCCTTTCAAGCTGGCTAAATGTCTCATTTCAATAATAAGTGTCAGGCTAAAATATGATGAGCGGTGTGGTACAGTAAAGATGTTATGAGTACATAAATCATGCGAGGGAGAGACAGAGCGGCCGCTTTAGCGAGTCCCAGCACACGCCTTGCTGCTCCAGTGACACGGAACTGCGAAATAAAAACTGCGGGAAGACCGCAAGGGAAATCTGAGTGGCCCACTGCATCACAACATCAAGCAGCTGAACATCTCGCCTTTCACCCCACAGCAGCATAAAACACAAGCACAGCACAGCCAATAACTATTTTATACATTAATAAAGCCTGTTTCATTTATGTATTTCATTTATGTTCTGTTAGGGCGGAGTATTTGAGTTTGGTTAGCTATGGAAGCATATAGAGCAGTGAATCAATGGGAAATGTTTCTGCCTTCATCTGCTGATCAGGGTAAAGGAAGCAGGCTTTGTAATATTAGGTGAAGGTCACAATTTCTAGCAGCTTTCTCTTGGCCTAATCTGCAGGACGTCCACATCATGCACCCAGTAAACACTGATTTCTTAATGAAACAATGTATTTACTGACATGCTAGATCGTTGAAAAAAATATCTTTTCCACAAATGGGTCAGGATCTCCCAAAGATGTTAAGACTTCATTCAGAATGAGTATATGTAATGAGATAAGTCTAAGCCAACTGCCATAAATCTAAATATGAATCTGGTCATCCTCCTGGCGTATAGTGTTACCTGTATGATGTACCGACTGGCAAAATGTACCGTGCAATTTGATGATAATAATAAAAGATATTAACTTATCATGTAGAAAAGGAAAAGTACATTTTTAGAAACTTCTGTAGAGCTTATCAACATATCAATAGAAAAGAAAGAACCTAAACAGATTTGAATATTTTTACTTTACTTTTGATGTGAGGACAGAACACATCAGCTTGTAGCTGACACATTCGCCTAAGGCTTGGTGACATGATGAAAAACAATGTATCTTATTAGAAATCTAGAACATTATAACAAATGGCAAAGAGACTGTTAAGCAATGAGAAACGAATGGAGAGAATAACGTTAAACAATTTGAGCAAAAGTTAAATGTAATGCAAAGTGGCAGTAAAACAGTGTGGATGTGATTGGCATACAGTGCTACAGTTCCTTTTTGCTTTAACTGTGAAACATTATCCTTCCTTTTCCTCCCACATGCTCGTTGTTCCCGTGCCAGTTGATGAGACTTTGCTCTGCTGCAACAGACTTGATGTGATCGAATAGTAATAATATACTGTTTAGGTAAAAACATAACACTTAAGCTCATCATGTAGGTGGCAGAAACCGTGAAAAGCGGAACAGCGTTCTCGACTCATTCTGACACTAGTAGGCACGCTGCATGGACGCGTTTTATACATTTGCGTCTCACCATCTGGCTCAGGAGCCGTGAGTAGAAACGCACACAGAGAAAGCCACTACGCTGTTSTTCACAGTGGGAGGAAAATCTTTTATTATTGTAACGCCTGMAACCAATTTGCATAGAYTTAAACTTCAAAAGTCACTAAAATTGTTGTATTTTGAGAGTTTCTGTAGTTGAATGACTTGATTTGTGAGTGGTTTTGTTATCTGTATCTATCTTGTGAGGCAACTGCCATTTGTGTGCTTATTGCAGTTGCCTGTTGTTATCAGTAAGCCCATGGCAATGTGAAAAATTCTAGTGCAAGTTCTAGTGCAGCTTTAGACTCCAAGTCCAGATCCATTGAATATGCTTCAGTTAAGCTTCACTGCAAATACTAAAGAATTTAAAGTACTTTATAAATTAATCTTCAGTTCAACTGCTTTATTCTGGTCAGGTTATTAGTTATATAGACAATTCTGAGAACACTGCGTGGGAGGTGGGACTACACCCTCTATGAGACAACAGTCCATCCCAGAGCACCATGCTCACACACATTCACACCTACAGTACAGGAGCTGCAGATCCACCTACTTGCATATTTTTGGAAAGTGAGAAGAAACAAGAGACACAGATAAACTCATGTGGATACAAAAGGACATGTGAAAGACGTGTATATATATATATATACACACAGTATAGCGCTTTTTTTACTGTGCTATTATTTATTTAACAAAAATGAAGCCATCAAACTGTGCATTTGGGTATGTTAGGTAGAACGAAAGGTATTAAGTAAATAAAGGTAAGTTTTAAAAAGGACAAATTTTTATCTCTACCAGAATATGAGAATGATGTCCCAAACTGCTGGTCCCAAAACTCAAACTCACAAAATGCTCATATTATTATTGGGAAGGAGAAACAACCAAAAATCAACAACAACAAAAAATCATAATATGTATCTTTGTTATTTCCTTGTGTACTGTATGTGAACAAATTTTTACTCATGGTTGTGTAGTTGATTAAAATGAAATAAAATTMATTTCATTGTATTACCTAGGCTGTGCTGAAAAAAAAGCACAATCCTGATTCTAGAACTTAGTAATGCAAAAAAATGCTAAAATTTTCTGTTTTAAGAGTTAAWGCTTTACATATACCGATGTTTAATTGATCAGAAAAATTATTTCCTTTATTGAGATGCATGAGACCACCGGCAAATCCATCATAGTACAGGAGTTTATTTACAATACACTATGCTTTAGTGTCTATAGTGTGAATATATTCTCATATCATATAAACATATGTGTGTTCCTTCTTCAAATATTTAAAGAACTGGACTTGCTTCAAAAATGACACAAAATTCTGTAAAGGCTGTAAACAAAGCCCCTCAGGAGGATCTCGTATTGAAAATCACAAAAAAACAAAGCTTCTCCCTTTTTTTCTGAAATAGCTCAATCTCACTACTTCTCAACAAATTATTGTTTGGGGAAAACACATTCAAACCGAGGTGCCCTACAGCATATAATGTGCCACCTCTGTTGAGAGAGAGATATTGTGCGTGCGTGTGAGAGAGATGATTTAAAAGCCTCAATGATTCTCCGCACATTCATTTGCACATCCGCGACCACAAAGTGCACCACACAGGAGGCAATTAGCATCATGTGAGCGATATTTACATAGTGTCAGGCGCATCCCCGCTCACAACAAAGATGCTTCATGTGACTGGCTGTCACTCGGCCGGCTAGTTCGCTTCTCATTACAGCACGAGCATGGGTCACGGGGTGGCCGTCAGAGCACAGCGATGTAATGAGCGCACGGAGCACCGAGGGTCAGTCGGAACCCCTGCTGGTGGCCTTTGATGCTTATTCGCAAATAATTGGGAGTTCTGTAACATGTATGGAGGTGGACACTGAGAGGATCCTTTGCGCAAAAGAACAAAGGGGTGGAAAGTAATTGATAGTTAAAAAGGTATGAAAAACTRACTATTTGTTCAGCACATGCTGGGTGTAGCTGACACATAAAACCTGATGCCTGTTAAGGCTGTATTGTGAGGCAGGAAGGTATTGGGTTATGTTTGAACTGAACGTTTGCTTAGAATGAAATATGTACTGAGATACCTCCTTGAAGGTATCTTTCGCTTTCTTAAAATAATTGTCTGTGGCAGCCTGGAGGTAAAATAATATTTGTAATTGTTTTTAAGATTGAATGCCTTGCAGGAAATTATTTCCCCATCAAGACTTTACATCATCTAATGAAGTTTAATGCAGATCCGTAACCTGGCAACATGGTGATGCTGTTTTACAGGTACCTTTGGAGATATCAAAGTGCTTCCTTGTAAGGCACTGATTTATGAGATGGCGCAGACAACAAGGCTTCGATGCAGCTGCCTCTTGTATCAGACGCAGCCCTGGTCATTTTAAAGTGATGGGAAAACTCCGTTAAATCAMATGGTAAGTTAACCAAGCTTCAAAACAAGCGATTACCGAACCAACCTGCTTAGTTTCATGAATCTTAAGCATATTGTCTGGTTGTTTATTAAACCATTTTAACACCCAAATTCTCACCCACATCCGTAACTGAAACCTGTGTACACTGTTTTAATAAATTCAGTATCCATTAACAGATGCATGTGAGAATACATTGCTGGAGATCAAACACACACAGTATATACAGTAAACAGCCTCTCTATATGCTGCTATAAAGCCCGGACTGTTCTGAAAGCAAAGTGAGTTTTGTGCATTCATTATTTATGATGCTTCATCCTTTGTCTCAGTCTGTCTCTTTCACACAATTTTAAATTCCCTCTACGATCTTAATTTTAGGGCAGGAGACAGCTGACATGTGGCAGCAGTTAGACAGAAGTCTGACAGGAAAATTGTTTTTTTTTTTTTTTTTCCTTCATCTTTGTGTCTAATCACTTGGGTAAATTAGAGGTTATAGGATTAGAGGTTAACAAAGCGCTGTGTCAGGGATTCTTACTGGATGTTCCACGAACACAATGCATATTGTCTATAATTCATTTTGTCACAGTCTATGAGGCCAGTCAGAGTGATTTTTTTTTTTATTAAACCGAGTGTTTATGTACTACAACAACTAATAAATTTTGATACTACGCTAGCCAAAGAATCAAATCATTGCTATAAATTATGAGACACAATATGGTACTTCAATTTACATTTACATTACACTCAAATAACTTATGATATATAACTGATGTGTTTTAATGTGAGAACAAATTCTTTTTTTTAGCCAGCA
>QMIH01000473.1:33976-48976 GCA_003987875.1 Clarias batrachus | reverse complement strand
CTCACTGCCACTCATACACACACACACACACACACACTCACACTCTCTCAACCGCACGTTGTGGCTCCTGGTCACATACACCGTCACTCCCCCTTCTCTTGCACAGCCTCTACACACGCCTGGCTCATGAATAATGTTGAAGAMCCTGACGCATATGTATCAGAGGAGGTGTGGCTGGGTGAGTGGGAGGATCCGGCGGCCCGTGCCGAGCTGCTCGCGCTCATTAAGGCTCCGCCACTGTAAAGACAATGAGTCTCCTTTGTGTTAGTATCAGAGAGACTGGAGATACTGTAGCATACTGGCTGCTGTTTTAACATCCTTTAGAGAGAATATGAATGAGAAAGGTTTGAAACAAAGCTAGGATCCATTCCATTTCTATTATGGACACTCTCGAGGAGTAATTTAAGAAGATACGCTTCTGAAATTGTTAGAAAAATTGATTGGCGCACTAGGTCAAATTGCATGACCCAACAAGGCTAAGAAGAAAATCCTAGTACGCAGATAGAGAGGGGGGAAAAAGAGGATTTTACCATATAACTCTAGCATATGTCTTTTTGAACGAGACAGCTAATCATATTTCCAAGACGTTTGCCAAGTAACAGAAAGACAACAAAAAAGAAACATTGCTTTGTGACCACAATAAGCAGGACCTCTGGGATTTTTGTTTGTTTGCGGCTCACTATTCACAAGTTCACCTACAGTAGATGGAGTCAAAGTAACCTCCAACAGGATCTAATGCATGTCTTTCACATCCAACATCTTTTTCCCTTTCAGTGAACCCGGTGAAATGCATTTCGTATTCGCTCACACTGCTGTTTTAGCGATTCGTTTTTAGGTGTTTCCATGGTCAAAAAAAACGTACATCTAAACCACAGATGTTAAGGCACTCCTTATGAGCACCAGCACTTAGAGCATGCCTTGAGCTACGTATTCATAATTATGAGCGTGAAATCTGTCTGCTTTATATGCCGTTTATATGCACTTTCTCTCAATATATCAGCAGCAACTTGCTGGATATGAAACGTGCTGAGGCAAACAAAAAGCGAGCCAAGAAAAGGGGGAAGGTGGGGGGTGACATACTGTTATTGAAACTCAGGAACCAGTAATGCACTCTTCACAATCAAGACATCAAATCATCACTCAAATATATCACAGAGAAAAATATTTCACTCACAGCTTCTTAATGAAGCACGGCTATGGTGAATGAATAAAATGATCCAGAGCAACACAATCTTATAACGCCCCCCACACACACACACACACACACACACACACACACACACACACACACACTGCAGTGATTGCAGGTGCCATCGTATTATAATAGCATCTCCAGAAACAAGTCAGCAATCAGAGTCGAGGAGGTTCATAGTGGGCTGATAATAGCAGATGCGTCTCTCTGACTGCGATAATTGCAACACAATAGACCAGCAGTGGGGTACAAATCCAGGAGTCCCCTTGGAGACAGGAGGGAATCGTAACGAGCTGTAATTGTTAACAAATTGGCCCTGGAGTCAGTAACCACTCGCACACTCACACATATATATATGGATATGCATGACTACTGTTATGGATAGCTGATCTCCCACCAGTTGGCTATCAGACTCGTTCCTTTGGGAGAAAATAATCTGATTTAGGGGGCTTTAATTTCCCTCCACAGCCTGAGGCCAGACTGGGAGAGACCCTACCAACTGTCTACAGCAGTGCAAATGCAAGAACATCTAAGTCTGGTTCTCTAATTCTCTCATAGCATCACAATTGTTCGGGGTTTAGGTGTAATAGATATTATATATGAAAACACAGTTCAATGGAAGGTATACAAGAGACATTCTCTAGAATGAGACATGCTCTAGAATTATCAGAACTTCAAAGCTCTTCAAAAAAACAGTTTATATATATATATATATATATATACACACACACACACAAAACATATGTATAGTAGGGCCTCATTAGTAGTATTAGTATTAGTATGGTGTAGGGCCTCCTTTTGCGGCCAATACAGCATCCATTCGTCTTGGGAATGACAGATACTAGTCCTGCACAGTAGCTAGAGGGATTTTGAACTATTCTCCTTGCAGAATAGTGGGCAGGTCACTATGTGATGCTGATGGAGGAAAACGTTTCCTGACTCGCTCCTCCAAAACACCCCAAATTGGCTCAAAAAAATTTAGATCTGGTGACTGTGCAGGCCATGGGAGATGTTCAACTTCACTTTCATGTTCATCAAACCACTTTGTTACATGGCCATCTAGCACAAGTATTGGGCCTAGGGAATGCCATGATATTGCAGCCCAAACCATCACTGATCCACCCCCATGCTTCACTCTGGGCATGCAACAGTCTGGGTGGTACAGTACGCTTCTTTGGGGCTTCTCCACACCGTAACTCTCTCGGATGTGGGAAAGACAGTGAAGGTGGTTCATATTGTCCACAGCCCAAGATGTTCACTGCTGGCACCATTGAAACCGACGTTTGGCATTGGCACGAGTGACCAAAGGTTTGGCTATAGCAGCTGCCATGTACATTGACCCTGTGGAGAAACAGGAGAGTTGAKGTGCACATTTAATTCTGCAGTGAGTTGGGCAGCTTTTTATGTTTTTATGTTTTTTGGATGCAATCCGGGTTAGCACCCAGAAATCCCTTTCAGACAGCTTCCTCTTGCGTCCACAGGCACTCCTGTTGGATGTGGTTCGTCCTTCTTGGTGGTATGCAGACATTACCCTGGATACTGTGGCTCTTGATACATCACAAAGACTTGCTGTCTTGGTCACAGATGCGCCAGCGAGACACACCAATAATTTGTTCTCTTTTGAACTCTGATATGTCACCCAGAATGTGTGCATTGCAATATTTTAAGCAAATCTGTGCTATTACTCTGATAAGTAAACCTTCACACTCTGCTCTTACTGGTGGAATCAATGAAGATTGGACACCAGGCTGGTCAAATTTAGCCAGTGTTTCAGTTTCATTGTTCAACCCCCTGTACACACACACACACACACACACACACACACACTCACACACACACACACTCACACACATACATATATTATACAGTGCAACCTTGGATTGCGAGTAACGTGGTTTATGAGTGTTCCGCAAACCGAGCAAAGATTTTTAATAAATGTTTAATCGGAAACCGAGCAAGTATTAGTTTACGAGCGCCGAGTATCATGTATCACGCATGCGACTCTTATTCTGACACCGAGCAGCAAGTGATCACAACTGAGCCAATGATTTTTCTCTCTCTTGTGCTGCGGAATTATGGGTAATCGTCTCCCCTGCTGCATCTTAGTGCTCGTCTCTTACTGGTATAATCAACATCTCCCTTTCCCTTCTGTGTGTGCACGCGTAATTTGACACTGTGCCCCACACACACACACAGTTTACCCATGTGTACTTTATGTGTGTTCGCACATGTAATTTGACACTGGCACACACACACACACTCTCCTCATCTGCACACACACGCTTTATTTACACAGAAAACTCAGCTTTGTCGTAATTCTTTTCAAAGGTAAGGTGCTGGTTCATTTGTTATTTTAAATTTTTTACTTTACAGCAGTGATTCCATTAGTATGCGCTCACGCGAGTATCATTAGAAAGATTTCTTTTTTTTTTTCGGTTAAAACAGTGTTTGCATTGTGTATGTTAGTTGTGAAACTAAAAGGAGTAATAGGAGTTTTACCCTTTAAGACGAGGCGAGGGGCTAATTTCACACACGCACGCACACACACACACACGCACACACACACACACACACACACACACACACAAATACACGGCGCCTGCGCGTACAAACTGAAACACTTATCTGTCTGAATTTATTTGTACTTTTTAAAAATGTTAACTGCAGTTTAATTTGTTTTATTTTTACTATATTGTATTAATTATTTATGTATTTATTGTTTTGGGCTGTAGAACAAATAATTAGAGTTTTCATTATTTCTTATGGGAAAATTCTATTTGGTTTATGAGTGTATTTGGAATACGAGCCCGCTTCCGGAACGAATTATGCTCATAATCCAAGGTTCCACTGTATATAGGTGTGTATAAACAAAGCGTCACTTAAACTTCCCTAGACATCATTAAACTTACATTTGCATTGACTGTGGTGGTCAGACAAGACTAAAAATCAACGCAATCAGCGTTTTGATGTCAAAAGGCAACTGCCTTTTGATATCAAAAAAGTACCTGGGACACACTGTAGAATATAAGTGGGTATTGGTGGCTCAAAGTTACGCTTCTCGTCTGCCATGTGGAAGGCGCGGGTTCCGTTGGGCATCCTTACGGTCTCAAGCCTGGATAAAAATGGAAGGGCTGCATAAGGAAGGGCATCCTGTATGAAACCTGTGCCAAGTTAACAGCTGCAGCCAAAAGAACAACAACAAACTGTAAAACCTTATTAAGGGAACTTTAGGGCTTGCTGATTGTGTTTTATGGTCTCTTCTGAAGATCAGCCTAATGATCAGACTTGACGTGACGAGGGGGAATCCATATCAAGTCAGAAATATTTAAAGAAACACAAAATCTCTGCTCTCCAATGGATATGAATCCTACGGAAAACTTGTGATGTCTCTATCCTTGTTCGACTTTACAGGAAGAGATTAGGTGTTGTTATTATTTTCATTCCCAGCACCATAAATTAATTGAAGAGAAGTTTTAACTATACAATACAAGACAAATCTTTGTAACATCGCTTACAGCATGTGGTATAACTYATGTACTGCATCTAATAATGTTTTGCACAATGTCACAAATGGTACTAATAAACGCGAAGGCCACAGTTCATGATATCGATGACACATACAAGCTCATATAAGCCCGTACAGATTCTTTGCTTCAAAAAAAAAAAAAAATCATAGGATTTTTTTTCGCAGTTGCCAGGCAATACCAGATCCCTGAAGTGCTATCCACTAAAGTGTCAATTTTACATCAAAGGGTCTTGTTGTGAGAGGAGAGAGTACAGAACGAAGGGGGTATGATATTGCATTTCAAGGGCTGTGTGCGGCATGAATTAGGATTCAATTTCAGGCTTTAGGAGCTACCACAGAAGGCTTGGAATGCCCGAACACATACAGTAGACATGTTTGTCCATATCCCTTATAAAAGGCAGATCGTAATAATAAGTAGATATGGGGTCAGGTTGCACATACCTGCCCTTGATCAGAATGATATCTGAATTAAAACATTTGCTAATATCTTCCCCATCTGAGTTACCACTAACTTTCCAGTATATTCTTTTCCCATAAACTTAGATATAGTCATCACAAGCAGTTATGTTATGTTCACACTTCAAGCCAGTTTAAATCAACCTGTGTTATTCTGCTCTTTCTTTTGAAGGCCTTTTATTTTCCATTTCCATGTCTAATGAACTCCATTCTAATTATAATATAATACTGTACATACTTGAAGTGATATGATGAATGTGTTAGACCAAAGCAACCATCAGGTCCGCTGGCAATGTTTACTCCTAATCTGCGGGCACTACCCTACAAGGTGACATCCGTCTGTGAAATCAGCGATGCCTATAGCAATGGGAATAAAATTGTCAGCTGAGCTTGTCAAAATAAATCAAATAAATAAATAAATAAAGGGAATATTTTCAATGAGCAAATACACTGAAACTGACAGTCTGAATGGAAATCTAGTCAGAATCGAGCTCATGTGTCAAATCTGAGTCATATTAAGCAATCTCCAGTTCCTCCTGGCTTTATAGTTATTGCTTTGATTGGCATGTTGATTCGAAATGCTACATTTACATATGAGGCACAGTAACAGATGATGGGGGACATAAACACGAAATAATAACATACCATATGCTTTACATTCACGGAAAACAATTCTGTCACTGCACCTGCAAACTCAAGCTGTTCTTCAATATTAACGCTTTGCTTTGACACTGACTTGTTTTTATTCCTGCTTCCATCTCCTCCTCTATTCATCTCATGCTATAGTTGTCTAAGCAGTAAAAAAAAAAAAAGAAAAAAAGCTGCCCTGCTCTGCTTTTATAGACTTCCCACAGAACAGGCATGGAGAAGCTATCCATCCTCACACCATGGGTCCTATTACTTCATTTCCTCCACTATGTCTTTTGTGAAAGTCAGGGTTCACATGCACCTCAGGCCAGACAGTCATTCTGTGTGAGACCCAAACACAATGTATCAAAGATTGACCACTGACCCAGCAGTGTGACCCACCCAAGGGAAAAATGTTAGGACAACAGAAACACCTGACAATTCACTTGTTAGCAACRCCCACAGTTGGCAAAGAAGAATGAGTTCTCTGGATAGCACCATGGTGAAGATGTTCTACAGAATGAGTAAAGAAGAAATGATCAAATGAATCATGTGGAGGGATGAAATGTTCTGGTCGATTCATTTCATGAAAATGGTGTCACTCTACTGTAGCGGCTCAAAGACTAATCACCACGCTGCTGTATCTCGAGACCAATCTCTCATATGAAAAGAAAGAAATATCCATGCACTGATTTTAAAATGGCTCAGTAAATGGCTTTTTATTAGGAAATCGTTCAGACTCGTAATCCTTTGAAACACTGCAAACATTATCAAAGCAGCGAATTCTATTGGTATGGTGGGTAAAAGCGTGCAAAAAATGAGGAACATTCTGTCTCTCTGAGGTCGCATGCAATAAAATCAGCATATTCACAGCTGCACAGAAAAGATGCGTCAGTAACCCAGTTATTTCTGTTCATGCGACTCCTTTGAAGCAACTCAAAGCAGGTTGTGTATGACACCAAATCAGGTCACGTCATTTCTGATGCTCATGAAAAGCTAAACTCCAAAATCCTTTGTGGTGAAACCAACAAAAGACTGCAGCTGTACACATCTAGCTAGAAAGTGTCTCTGATTGTGTTTATGTTCACCCCTCTCTCTGACTCGCTGCTTGCTTCGATTGTGGGCCTCCCACACAGGGCCACAGCATCTCAACATTAGTGAATCACTTCAATAACTAAGACACTTCTATCCTGAGATCTCCAAGCGCTGCATGCTTCCAAAAGAAAGCGCAAATAGAACACTGTCTACTAAAATATACATGTATACTTGTAGGCTTTTCCACAACCTTTAACCTTCATGAGAATACCAGATGGAAGGCTGTTTCCTAAACTTTCCTCCAAGTTGAAAAAGTGAGCATTCTGTGAGGGAGGACATTAAATATTAATATTTGAGGAAATTAATTAAGTATTTAACGGCCAGCAACAACTATTTGACAATTAATTGTCAAACTTAATTGTCAATTATTTTCATTATTGATTATCAGGTCTATGTTATGTACTGTAGTATATGCTGCATCACTTGAGTTCACATGCAGCAAATCAATTGGTACAGCATGTTTCAGGGCACTAACAGTGATCGGTGATGCATTATTTAAACTTACACAATGAACAACCTTAATGTACTGTATGAGTGTTGAGTCACCAACTCTTTGTTTTTTTTTTCTACATTTAAAAAAGTAAGAGCCACAAACTGAAAAATGACTCATTCTGCACAAGCACAACAAATCAAAATACATCTAGCATCTGATCTGATTTCTGTTAGACAGCCAGTAAATATTGGGATTTATTTTTAATTTATTTTATTTTATTTTATAATTTTTCTTATATCATTCAGCAGTTCAAGCATTAATCCATTGTCTACACTGATTTGTGTGATATTAGTAATATTGCAATAATCTTTTTTTTTTTTTTTTTTTTGGCTCTAATCTTAGGTGATGTAAACTGGTGATTTCTGAGACTGGCAACTCTAAATGAACTTCTCTGCTTGATGGGTTTTTACAAATGCATTTGACAATACTGATCTATTCCTGAACAGCTGACCTTCCTGTCTTAAAACAGGCTTGCTGTTGGTGTTGTTACTTAATTACCAAATACCATATGTCTTATTTCATAGTTTTTAAATTTCCAGTATTGTTCTAGAATGTAGAAAAATAATCCTAACTTGTGTCCAAACTGGTACTGTGTGCACACACAAACATACCGTCTCATCATCTATATCATCAGACCTAAGGAGGAATCAAATCCAGACTCTGGAGGTGCAAGATGACAGTACTAACCACTAAGCCATCATGCCACCCTTTATTTTTTATATTCTATGATATGTCTTTTAACCAAATAAGTTTGCTTATATATATGAGGTGTTTTCAGTCTCTCCTTACAAACTACGGGCAGTAACATGAAATTGTTCTCAAGTGTATAAAATGTAACCAAGCGAGTAAGAGTTCAAAGAGCATAGCAAAAAGTAGTAGTCACAGTCTCTCAAAACACTGCCATGCAAACACACTATAAAGGGCTAATAGATAGCAGCGCTCAGTAAATCAGCTGCTGATGAGGTTATGCCAAGCTGCACAAATTACACATCAAGACCACTCTCTAAAAGTTGAAATACCTTGGCATAGTATTTGGGATTGACTTACATGCACAGATCACACACATTATATCAATGTTTCTCTTTGTCACGTGAATGTCAAATTATATGCTTCAAAATTACATTTAAATATTCTATTGTAACTCCACTGTCGTATAGTGGTTATAGCACTGACACCTTGCACCTCCAGGGTCTGAGTTTGATTCCCGCTTCAGGTCTGTGTGAATGGAGTTTGCGTGTTCTCCCTGTGCTTCTTGGTGGGTTTCCTTCGGGTACTAAAAAACATGCAGTTTTTCCAAATTGCCCATAGGGTGTAAATGAGTGTGCGAGTGTGTGTGTGTACAGTATATGTGTATGCCCGGCAATGGATTGGCACCCCAACCAGAGTGTACCCTGTCTTGTGACCCAAATTTCCTTGAATAGGTTTCAGGCCCCCCATGACCCTGCATACAGTATAAAGTGTACAGATGATGATGATGGTGATGATGATGATGATGATGATGATGATAAACTCCACTAAAATCACAAAATAATCAATCACTCTTAACACTCAGAACACATAACTAGAAAGGGCAAAGGCAGCTGATTGTCCTGTCTGCCAAGAACAGGAATTTAAGGCTACAGTGGGCATAGGCTCAGTTACACTAGACAGATTTGAAAATCTTTTTTTTTTTTTTTTACAACATTCATCAATGCATTTTTTTTTTTTGCCTACAAACCAGAGCTCACGGATTATTTTAGTTTTTCACATTACAGCTTGTTTTACAGACTGCCTTAACATACTATAAGATTTTGATATGAGTTTGATATGAACATTTAACTGAAGCTCTTAAGCTGTAGCTACATAATTTAATGCATTGTGTTGCTGCCACCTGATTGGCTGACTGTATAATTGCTTCAGTGTGCACTCACAGATGTTTCGAATATGATGAGTCTATAACAAAGAGCAATCATTTCTCCTTCTTGGTCATGAAGTATAGTGTCCTTCTCCTTCATTAGCTCATCTGCCTAGCTTCGGTTATGGACTGTGAATGAGTAAAAGTAGAAAACAGACAGAGAGGAAATCCAGTATCACTGAGCAAGGATTTCACTTCGAAATCTCTCTTCTGGGCAGACTGAGTGTCTTTATGAGTACATTATATAGTATTTATATTGGGCTTAATTAATTTTATGTCATGATTAAAGAAAATTAACTTACAATTTGTAATAAACAAAAACAAAAACTTAATTAAAAATGCTTTTCTTTCTTTTCTAATTGATGAGATATTTTGATGTCCAATGTAGCTGGTATTGTGGAGTCATGTAAACATATGAATCATAATGAGCCATTTTTCCARTGCCAGTAAAACTTTTTTTGTTTTATGCGAGTAATCCCAACTTCCTGTTGAAAATTTAATGCAGCAATGTACCTGGCACGGCAGTACAATAACATTGAAGTTGCACAGTCAGGGAAATTTCTCTGCAGGTTTCTCCTCTACATGACAATTTCGGTCAATATTTCAGCCATGGACCGGCCTTTCCCCCCCCCTATTAACATGCAATTAGAGGCATAGGTGGCTCAATGTGACAGCTACCACCCTTGAAATAAGCCCTGCTAATCTAATTGCATTCCCAACCCTGAGCTTTAATCTTTTAAAATGTGTTACTCCTGTACAAGGCATGGATCATATCTAAGCAAACCTGATTTAAGTCACCACTGTTGTATTTTAAGCACGGGGTATACAACAACACTGATGTGATGGTGTTACAGGTGCATTTGTGTGCTTGCTTATTGTGCACAAAGAAATCAATCGGATATTTACACACTAATAAGCTCACAATAAGGCACACCATGGCTTACCACCACGCATGAGGTGTAGTGATTATACTGTATATTAGATCACAGCAAATGATTAGGATAAATGACTCCACTGCTGCATCAGCATCCTCTACATGCCCATACTTCATGTTAAATGAGTTTAATTGTGAGTTAATCTCTTTTTAGGTGAAGACACCATTTAAATCCATAAAAAACACACAAATTGCAAAAGCAGTATACTTTTCAATTAAAGTGGATAATTCAATTTGCATACCCATTTATGGCATTCAGAGGTTTCAGAATATTCTTAAACTGAAGTGCTTTGAAACACTGCCATGCAAAGTGATGAGAGCTGAGAAGCAGGTTGAGTCACGTGTGGACGAATGGCAGAAACAAATGTTTCCCGCTGATTATGGTGTTTGCATTGGGAGAACAAATTATGGGAGTTATTTGACGCAGGAAAGGATTTGTTCACTTGTCATTTTGAGTTTGTGTTATTGCTCGCAATAATTGTTGTGTTTTGATTGCTTCTTGACCAACTGACTATCGTGCTGTGTGTTCGCTGCTATCGATCAATACCAGTTAATACATGATCTTGATAAACACTGTGATTTTCCGTAGTGTGTAAAAGAAAGTAGAGAGAATGAAGAAATATTTGTTTTCGCACCAAGTATTGACTTCACATCAGCAAATACAAAGTGCCAGCTTCAGGTGTTTTCACAGTATGATAACCCAAATTGAAAATATCACAGGTTTATGCGTTCTGGGTATGACTTAAGGTGACTTAACAAATCTCAGTTTATTCAGGTAGCGACATAATGAAGAAAAACGKAATTACATACACAATTACAATTATTAAATACATTTCATTCATTCCTGCAACTCAAATACACAGCCAAACTGTAAAGATCTTACAATTCAGTGCAGTTTTTACCTTTATACAGTACGTCTGTAGCTGAATTCAGCAGGAGAACAACACATGACAAAACCTACTGATTGCTGTAAGCTGTTTGAAGTTYACSACTAGTTCTACTAGTACTCATGCTACCATGATGGCACAGTACCATATAAGAAAGTAAAATAAGTAATAGGAATGAAAATTGTAAYATTGTTACAGTACATAAACAGTGAGACGAAGCAGGAAAGTATGGAACAGGCTTCTCAAGATGTGTAATTTGTCCTTCCACAGCKCTCCAGCTATTCTGCATTCAACCTCACATGACATTTCCTAGCTAGTTGCTCTCATCATTCATCTTTTAGATATCCACTAGTGCTTTCCATGAATTATTAAACAAACAGACATCATCTAAAGCTCAGCGGACATATCGAAGGAACTGGGATTCCTCTAAAGTCTGCCAAACATTCAACAAAAGTTGTAGTGTGAATCTACAGCTCAGAGCACATTGTTAATAACTATCTGTAACATAATGTGGTATTACAGATGCAACATTGCCCATTTTAAAAAAGGAAGTACTACAAGGAACTTTCAGAATTGTATCACTTTTCAACCAAAACTAGGTTGTTGTTTTTTTTTTGTTTTGTTTTTTTAAAGCAGCACATTCTTTAAATTCTTCTTCTTCTATACTCCTTATCCTGTACAAGGTTGCAGGAAGCCTGGAGCCTATCCAAGGAGACTTTGGGCACGAGGCAGGCTACACCCTGGACAGGGTGCCAGTCCATCGCAGGAAACACACACGCACTCATTCACACACTACAGCCAGTTTGGGAATGCTAATTAGCCTACTCTGCATGTCCTCRGACTGCAGGAGGAAACCAAAGTAACCAGAGCAACCCCCCTAGGCGTGGGGAGAATGTGCAAGCTCCATACACACTCAGACCCAAGGTGGAAATTGAACCCTCGACTTCAGAGGTGCAAGGCCATATGCCAGCATGCCACACAGCACACACACACACACACACACACACACTCAAAAGCTGTAATTCATTTTTGTAGAAA
The DNA here is from genome assembly GCA_003987875.1 of Clarias batrachus. NCBI lineage: Eukaryota > Metazoa > Chordata > Actinopteri > Siluriformes > Clariidae > Clarias > Clarias batrachus. The sequence continues at coordinate 36,834 of QMIH01000473.1, read as the reverse complement.
TTCAAATAACAGTCATCAATCTCAGGTTTTTATGTGTAACTGTTTTGCTGGTATTTCGATAGCAAACTGATGGCTAAACAAGTCCAATCCATAAAGGCCCACCCAGCAACCCAGAGCACCCAGATGACTYGCTGCAAAGTCCTGGTGCCAGACACCAAAGGAAACCCCMAGAGGCCATGAGGTGCCAGGGCCACCAGGTGACACAAGGGGAACCTATGGCTGATTGGTGTATATTATATAGTTAATTGAACAATTTCGAATATTCACATACAACAGTGCAAAAAAAAAAGAAAAGTGTTAAGTATAACTAAAATTAATTGGACTCTTTGATGAACATCCCTTGCATTTTTCCAGGATTTCATAGGCTCTCTGCATCTCACATTAATGAGCTCTCAGTTTTAGACACTTCATTTCCCTCTTTTCTACAACCTAAAAGAACTTTTTTCCCTGTTTTTAATTTTATATTTCAGAACAAAATGTCGTGCTTCACGTGGCATTTAATTCAAGCACGCACACACACACACACACACACACACACACACACACACACACACACACACCCATGCTGTCTGTGACTGTTCCTATTTTATTTTTCTCTTCAAAATATACTTTTTACTTTAATAATTCGCTGTGACTCAGATTACAGTAAATGCTGACTATGAATGAATAAAAAGAGGACACAGGTATATAGCATAAATGTATAACTATAGCTTAGATATAGTTATAGTATAGTTACAGTATATATTTAACAACCTTTAGATGCTCCTGTTTTTGAAAGTGTTTTTTTGTCCTGGGAGTATCATATCTGATCTACACTACACTGTAGTCCCAGCTTATTTATTTCAATTCTGAACTATTAGGCATAATTCTGTAACTACAGTACAGGGAGGACTCAGGACACTCCTTTGATTACATTTAAAGCYATTAGCACCTCAGTTACCCAGGGGTTAAATAGGTGATGGGAATATCTAATTACATAATGTAATAATAAAGAGACATAAGGTTTTTAAATAATTTAAAAAGTACATTTATTCGGTCTRATTTAAGAGGACAATGTATAAAAATATTACATGAGGGAAAACACCAGAAACACAGGGATATGTTACAGTAAACCTAAGAATTAAAAAAAAAAAGRTTAACGCTATGATACATGTGTAAAACTTCACAAAGCAACTAAAGAASACACACAGGRATAAAGCGTGTGTAGGTGATTATAAGCAGGAAGTGACGGTGCTGTGCTGAATAGCCRTATTCTTTTTGAAAGGTCACTAAGATTACAGACAATTACATACCTGACTATAGKGTTGCCACCTACAGTATTTAAAAAACAATGGCCAGTGGCAAATTTTTMTCTCTATACAAAAATACAAGAGGAYCCGCCCCAATTCGTGACTTAGGTTATAATAAGCMGCATTACTCTTTATTGTTCAATACAGGACAGGTAGCAACTTTATCCATGAAAGAAATGTGGTCATACTGCACTTGAAATCTAAATGGCACGCAATAACTCTACAACTGTACCAAAGGTAAGATATACTGTAAAGGTGTCTTATTAAATCAACAACAATTCTGTGTTATATCTGCCTTATATGTTCTCAAAATGCCAGAGTTCCTACAGTATGTTGAACTCAGCTCAGCAAAGGAAAGAGGGTGGGTTTTGTGTCATGACTGATCATGATGATATTATAGGAGATCTACAGTATACTGTGTACTGCGTATCAGTACTCATATTGGCTCCATAGACAAAACAAATCAAAAGATCACCGCAGTGCATTCTTTGTAGTGGAATGCTATCATATCCTGATGACAAAGATGATATCAGTGCACCATATACTTTCAGAAAGGTGTTAATAAACATGCTTAATCAAAATAGTTTTACATGTATTTAATTGAAGACGCATTATTTTAATCAAAATATTTTTTGAAATGTAGATAAACAATAAACAATTCAAACTTAAATTGATTGACACATTTATTGGATTCTGGAAGACCACAGCTTCTCAGTTCTGATACATTAGGATTTCTATAGGGAAGTGTATGCTTTGATGATTTCTTCAAGTTTTCTTGACAGTCAGTGATTTCATGACATTGGAAGGTTCTTATTATTTTTTAGTATTTATTTATTTATTTATTTATTTATTTAGTCTTATCAATGTAAAGGGAGGAAACGAAGATAGGCTGGAAAGAGAACAAGTGTGGGACTTTTTTTTATGTTTTAGTATTATTGCTAAAAATGTCTGACTTGTCAATCTTTAATAAAAGCAAATTATTAGCACTGGCAAATTGCTTTGGTATAAGGGGAATAAACCACTACTGGGTATGCTGTAATAGTCATCAGGCAGTGTGTATTATTCTCTTATCCAAGATTGCATTTCTATGGCTGTTTTGTTCTGCTTTTTAATTGAAAAAGAAAAAAATTTGCAAGCAAGTACAAATTAAGTTGTTAGAATTCCAACCTAAGGCCCTCCCCATCGATCAGTTAGGCAACCTGTTGATCATCAAACCCGTTTGTGCTTGTTGAACAACTGACTCCAAAACCCTAGACATCTGTCCCCTCGTTTGCTTTTATAATAACCTCTATTCTTCTGGGAAGGTTTGGATTCCAGTTCATCCCAAAGGTCAGGGCCCATACTCCCTCAAGGTTCTTAGAATTCTCTCAGAGACCTCCTATCTTAGCTTAAAAAGTTCTAGCTGGGAGTCCTAGACTAAAAGTGATTCTGAGTCAGGAAAGTAAAAAACATTTATCTTAATGAGGAGGTGTGGTTGACCCTGTTGCTAGAGATGACACAGCAATTCAAGGACTGTGATTGGTTGATATACTGTAAGAAAATCTGTAAAGGTCTTAAATCTGCTCTTTG
>QMIH01000473.1:4679-17797 GCA_003987875.1 Clarias batrachus | reverse complement strand
AAAAAAAAGCAATACTTTTTTGCTATTTTTATTTGCTTTTTTGCTTTTATTTGCTCTATTTTGAAAGAGTGAATCCAGCAAACTACTGTAATGCTGTTTCATCTCCATCATGGAAATAAATATATTTTGTAAGGTAAACAAAAAGGATCATATTTTTTTCCCCCACAAACTTCACTAGAGTAAATAAGATGATGCATTGGTTTCAGCTAGCTTGGACCACTGCACACTGAGTCAATAATAATAAAATAATAATCATAAAAATGAATAGATAAAATGTAATGATTGAATAGATCCCATTGAGGCAATACAGTAGCTGTATTACAGTACTAGACACAATAAGGGAAGAATAATCTACGAACTAGTCATTCCGTGTATAGTCATGCTGTGAGGTGAGTGGTGGAACTTAATATTCAGACTCATTATACAAAAATAATGTCCAGTCAAAAAAAATCTTCATTAAAATTGACCACAGGAAGAGGAGCATGTTTATGCATCTCTTAATCATGATGTTCAGTGCTGCCAAAGTGAAATGATGATGTTCCATTAAGGAGTTTGCATCTAAAGCCCCTGTCCTTCTTCCGGGTGTATTGCTATCTCTAAACAGCATGTAATCTCTGATGTATTTCTCAGAATTACAACTAGATAGTAAGTTCAATTATTCAGCAGTCACTTCCCGGAGTGATATAAAATCCTTAGGCTTTATTTATTTTTTAACAGCTTTAGGATGACCACATACCGCAGAGACCAGTTAAACTGTGTTTTATGCATAGTGATGCTATTAGGTGAGAAGTAGCACTCATAATACAGAAAATCAATAGCGGAATATTTTGTCCGGTCAACATTACTACAACTTTATTTTACCTCGCTTTCACCTCCTAACACCTCCACTAGAATGCACATACCACCTCAGTCAGTCCCACAGTAGCTATTTGCTCATTGGCTTATTACTGGGGCGAGGCCTGGCAGTAATTGGCTATTTCACACATGTAAGGGTTGAAGTAGCAGGGGCGAAAGGCCATGCAACCAGTCTGTCATTGTGTAATGCTATAGTCATTCATCAATTATTATAAGGCACCACAAGACATGATGACATCTTGGAACAAGCCTCCCATCTCACCCAATAGTTAATCCATTACTTGTAAGATAGAAAGAGAGAGAGAGAGAGAGAGAGAGAGAGAGAGAGACTGGGGGGTTGGTGATGCTTGCCAGCTACAAGACAAAGACCTGAAAAGATTTAACCAACACCTCTGCGTGCACACAAAAGCATTTTAATTTTTTTTAACAGCATGCAAGGATGGTTATGAACCTTCACAGCTGTTTGCTGGCCACAAGCTCCTCAGTYTTTTCAATTTCATCTTTTTAAATGAGGCACAGTGTTCTGTAACTCATTTTTGTTGCTCAGGCACAGCGGAAACAGCACACATTGACTGCGCAGCTGTTGTTTTTGGACCACGTTCGTGCAAACAATAAGGCAGTTTGGCAGGTCTCTAAAAACAGACATGAACCGAGCCTTGTGTCTTGGGCACACATGAAAGATTTCATCTGTCGCGGGTTAGCCGAGTGCACATCTACACCCATTAACTGCTTCTGACTCTTTGTATACATGCTACAATACAGTTGTGCGATTTTATACAGTTAATACATTTTTTTACTGTATGTGCAGATCTTAGGAATGCAACAGCAACAACTCACCCAATTAGTGAAGGTTTCCTAAAGATCTATAGAACACAGATAGCTCCAGGGTTGTTGTTATTTTCTGTGTTTTTTTGTTTTTTTTTTTGGTAAATTTATTCAGAGAATTTAATAAAAATGGGCGTTCAGCATGATCCTGCTTCAAGCTCAGTTTCACCATTTTGGGTAAATATGACGCAGATAAATTATTATGGAAGCTATTATCAGCTCAGAATACCTGTGGAGATGTACACACATACACACACACCCACACACACACACTAATCCAAACGCATGCACTATTCTCATAGTGCATGTGTGCACATGCACTATTCTCAAGTGGCAGATGTTCTGTAACAGCTTGATCTACAACGCTATTGATGCAAAGTGTACATGCGTCTCACACACGCGCACACACGTAATGTTACCTAACCATTTTATGTGCCGGTCAACACACACACACCATTTTCTTTATCAGTGTTCTCAATAATTACACATCTGCCATGCCAGTATCCACACCCAACGGTTTAAAAAAAAAAACACGAAGAAGAAGAAGAAGAAGAACACCCAATTTAGCAATAGAACAGCAGCCTTCRTTAAATTTGTACATAAACCAAATGCTAACCATCTCATTCAATAGGTAATAAGCAGAAGTAGAAATGATTTGCCAATCAGTCGCTATATAAGGATGTAGATGCTGAGAAAATGCAGAAAGACTAATAGCGTTTCCTGTTGCCATATTGTATGCTGTACACTTCACAAACAGGTGCAGAGATCCGCACAAACCATTCTGTTATTAAGCAGAGCTCAGGTGGACACATCCAAGAGCAGTACAGGAGGAGCTGGACAGTCCATCACTTGATGCAGGAGGCCCAGCTGCACTACACGGCGAGAAGAGAAGGAATCACATATGGGCCGGGAATATAATCTTGGGAAGATACAATACCCTCGACGGATCATATATAGGTGAGTTATGTAGCTGTCTCTAACTGCAGTTTATTAGCAGGCCCATATCAGGAAGCTATAAGTCATAAGTGAGCAGAGAGTGCAGAATCACGCTGAGGCAGCAGACTTTGGCTTCAGTTCACACGGGATTGCTTTTTAATACTTTTTTTTTTTTTTTTTACATTGCATCTCATATTAAAATACATGATGTGTTGTTATTAAGTTGGACCCTCATAACATTTTACTCTTCATTATCTCATAATTAATGCAAAACCCTGGATGGCCAAAATAAATTCATAAAATCAAAGTGCAGCTAGCCTTGACCCCCTGCTGCCCTCACCACTGTACAAAACTGACAAAAGGTCTGACAGATTCGGTCACGCAATTTAATGGAAATTTAATACCTTATGCTACCTGAGTAAGCACCACGATATCACCTCTTATCTGCAAGTTAATAGCTTGCTAGCTCACACATGAGCGCTCGGTTACACCATCATACTGACCAACCACAGCACACAATAAGACCCTCACATGATTATGCATGCAGAGCTTCGATACCAATTAGCCAAAGGAATCTGGAAGTTTGGAGCCCCCTGAGATTGAGGTTGATCAGAGAAATTAGATTCAAATGAATCACCAGGGTACCGTGAACCCAGACGAGAGAGACACTTGATGATTGAGAGTGATTATGCAGTTCAGTGGATATTGTGCATTCACACAATTCACACTCATACAGACAACTATTATAACTAAAAGGCCATTTTTATGCTCATACAAACAATAATGAAAGAAAGAGAGGACGGTCTATAAACCACTACAATGACATGCCATAAAGAGCAGCTTATATGGTGAATATCTCATAAAATTTTAATTCATACGTACTTCTGTAGAGGACGATTATTGTTATTATTTGAACTATAGCGGTGTACTACAGTATATCTGCATATCTGATGGTAACAGAACTGGGACGCTTAACTATAAGTAATCAATACACATTCCAGGTATTTTATAAACATCAATTACATTAACTGTCAGTCGCAGCATAGATGAAAGTGGGTCAGTATGGTCGGTTAGCTATATGCCAAAACCCACATTAAAACCAGTCATGGATGCACTTTTAGCACGAAAACTCATCTGATAATGTTATGTCATTTTAAACACTTTGTCTACTTAATTACTTTTAAGGCTTTTAATTGTTTTATTTACACATACCGTGAGCGACAAAGCTAAATAGCTTCTAACACTTCTTGGATTTTTTAAAACCCCTAATCAAGGGCACTACTGGTGTCTTGTACACCCTAGTTTAACGCTATTTGGGTATAATCCTTGCAACTTAGATATTAATGTATCTGGTATTCCAAAGTGGATTAAGTGAAAATATAGAGAGAAATTTACAAGATATACAGGACTGCGCCAAACCTTCATGGTTTATTCTCCTCACCTTTTGGCTACATACAGTACTACCGGTAAGAATTTCCACTTTTACTACTGTTAATTACACTAAATGTTGGTTGCCAGCTTCAACAACTGCGGTTAGTTTCTTCTGCCAGTAGCAGAAGGATATGTGCTATAAGCAAAATAAGTGGGTACATAAAAAATGGTGCTTGTAGAACTGTTGTATAAAAGCAATAATCACACTCCAAGTGTTCTGTTGTGCTGGATATCAGCACAGCTGTGACAGCACTCGGGCTGCACTCGCTCTGCATTAAGCCCCAGCACGATAACATTTGCTGTCATGTGATATTGCTTAATTGATCAGATACTGCTATCCTTACAATAACTGACAATTGACAATCAGTGCAAGCTTATCCTGACAAAGTGTGCAAAACATGAAAGTAATGGTGGTCTGCTTTAAAACAAATACTATAATAAATAATACTATAGTTTGCAAATGTAAAACATACTGTAATACTCATTTTTCATCATAATTCTTAATAGCTTCACTAAATAGTATTTTTTATATAGCCACACAGGCCAAATCCTGTCAGTTCTTGCCACATTATGCAGGTGAAAATACTCTTAATTATAAGTTGTTTTCTTTGCTTGAAACAAGCCATTAATTTGACCCTTCTGAAACTATTTTTGAGTCTAATTTAACAGAAGAGTCTTCTGTTAAATGCCTGTTCAAATGCTGTGAGAAATCTTTACAAAGGTGGTATCAAAAAGTTGATTTATTAAAGGACTTTATTTATCTATGTTCATCCATCTTCACAATAGTCCCTCTGCACAGCAATACAGCACTCCCAGAATTCCTGCCACTTAAGGAATATGTTCTGGAAGTCTTCGTTTCTAAGTGTATCAGACACCTTCTGCGTTTTGCACTTTGTTTGAGACCTCTGAGTTGGACCTTTATCTTCAAGAAGAGAGCAAAGTCTGCAGGAGACAAATCTGGCGAGTCGACTGGGTGCAAGAAGTGAGATCACGCTTCCAGCAAAAAACTCACGTGTGGGGAGAGCTTGGTGATAGAATTGCGACCGTAGTGCTTCTAGCTTTACGCAGACCATAGATCTGGTTGCTTTCACCATATGTCTTTCCCCGCCTTAAAATCTGCCAGTAGAATTTGCTACTGATGTTCTAGCCCCTGGGAATGAATTCTTGATGCACAACGCCACAAATGACAAATGCACTTGGTTGAGCTGTGGACCTGCTTCGCCTTTTTTAGGTACATAGATGATGGGCTCTTCCAATGTGTTTTTGCTTCGTGTCAGGGTCGTACCCAATTTTCATCACCAGTAATGATCCTTGACATGAAGAATGGGTCATACACGGCACGCTGATGGACTTCTTGGCAGACCTTGACACGAAGTTTCCTTCTGCTCCTGGATCAGCAGTCTGGGGATGAACTTGGCAGCAGCACGGCGCATGCTCAAAACACACATGAGGATTGCCTTATCTGTTCCGTATGACATTGCGGCAGCAATGTTGTGGATTGCTCTCCAACGATTATCACGCACTAGTTGCCAAATAATTGACATTTTCAAGGGTTTAGGGTCTTTCTGATCTCTCATCTTCTAGTGATGTTCTTCTACTCTAATGATAGTGTGTGTACCATCAAATACATCTTGAACGACTCCAAATCTTGTCAAACGTTTCTGTGGCAGATTTGTCTGGTTTCACTGAGAATTTCATGTTCTCTCTTTGTTCGAACTTGCTATCCATAGTGAAAGAGCAGGCATGTAATATATGTTGTCAGAATAGCAGCAGTTGGACAGCTCCCGATGTACACAGGACAATGTCTTTTGGCACACTGACTTATGAAGGTCTGTGCTCCCTGTGACTGTGCGTGCAGCTATCTGTTGGTGTTACAAAACTAGTCTTGATACTTTTTGGTTGGTTACCACCTCGTAATTATAAATATATTTGTTTGTTTTTCAAAATATATTTTCTGGTTAAAAACTGCCTTAAAAAAGTCTGGAATCCATTGTAAGTTTCCTTCTTTGAGATGCTTTCAGGCCTTTCCTGCAGTTACCTTCATTTGCTGCTTGTCTGTGATTCTTTCTTATCTTCAGTAAGCTTTCAGTTGGGCTGAGGACAGGTGACTTATATTTGTTTTGTCTATATATATTCTGAAGCAGTGTCTTATCAGTTTTTAAGCTTTTGACTAAATGTGAGCATATGCTACTTCTATTAGCAGTAATACCATCAGTAAACACCAGTGACACTTTTTTTGTCTCTTTAAAAAAAGTTAAAAAAAAAAAAAAAAGCATGCACGAGCCAATATATATACTGTATATGCAGCTATTAAATTCAGCTGTATACATAGTTCTCACAGTCATTTGTCCTTGTTGCAGACACCTCTTTTTTTGGCACTATATTTGTATCGCTAGTTTGGGAGAGATGTGTGGCCATGACGTTTTTTTTTTTTTTTTTCTGTTAGAATGAATGCTTTGAAGACCTACACCAGTCAGAAGTGAAAGTGAATTGCCTTGGAGAACAGGAGGTGCGCCTTTTTTCCTGTTTATTCCAAGAAAACCATTTACATGAAGGACACAGTTACTGGGCTACATCACAGGACTATACTCTTCAAAATATTCAGCTTTTAAGACATGTCCAAAATGACTGATAACGTCTAACTAAATTATTTTGTACTTTGAAAGGCAGTCAAGTATATTTTCTTTTCCAGGCTGCTGTACAAATCGGCATGGAAAACGTTTTTTGGCTGTAAAAACTATTTGACTATGTGATGCAAATGTAACACCCATTATTCTAAAGGGTGGTTATATACTGGATGAAAAATGTATCTAGGCACATTTCTGCTGTTCTGCATCTTTAAGGGTGCAGTAAACCAAGCCATAGGTTTTTTAAGGATATTACAAAAAAAAAAAAWTTAATTAATTAATTAATTATTTAAATAATATATATTATTTGCCTGTCTGACCATTCAGAATCATAATTTCAGTAGTGTTGTGGTACAAATTGTTTTGATATGCTATAATTAAAGTATTAATTATACACATTATTAAACACATCCCTCATGCCTCAGTATACAGGATAGAGAAAAACAAGTGAAATAGTGCATGTTCACAAGTCCAAACAAACAAGTGCATGCTGCAGTTAAGCAAATGTACAGTACATTTAATAAGAAAAATGTTTTATCATATTATATAGCAACATTAAGCTTAATTAAGCTACTGAAACATATTTAGCTAATGAATCATACTATATTCGTGTAAGAATTTTACATTGCCCAGGTAGTCATCCCTAAAAAAAACTACACTGACTAGACATAAAAGGTCACGCAGCAAGGTTTCATTCAGTCACTTTTATCTCTGATTACAGCACACAACTTGGTGGCCAGCTCATGTGTGAAAATGATGCCTCATGTTTCCCAGAAATGCTATTTCACAATTTGAGGCCTGGAATATAGCCATGCCATCAGAGAAGGCAATGCATTGATTTAAAAACCTTGTCATACAGTACTTTCAGGTTGTCAGCTACTGTAACTTCATTTTATTGCAACATAACATTGCTTAGCCTAGACCTGACCAACTGAAGCAACCTCAGAGTCCAGAGTTTTGTACAGTGGGCACTATGCATTAGGGCCTTTAGAGAAATTTGCACTTTAGAGGGACTGGTGCTCAAAGTTAAAAAGGGGAACAAATTTTAAATTGTAAACCATACTCCAGCATAACCTGTTGAATTATAATGATCCACATTCAAATAGAAAGTAACCTCTTTTACTCCAGGTACAGTACCTGTTTCATTCCAGCCATGGCATCTCCTCATCTGACTTACTTTCCACTCCATATAGGAAACCGGTGCAATGTTATATTCTAATCTATTCTTCTATTGACCATAATTAGCATGTCTTGTATGTAATAAAAATAAACCCAGCCAAAATACTGTTAGAACATGTTAAATAAAAAAATTAAATATAAATGTTTATCATGGCTACTGTTCAATGTCTTGGGCTTTTTCTAACCCATCTTGCCAGTGGCCTCTAGCAAGATGGGTTAGAACAGATCACAGCTCTGTTTCATTCAGCTCTGTTTTCATTTTGGATTTTATGGATATCACAATTAATAAAAAAAWAATAATAATATAAAGGAATACATCAAACAAAGAGGAAATAATACTTCTGGAAACCCCGGGAGAAACATCCAGTTATGAAAAATGAAACAAATGTAGAAGTGCCAAAAATGCCCACTAGGGTGGCTCCGATCTGAATCAATCTCCATATACCCCATGTTAAAATGCACAAATGTTTACAGATGGTACATAAGTGTTTTAGTCTCCATAGCAAGATTTTTCCACTGAACAGGGTAAATATGCAGCTTCACAGTTAAAATAATGTTAAGCAATATAATGATACATAATTCGGGTGGTGGCTGCAATGCAGGTGTCAAACTGCTACCCTAGCTGTCTGCTATGCATCAGTTTGGCTAACAAGATAACTGGGATTGTTGTAGTTTAGTTTATGTAGGAGCTGACACTGGGTGACATGTAGGGATGGATGACTCAGTTCAATCAAATGCAAAGTGTAGCATTAGCATATAAATTATCATTTGCCACCATTGCAAACATGGGCAGTGGTGTCTTAGTGTGTTAAGGCTTTGAGTTACTGATCGGAAGGTCTATTACACTATTGGGCACTAGAGCAAGGCCTTTAACCTGTCTGCTCCAGGGGTGTCGTATCATGGCTGACCTTGAGCTCTGACCCCAGCCTACTGACAAGAAGTTGGGATATGTGAAGAATAAAGAATTTCTCAAATCAAAATTCACAACTCAACTAGCATTGTAGCTAAGCTAAAGCTCAAGTAGACGTGTTCCAACCAATATATGGATAACATGCCCATATATGGATTAACGGCAGTTTAGGCTTTAGAGTCAGCTTCTGCCAAGATACTGGCAACCAAAGCTCCAAAGCTTCAATACCGCTCTTCAGAAAACCTGTGGGTGACGTCACAGAGGATGAGTCCGTGCTTTTTATAACTCCGTCAGATAAGGCATGTTTTAACATCTTTAAAAGGGCATCGTGTGGGAAGAATTGACTGATGAATTGGCTGTCTTTTTTTTTTAATTGGTAAATGTTCATCTTGATAAGGACCACAGGTAGGCAATCAGAAAAAAACAAATGCAGGCCATTAAAATGTGACCATTCTGAAACTATTTTTTTAATGTTATTATTTAATTATTTTTTTAAAAGAACTATTTTATATTAAATAAAGTACTAATAACGCTTTATTTTCTGTCATGTGCGCAGCATGTCAGTCAACACAATGAACATGAACGTGACCTAAAACATGTAAGCAGATTAGAATAGCCCAATACATAGAGTATCCAACATTTCATGCCAACTCCAGCTACAATACTCATACTCAGAATGAGATTAGTGTATCTTGGATCATAATGTTTGTTTCTGCTGGTTGCTTCCCTTAATTGCTTTATCTTAATCTAAATTAAAGTGTAGAGCTGTGTGTCAAGAGCTTTCACCCTGAGTGTTGTGCATTTCTGTGTGTGTCAGTCCGCTGTGTGGTATAGTGTGCAGGGTAATGAAGCAGTCTGCACAATGTGTTAAGAGAGCTGCTCAGAGGTATGAAGGACAACGCTAATGCTATGTGGACCAGAATGTTTCACTTCAATAGCTTCAGAAACAGTACTTCATTTTCTCTCATTGTGTAATTTAACACAGCGTTGTACTCGGGTGTCTTCTGATATAAAAAAGGGTAACCAGGTAAAAGAAGTTTCTTGAAATGAACCTGTACTGGTGATTTTTCCAGGCTCCTTACAAAAGGCTTGGGAATAAGAAGGCCAAAGTACTATTTGAGACTTTGTGCTCGTCTTAAATATGATATTCAGTGCTTATGAGAAGAACTGACGATACTCCTTTGGAATGTTCAGATCTACAACACTCCTGTCCTTTCTCAGTATGTACAGTGTATTCCTTATAGAAAAACCACATGTGATCTCAGACTGAACACAATTACAACGACATCGTTAGTTCAATTATTCAGCAGTCATTTCCCGGGGTGATATAAAATCCTTAGGCTTTATTCATTTATTAACACATTTAGGATCGCTACATGTTATAGAGAGTCTAGGACATATCCCGAAGCACCACCGGGTTCAATAAGCGAATCTGACATGCCATTGTGGTGACAAAATAAATTTCAATTACAGCTGTGTGGAATTGGATTTTCCTGTCGCATTAGAGGCTAGAGAAGTGCTGAAAGCCCTCAGCCATCGCTCTTGATGTGAGGTCTGGTCACGAGGTTGCCTCGTTACACCACAGTACTGCACTAATGGTCTTATGAAATCAATAACTCACCCCTGACAGACATGTTCTCTCAGTGCACTGCTATGGGGAGATGAGATTAATACAGATGATTGTAGGCTTTAGATATTTTGGGGCAATTTTCTCCCACCTGGTGAGCCTGATGTTGATTGGGTCCTGAGTGACCATAAGAGAATCCTGCTGTGTATCTTCAATCAATAACCCACAAGGCAGTGGATACTATAAATATATTTTGTAGACTTGATACTGATCTTTGGCACACAAACCAATTTTTTTTTTGTCATGTTCCCATGAAAGGAGAGAACATAATTCTCCTCTGTCCTGGGAGAATAAGAAGAGTTATTGATGTTTCAAACAATATTGTGGGGAAAATTATTAATTTTACATGTAATGTCTTCTGATAAATGTACACAGTAAATTTCGTAAGTCAAGACAGCATCGCTGGGTAGCGGACACTTTCTGTGCTGCACAGATGYAGGGTTTAATTCAGAATTATTCGAAATTTGTAAGTTGTACTGTACATGCAGAGTTCCTTACAGCAACTCACCACTAGGTGGACTGGCTACTCTGRAGTGCTTTGAATCTACCTTTACCAGGAAACTTACTGTTGATGAATGAAGGAATGTCCAGGTGTTAAATAAAACACTCCAAAAATAAATGCTGAATGTTGCAAATATTTAATAACGTTRCCTATATTGGTGCACCTACTGGCTAAAAAGGGAACTGCAACAAGTATTACTAGTATCCCACTGGGGCAGGACACACAATGCCCCACAATGCCTCCTTTACAAACAGTACAGTTATTGAGAAGGTTGATAATGCTGCAGTTTTCTAGTGAACTGGGCTACTTTAAAAAAAAGATTTCTCAACCAGCATGTGATTTGTCTAGAAAATACTGTACAAAAAAGGCAAAGTGTGTATACAGCATGACATACAGAACCATTCTTAATTTAAGATATATTGCARAGATTGGTTGTGGGAAAGAGTAATTATGTAGTGGTAGATGCTAACAGCTAACCTCTCAAATTAGACTGTTTGGTCTAGGATTGTATACTGTCAACTCTTAATTGCYTCTTATAGGATTAGTCATTAAAAGTTCACTAAATGCATTAATTACTTACAGCAAAGGTCAAGTGTGCTAGGCTATTGACAATTTAGTTTGAAGCTATTATTATACTGAATGTAGTAGTAGTAGTAGTAGTAGTAGTAGTGTCGTCCTGCCCCACCAGAATCTATGTCTCAAGTCTCAAGCTGAGCTTATTGATGGACTGGTGTTTACTAGGGGGATTAATTCATGTCTACAGATCATTTCTGACAAAATAGAATATAATACAGCTCATAGAACTCTGCCTCCTCTTGTCTTGGCAGATTGTGTGTTAATAGATTGTGAACAAGCTAGTCAGACTAGAATGATATATTTTAGAACCTTGGCTTGGAGATCAGTTTAGTTAGTGCACTTAAGAAGTTATCCAACTCATCATATATTATCGCATTACATTAGTTTTTAGCATAGTGAGATTTTGATGCACCAAAACATGAGACTAGGCATGACAGTGGAGTTTTTCCTTTCTGAATAGGATATTTAAGAAGTATGTCATTTTTCCATCCCTGCAATGTGCATATTTGCTCTTTTTTTGATGCAATGAGGAAACATTATAACAGAAGGTGCCAATTAAAGACTCAAGAATCTGACATAAATAAAGAGAGAAAAAAACTTTGCTCTTCATTCTCTTCAGTTCAGTGCCGAACAGTATGCACACATGTGATATTACGTACATAAATCTCACAAATCACAAATCTTACAAATCTCTCCGTGTCTTCACATCCATATCTAATTGCCCTTTTGTTTTGCTCTCCCCATTTCCGAAATTAGCGTGCAGGAAGTCACACTGAAAAGTAATATATCACTATTGGATTGGCATCAATCTTCTTTTACAGGCTTCAGCAGGTTTATTGCGCATCAATGGATTGTTTTGGGGGTCAGCTAACCCCAGTGATACAGTAAACAATAGAGGATACTCATTAAATGTCACAGTGGAAAAGCTGCAAATGTCTTTTCCAAAGATGACCTACTAGAGTAATGACTAAAAAATAAAGCTGAAACAGGCAATTTGGAGTCAGATGTATTGATCAGGTTATATGAGAAAAGTGTTATAAGAGCATGAAATTGTAAAGGAAACTCGCTGCAGTCTAAACAACAAATATTATTTGATCCAACAGATACATATTATTATTATTATTATTATTATTATTATTATGCTGTCATCTAACAAACATCATTAGATAGTATGATTAGATAGTATTGTATGATAATTTCAAGTCCAAATTTAATTTGTCAGATGCACAACCATACACAGTATAAAACACAGCAAAATCTAAAATTGGAACATTACACAGAAACATTGATTTACACTGCAAATAAAAATAAACTGAGAATTAAACCATAAGAAAGTATTGAAACAGAAATGTAAAGTACATAGGAAAATGGCTATCAAAGTGGAAGTACACGGTGAAAAGAATAATGCTATATATACTGTACAAGATGGGTAAAATGTAAAAATATAGTGACAGCAACAGTATAATTAGAAACAGGGAGTATGAAATGATAAAAGATGTGCATCAGCAGCAGTGTGATTGTCCATGGCCTAAGGTGTGTGTGTGTGTGTGTGTGTGTGTGTGTGTGTGTGTGTAAGATTTCATATATTACATTTTCTATCTGTGTTTCTAGGTATCACTTAAATAAACAGTAAGAGGAGTGTGTTTTATG
>QMIH01000472.1:318704-335180 GCA_003987875.1 Clarias batrachus | reverse complement strand
TCACTTTATTTCTTTTCTGTAGTAGAATTTTCCATTAAAAGAATTCCTAAACATAACTTTAATTTTTAAGTATATTTACTATATTTGTGTTCATTATTACATGCACTTCAATGTATTAAGCTATATGTACAGCAAGATGTATAGCCACGCCCCTTTCTTTTTTGCAAAATTATTATTATATTAGTTTACTAATAAAATTTGTAATTTGGAAACCTCCTTATCCTTATTTTTAAGGTAACATTAGACATTTAAATAATGAATTAGTATTCATTAGGAGATTTAAAATTTCTACACTTACAGTAAATAAACTTCACGTACACATGATCAGACGCACTACCATTCAATTTAATTACTATTGTAGTTTGTTACCAATTAACAATAAAATCCGTACAGCACTTGCTAGAAATAGAGAATAATTTTTCCAACATCCTGACTATTACCACAATTAGACATACAGCTGGGCAAAAAAGTCATTAGTCAGCCACCAATTGTGCAACTTCTCCCACTTAAAAAGATAAGAGAGGCCTGTAATTTTCATCATAGGTATACCTCAACTATGAGAGACAAAATAAGAAACAATATCAAGAAAATCACATTGTAGAATTTTTTAAGAATTTATTTGCAAATTATGGTGGAAAGTAAGTATTTGGTCAATAACAAAAAATTAATCTCAATACTTGTTGGCAATGACAGAGGTCAAACGTTTTCCGTAAGTCTTCCCAAGGTTTTCCACACACTGTTGCTGGTATTTTGGACCATTCCTCCATGCAGATCCCTAGAGCAGGGATCTTTTGGGGCTGACGCTGGGCAACACGGACTTTCAATATCCTCCAAAAATGTTCTATAAGGTTGAGATCTGGAGGTTGTCTAGGCCACTCC
Organism: Clarias batrachus; assembly: GCA_003987875.1. Lineage (NCBI taxonomy): Eukaryota > Metazoa > Chordata > Actinopteri > Siluriformes > Clariidae > Clarias > Clarias batrachus. The sequence goes on along the minus strand of QMIH01000472.1, from coordinate 334,301 downwards.
AGGAGCCTGAAATGCGTCTTACAAAGCCACTCCTTCGTTGCCCGGTCAGGTACATGGCCCCATTCATTCTTTCTTTTACACGGATCAGTCGTCCTGGTCCCTTTACAGAAAAACAGCCTCAAAGCTTGATGTTTCCACCCCCATGCTTCACAGTAGGTATGGTGTTCTTTGGATGCAACTCACTATTCTTTCTCCTCCAAACATGACAACTTGAGTTTTTACCAAAAAGTTCTACATTGGTTTCATCTGACATTCTCCCAATCCTCTTCTGGATTATCCAAATGCTCTCTAGCAAACTTCAAACGGGCTTGGACATGTACTGGCATAAGCAGGGGAACAAGTCTGGAACTGCAGGATGAGAGTCCCTGGCGGCGCAGTGTGTTACTTTGTTACTTTTTATGTGGTTCTGGGATTTTTGCTCAGTTCTTGTGACCATTTTGACCCCATGGGGTGAGATCTTGCATGGACCCCAGATCGAGAGAGATCATCAGTGGTCTTGTACGTCTTCCATTTTCTAATAATTGCTCCAATACTTTTCACACCAAGCTTCATCTATTGCAGATTCAGTCTTCCCAGGTCTACAATTTTGTTGCTGGTGTCTTTTGACAGCTCTTTGGGCTTGGCCATAGTGGAGTTTGGAGTGTAACTGTTTGAGGTTGTGGACAGGTGTCTTTTATACTGATACGTTCAAACAGATGCCATTTATAGAGGTAACAAGTGGAAAACAGAGGAGCCTCTTAAAGAAGAACTTACAGGTCTGTGAGAGCCAGAAATCCTGCTTGTTTGTAGGTGACCAAATGTCAGCAGGTAGTGTTTGTAGTTTGTAGCTGTTAAATTACTTTACTGTTATAATTAGGTCTTTCTTTTTGCATAAAACATGACTGAATCATATTGGTGAATGATTCCTGCTGCTCATTATGATGTACACGAGAACAGAAAACTCTGCAAAAGGATCATTCTGGATTGTTCCGGTTGACTTTAACCAAACATGAGTGAAAGAAAAGTTTCCTGTGTGTTCTTGCATTGGTTGGTGCTGCCCTCTAGTGGACAAGAAAAGTGAGACAAAAGATTTCAACAAAGAGTTTTCTAAGTACAGTACGGATAAGAAAAATGGAGGCATATACGCACTTCTAGTTTCTGCTCATTCTTGGCCAGGCCATCCCGCTGACTCTGCAGAAAAAGTGCGAGTAGCCGTGTCAGCTGCCGTCGGTCATCGATCTCGGCTGCCAGGCGTCCGCTGTAATCAGCCAGGAGCATACAGGCCTCCTCTACCAGTCTGGATAAGCGTTCTCCCGACTCCTTATCTGAAAAAAAAAAACAAGACAGACTGAGCTGAGCAGTTCTATTAATTATCAGGCAAAATGTAGATCACTTCCACTTACATAGGGTGTCCCGAAAAAAAGAAAAGAAAAATGCTGTTCTAAATACAAATACAAATAGAAATGAATAAATATAAAATACATATAAATCAATATAGAAATAATACATATAAATAAAAATACATACGAAGACAGAAAGACAGACAAAGAGAAAGACACACACATGCATATTAATATATGAATAAAATATATAAAAACATGTATAGATAATAGATATACACAAATTAAATATAAAAATAATATATATGAATGAATATAGATACACACAAACTGTGCATGTTTGTGTATTAAATAAATATATGAATAAATATGTAATATATGAATCATTTTATATATATATTTAAATATACATAGATATATATGAATTAAATATATGAAAATAAAATATATAAAAACACACGTGTGGACAATAAGTATATAAATAAATAACTATAAATAATCAACAATACATACAAAACAATTATATTATATATAATACATATAATTATATATACACAGATGAAAAAGAGATATGTATAAATTTAAATTTTAAATAATATATAGTAATACACACATACAAACATGCATGCATATTCATGCATGCGTGTTTGCATATCTATGTATTCACTTATATGTAAATATGTAAATATATATAAATACAAACATGCATGCATACTCATGCTTGTATGTGTGCGTGTTGGTGTAAAAAATTACTATATAAATAAATGCATCAATAATACATACATAACATAATTATTATGTATACACACAGATGAAATATATATATATACATAAATTAAATATTTAAATAATATATATTAACACACTGATACAAACACAAACATGCATGCATATTCATGCGAGTGTGTGGGTGTGTTTTGTGTTGGTGTGTGCGTGCGTGCGTGTTTGTGTGTTGTCTATTAAATATATAAATAATTGTAAAATTCTTATATATAATACATAAAATATATAAATATACACAAGTAATACCTATACATAAATTAAATACATATAAACAAACAAAAATATCCATATGAATCAACACAAATTATATATATAAATAAATATACATACGAACACACACACAAAGACACAAGCATGCATGCATATTCATGAAAATAGAAATGAAAATACACACACACCTTTTAATTTATATACATGAATTTACATATATTAATTTATATAAAGTATACAAGATAAAATTATGTATTTAATATAATATGCATATATAAGATATAAATATACATATAAATACATATATTAATAAATGACATTGATGAATAAATATACATACAAATCAAAGCTCACAGACAAACAAACAAACTCACAGACAAACAGAAAGGCACACAAACAAACACAAAAATACATTGACAAATACATTGACAAACACACACACACACACACACACACAGACAGACAAACACACAGACGTAGAAACACAGACAGAGAAACATACAGACAAATCCACACACAGACAAACCCACACACACAGACAAACATACACAGAAAAACAAACACGCACAGACATACTGACACAAAAAAACATACACAGACAGACATACAAACAGACACAGACAAAAACACTCACAGACAAACAATGTCCTATGGGGACCAAGCTTCTGATCATCACCCTTTCTAAAGGTGCTAGAGGTACAAAAAAAATCAAGTACTCTAACTATAGCTTTGTTAGCTCATACACGACTTCAAACATCCAAATAAATTAAGTAATGCTTTGACCATGCTATATGGGGACATGAAAAAATCTGATGAAAATGACCTTTGGAGACCTCGTTCACATATTATTTGAATAATTCACACAATTCTATCACCATTAATGGGGACCTCTACTGCATGATTCACACAAATTCCTGTGTGATTAGTGGGGACCTTGCAACAATAAATGTATTACTAACATCATATGACAAGAACCTCAGATTATTGCATATGTTAAAAAAAAAAAAAGACGTTTAATCTACAACTAAGTAGAATTAAAGGATACTGTAATAGTAGTACATAATGAGCAGTTTGGATATTGAAATTTATCTTAGCTTAGTTGATTACAGTTAGTAGAGCTGGGCAACTAATAAAATTTTAAATTTAATTATGATTTTGGCTTAATTAGCTTAATTACGAGCCTCGCATAGTTTCCTTTTAAAATGACAATCAACTTTCTGAGAATTCATGACAGAAACGTTTGTACAGATGTGATTAGTTGTTGTTTTTTAAGTTCAGTAAATGCATGATGTTTCCAATGTCAATAAGTAATCATGTTAAATAATTAATATGTCAGTAGAGAAAAATTATTTTGATATTTGTCATAATTGAAATGCCCTAATAAGTGATGCAATGTAAACTCTCTTTTGAAGAGATAATGGTGGAGGCCCTATTACTGAACACAAGATTTATTTATTAAATAATTGTTGGGTGTATAGAAGACTGGACCTCTGGTGGTAAAGGGAATTCCACCACAGTAGCATTATAATAAAACAACTACTGCTTGAATTTCAAGACAATAGACTTGCATTTAAATTGTAAAAGCTTTTAATTGAGTTCAACTGCTTAACAGAACTCACAAAAATATAATAAAATTAGGAAACAATAATAAAACCTTACAAAACTTGCCTTTGGCTATTATTTGCATTTAAGAGCAAAAAACAATATAATGGCAAATGGAAACAAAACTGCCATACCACAGAATTGGTTAACTTCACCCTATTTACGTTGCAGTTCCCTTTTGTAGGCGGTAATGCGGTTATAAACGTAGAATTTCAAATTCTGCCAGTCCCAGTTCTTAAGAGCTTCTGGTTCAGCCCTTAAGCATTTCTCACAATCATTCTTTGCTGGTACAATATCAGATATGATGAATCGATCCATGTGCCTTTCCACCGCTTGTACCTCTGTCTGCTGCCAGGGTGTTTTCTTCCTCTGGGTCACTTTACCTTAAAGTAGTCAGAAAAAAAAAATAAAAATTTAGTAACTGAAATGATCAGGAAGTGTGTATAGTGTAATTCTGCCCCAATGTTCTGAATCCGATATCAGTACAAATGCTAGCAACTAAGTAAAAGTAAAGTAAAATTATTTGCATTTACTTTTGAATACCATTGCATTATCAGTCAAAAACTGATTTGTCTATTCTGCCACATAGACCTAGAATGATCAATGGGCAAAAGGAAAAGATGATTAGGATAAACTTTTCCTTTAAGCCATGCATATTGTGCTGACATCCAGAAACTGTTACATTTGCTAACTGTCCTCGGCTCAAAGTTTATACTTTCATGAAAATAACATTAATAAACAGGTCTATAGCTAATTAGAAAGTACTTCACAAGCAAGGGGTAGGGTTCACCACTGCAAGGAATTTGGGGATTTCACCATCTACAATCCATAATATCAAAAGATTCAGAGAAACCTGACAACAACTCTATACGTAAGGGGCAAGGCTGAAAGCTAACACAACGCTAGTGACCTTCAGGTGGCACTACATTGAAAACCTACATGACTGCATAATGGATATCACTCAGAAAAACTTCAAAACCATTGTCGGTAAACACAGTTAATCATTGCATCTACCTTGCAAAGCAAAAGCCATGATGCTGACTATGAATTACATTACGTTTAAGTACATAAATTTTGTTAGATTTTTCTTTTTTAAATCATGTAGCGTTCAAGTCAAAATCAGTAAGTCCATATGCCCACCAAATAAAACGCAAACAAACTTATGCACTCACTTAAACTTAGCAACAATGCATACCATCAACAGTAGATGTTCCCTCCTCACATCCCTCCTGAATGTCTTCGTCACCACTGTCTAGAACGTTCTCTGTGGAAGTCAGACAAAGTTCAGCTTAGTCATGTGATTTGAAAAAAGGAATAGACGGCAAATAAACAAAAAAGTCAAATAAAATATCATACCATCTGGATCCATCTCAATTTCATCCAAGTTCTTGCCATCAAACTCAGCTAAGCTTCCTTGCTCAAGTGCCATTAGAACTTTGCTGATCTTAGCGAGTTGCAGGGTCTTCTCAGGGAGTCGATAGAAATCACGATGGATTCTTGTGTCATGTACAAGAAAGTTGGCCAGCTGGTCCATTTCTGTGTTTGTCATGTTCAACACCGTTGAAAGGGTTGCAGCATGCTTCCACAGTCTGGTAGATGTCAGTGATTCAGGACCACTTTGCACCACATCCCTTTGCAAAGCCACGGATGCAGTCTGAACCTCGGAAATGTGTCATACTGTAGCTTCCGGTCTTGCAAACATATAATGATTGTCTTTTATGAACCCCACAGGCCTCTCTCTGCTTAGCAACAAGTTCTAGTTGTCCCCTGATGACAATCCGTGTGAAGTGTCTATAAAGTTTTCAAGTCAAGTAGGCTTTTTTTTAGTCAAGTAGGCTTTTATTGTCATTCCAACCATATACAGTTAGTACACAGTGAAACGAAACAACGTTCCTCCAGGACCAGGGTGCTACATACATGCAACAACATAAATTTACAACACAAATTTTTACATTTTTAAGTTAATCTAAAAGAACTATCAAATTTCTATACAAAAATACGCAATAGGCAAAGTGCACGTGCAAATGTACAAACAAAGAGGTACATGAACAGACACAACAATGTAAGACATAACAGTCCTTTTTTTTGATGAAGTATGAATTGAGGTAGTGGGAAGAGCAGCAGTAAACAGTTCACATTTTGACAAGAGTATCGTGTGCAAATAGCAGTCAAATAAATATTGTGCAAAAAATTGCGAGGAGCAGCACAGGTAGGTAGGTATGAGCAGATTGAGATGGACGTTCATCAGTGTGATTGTGCATGTGTGTTTATCAGTTCAATCCAGATGTTATTTAGTTCGTCTGAGTGATGTGTGTGTGTGTGTGTGTTTATCAGTCCAGTCTCTTTGTGTTGAGACGGATGACTTGCGGGTAAAAACTGTTTCTCAGTCTGGATGCGAGTGCCCGAATGCTTCGGTACCTTTTTCCAGATGGCAGGAGGGTGAAGAGTGTGTGTGAGGGGTGTGTCCGGTCAGCCCCAATGCTGGTGGCTTTGCGGATGCAGCGTGTGGTGTAAATGTCTTCGATAAAGGGGAGAGAGACCCCGATGATCTTCTCAGCTGTCCTCACTATCCGCTGTAGGGTCTTGCGGTCTGACATGGTACAATTCCCAAACCAGACAGTGATGCAGCTGCTCAGGATGCTCTCAATAGTTCCTTTATAGAAGGTGGTGAGGATCGGTGGTGGAAGCTGTGCCTTTCTCAGCCTTCTCAGGAAGAAAAGACGTTGTTGGGCTTTCTTATGCAGAGAGCTGGTGTTGAGGGACCAGGAGAAGTTCTCCTCCAGGTGGACGCCCAGGAATTTTGTGCTCTTGACGATCTCCACAGAGGAGCCGTCGATGCTGAGCGGAGAGTGATCGCTCCGTGTCCACCTGAAGTCAACAACCATCTCTTTTGTCTTTTCGACGTTCAGAGACAGGTTGTTGTCTTTACACCAGTCCGTTAGCCTCTGCACTTCCTCTCTGTACGCCGACTCGTCGTTCTTGCTGATGAGACCCACCACGGTCGTGTCATCAGCGAACTTGATGATATGATTGGAGCTGTGTGTCGCTACACAATCATGAGTCAGCAGTGTGAACAGCAGGGGACTGAGCACGCAGCCCTGGGGGGCCCCAGTACTCAGTGTGGTGGTGCTGGAGGTGTAGCTCCCGATCCGCACTGCTTGAGGTCTTTCTTCTTTCCACTTCGGACAGCGCCCAGTCCACATCCTCATGCAGATCAGAGGTGTCCCTTGACATCTTCAGTAAAGGGCATGAGTGTGGGCACATTCCATTTTGCTTCACTGATGTTCCTCAATGCTGTAGCTGAGACCATCTCATTCCACTTTTGCAGATGGACATTTAGGAACTTACTGGCATTATCAACAAGCTCTTTGTTGTTTGAAATTAATCCCTGAGCTTTTAAGAGTTTGCTTATTTTAACCAGAGCATTTCCAAATTTGTTTGCTAGTGATGAAATCAAGAACTTGTTTGTTTCACTGTCATACCCACATGTAAACTTGACAGCTTTGACAGTCTCCATGTACTTCTTTGGATTTATGAAATCTTCCAATGTTTTTTAAGGTGGTCACTCTCCTGGCAGTGTGAATCAGCCTTCCCATTTCTCGCATCTTCTTTCGAACATACTGTTGATTCTTGCCTGATGTCCCACGTTTGTTTAACAAGTGCTGCCCATAAGCAATAATGACTTGGTCATTTTTTTATTATATCTGCAACTGTATCAAGATTCATCACACTGATTACTCCCCACAGTGGTTTAGTCACATAAGATGGCACAGGCCCTGTGTATGTACACAGGGACTGAACACGGTTCTTTCCCGGTTTTGTGGGGGCTGATCCAGGTTTAAGATTACAACTATACACATGCCGCCACAGAGCCTTTCTTCTAAAAAAGACTAAGGCAATATGCACAGTGCATGAAGTCATTTCCCTGTGCTTCTTTACCTGGTTGTCTAAATGGCACTAGTTCCCTGTTTCCTGACTCCATTACACTACAGCAGCATTGTGAAAATAGTTTCCTTTGTTGCGAATATAATCTAGCTGTTTCTTTCTCTCCTTAGAACCCTTTGGAAAGCTTAGAGCTTTAGCCACATCAGGTTTTTTTTTCATGTGCACCTTCTAGATGCCTTGCAATCTTAGCATAAGGCTTAGAGCAATACAGGCAATAATGTCTTTTGTTGTCAATTCTTTTCCCACCTCTTTTTTTGGATGCCCTAACAACTATACGGTCATTTATGCTCTGACTTGAACAGGGTTCTTCTTCTATTCCAGTGGATTCAGATGCAAGGTTGTGCATCTAAAAATATTAAAGTAATTAGAAATATGTAAAGGTGTAATATTTAGTTAATTAACTGATCAGTAAATTGGCAGGACTCTATCTGCAACTATTTTGATAATGAATTATTGTGATAATGAATCATAAATGATAATGTATACTTAACTTATTTGTACATAATCTGTACATAACTATTCCCACTTTCTACACTACCCTTATCTGTATATAATCTGCTTTTATTGCACTGTATCTCGTTACCCTATATTTATACATGTGTAATGACAAAGTTGAATCAAATCAAATCAGTCAAGTCATTTAAATTTTTCAGGTTTGGTAAGTGTAATAATTTACTTATTTTTAGTGTTTACATTATAATAAACTGCTCAGTTCACAATCCTTGTTCAGTACACTATTTATTTATTTTTTTGCAACTTAATTGAAGACTTACAATGATGCTTTTAGTGCGTCTCAGTCTTGGTACAAAAACTTCATTTTCATTTTGCAACTCTGTCACAACCTGTAAATAAAAACAGCAGCAGAAACAGCATTTTACTTGTAATACTTGCATTTACAGAGTTTCTAAAGATAACTTTTCAGCATAAAGTAATATGAAAGAATGAAATGGCACAAAACAGAAATTTACATTATTATTAGTGGAAATAATAAAAAACTATTTCTGGAAAAGTTAGTAAAAGGTTTTCTAGCTGCCAGCGTTCAAGGTGCATTGTGGGGACGTCGTGAGTGAACATGAATGTACCTGTTGAGTGTTGATAGGACCAGTAGTGTCGTCTATCTGAGACTTTGCCAGGAGGGAAGGCTGAGAGTCGTCCTCCGCCATGGCATTAGCTGCAATGCTGGCTGTCTGAAAACACATATTATAATGATAATATTTCAGTTTCTGAAAACATAAGAAACATATACAGTGGAGCCTCGGATTGCGAGTAACTCGGTTTACGAGTGTTCCGCAAGACGAGCAAAGGTTTTTAATAAATTTTGACTTGAAAAACGAGCATGCGAGATTTTTGACACAGACACACACACACCTGGCACACACACACGCACACACTCTCGCCTTTACACCCCCCCCCCTCCCCGGCTTCACACAGACATACACACAGAAACTCTCCTCTGTCGCGATTCTTTTCAAAATTAAGTTGCTGGCTCATTTGTTTTTCTTTACTTTACAGCAGTGATTCTGATAGTCTGCGCTCACGCGAGTGTCAGAGAGATTTTTTTTTTTTCCCGTTAAAACAGTGTTTCCATTGTGTGTGTGTGTGTTGTGAAACTTAAAAAGTGAGGTGGGGGGAGGGAGGGAGGAGGAGTTTTACTGTGTAAGACGAGATGAGGGAAGATGCTAATTCCACACACACACAAACACACACAAATACACGGCGCCTGCTGGAATTTATTTTAACTTTTTTTAAAGGTAAAGTGCAGGTTAATTTGTTTTATTTTTACTTTATATATTGTATGAATTATTTCTCTGTATTAATTTTTTTGGGCTGTGGAACTAATTATCTGGTTTACGAGTGTTTTGGAATACGCTCGTAATCCAAAGTTCCACTGTACTCAGTCTGATGTAAATCCTGCACAACATTCAGATAGACTGGCCACTTGATGCATGCCAATATACTATAGCCGTCAGAGAAAAACATATTCAAATTCATAGTATAAAATTTTTCCTGCCTAGTCCAGCTGCCAGCGTTCACACACCTTGACTAAAACCTGCTTTGTGAGGACATTTCACAAACAGTGTTATTGCTCCTTGTGGGGACCACTTTTGTCCAATTTTACACACAGATTTTCTAGTCAGACAAAGACTGAAGGTGCGTTGTGGGGACGTCGTGAGTGAAAAGAATACAGGCCTTATTAAGTAAGAAAAAAATCCCACTGAAGATTAAAATCTACCCCAAATATCCCTTGAAGACTTACCTTCTAGATGCATTACATTAAACTGTTTCTCGTACTAATTCACACTACTCCTGCCTAGTCTCCTGTCCGCGTTCACACACCATGAATAAAACAGGCTTTGTGAGGACGTCATGAGTGTACAGAATACAGTACTTATAAACCAAGAAAAAATTCCAAGTGAGGTTAAAATCTGCCCTAAAATTATAGAAACATGAAAAGAGAGACTATAAAATTAACTCTGAAGTGATAAACATGAATGTACCTGTTGATGAGTGTTGTTTGGACCAGTAGCATCATCTATCTGAGACTTTGCCAGGAGGGAAGGCTGGGAGTCGTCCTCCGCCATGGCATTAGCTGCAATGCTGGCTGTCTGAAAACACATATTATAGTGACAATATTTATATAATGACAGAATTTTAAAAATTTTGTTTTCAAGTTGAGCTCATTCAACTGAAATCCTATAAGAGACACCTATCCAATCGACCATTATCAATTGACCTTTGTCTTGTGTTCAGGTCTGTCTGACTCACTGGCTTTCTTCATTTTCTCTGAAGAACCCTTTGAAGAACTCACTTTTAACAAGTGCCCTATATGTACCCCCCCACACACACATCCATATTTCATACATGGTGTCTGGGTCTACTGGACCCACAAGTAAGTGTGTAGAAATGGGTAACAAAACAAAAAAAAAGGTAACAATGAGAAAAATACTCCTCTTTATGCTACCTTCGTGCGTCTTCACCAGAATCTTTCTTTTATTGTATGTAAAACTACACACAAACACTTAGACATAGTTTTCAAAATTTGCACATTTCATTCATAAAAACCTCTCTAATCCTGCCTTGCCACATTCTTTTCTTTAGTGTGTGAAATAACACACAAATGCACACAAAAATAAACAAAACCGCAAAAAATTTAAGGCACAGAGAACAGGTCTCTTGTGCATATTCACAAATTATACTCTCACTGTTACATTTGTATCTACACATATTGTCACAGGAACCTGCAAAGTATAATTTCATAACATACTCTCATTCCACTCATTCAGAGTGATAGAAAAGCTAAAGTGTGGAGAAAGAAAAGATCTGCACATGAGCCAAAACATGTAATCTCAGCAGTCAAGCATGGTGGACATAGTGTCATGGCTTGGGCTTGCATGGGCTGCTTCTGGGACAGACTCACTAGTTTTTACTGATGATGGAACTCATGAAGGTAGCATGAAGGTAGCATCAGTCAGAGGTCATCAGAAACATTCTGTCTGACAATTCACAGAGAAATGCAATCGAGAGGAACTTCATCATGCGGCAAGACAATCACCCAAAACACATTGCCAACACTACAGAGGACTTCATCAGGGAAAAAAAGTGATTACAAACTGGCCAAGTCAATTGCCAGTTCTTAATCCAACTGAGCAGCATTTCACTACTTATAGAGGAGATCTGAAGGGAGAAACCCCCAGAAACAAAGAACAATTAAAAGAAGCTGCTCTATAGGCCTGGGAAAAACAATCACAACAGTAGAATACGCACAACAGTTTGGTGATTTCAGTGGGTCACTGACTTGATGCAGTTATTGCAAGCAAGGGATATGAAACCAAATATTAAGTGTTAACCTAAGACTATCTGTTGCAATACTTTTGGACTTCTAAAGACCGTCTCAGATTCATCCTTTGATCTCAACCCCAAATGATGTCACTGTATAACAAAACAAAAGAACTGACCCTGCCATTCCAATACTTTCTGATGGGACTGTACATGGACATTGAACCTGAGTGGTCTGTGTAGTGTAGCAATAAGCTACCAAGAATGATTGCCAACACGATGAGGATGAAATCAGGAAAAACCTAATTGGCTATTACAGACAGCGTCTCTCTACTCTGAGGACATTTTACACATGTACCAAGAACAAGGTGCACATCTGCGACACATTGAAAATCTTCGGTCCTTCCTGAAGTGTTAAATGTATATACATGGGCTCATCGGTCTTAAAATGTCTTCTGTGTATAAATTAACTTTTGAGGTTGTTTAGACAAATGACAAATTTTTTTGTACTGATGAAAATATTGTTATATCTGCATTTGATCAAGATAATGATTTAAACCATTACTAGCTTAATACAAGAAATACATTAGAGGTTTATTGAGAAATTTGAAAAACAATAAATATGTAAGTAGGCAAATATTAACCACATATTGTGTTTGTACTAATTGTAAATGAGATGATGTAAACGTATCCTGCATACCTTTTATTTCATTGTATTGTTTTACAATACAAATAATGTAATCTATCTACCAGACCCCTGAACACTTTGTAACAAAAATGCAAACACCAGACAAGGGTTAGTATATGGTAATATGCACCACATAAACTGACCTCAATAGATGATAGCTGATTTGAGATAAGCTGTAATCTAGTGCCAATTTAATGTGCCCTGAAGTTTTTATGCTGATCAGATCATGATTAAATACGTTAGTAATTATTAACGATAAATCACATAAGACAGCACGTTACCTTTTTCTGCGTTGATGTACTTCACCTCCAATTTCCACGTTTTGTCAGTCTTTGAAACAATGTGATGAATAGCATCCTTAAGGGGGCTGATCCGGGGTGGCATTACAGCCTGCTGGAAAATTTAAAAAAATTATAATTTGCATTGGATTCAGTTACAGTTTGAGGTCTTAGCTATATAATATTTTATTTTATAAAGATATTAGCTATATAATATTTTTATTAGATCTTGTGCTCGGGGGATTCAAAAGCAAAGAATTGCATACATTCAAAATTTCTCATTCTCTCAAGGTACCACCTCTGAAAATCCGTTAAAATAACAGATGAGACTCAAATGTAAAACAAAATGGGAAATCTGATATTGTATGTTATTAAAACATCATCATAGCCTCAAATCTCCTGGGTGTTGTTTACACTGCAGGATGGAAATGTACACCCCGAGGAGCAGACCCTTTCTCCCTTTCCATACTCTATGCCCTTTCCTGTTGGTACAGCACAGCTCCTCTCTTACCATAACCAATGTGCAATACTTCAGGGTCCCGATCTATCCAACATATAATTGCAAAACAAACTACATAGGAATTAAGTTTGCTTTTTGTTTTTAACAACTCAGCAAAATAAATGACTCCAAGGTTACATGCAGAATTATCCTGGACTCTTCAGTAAACGGGGACAAAATTCAAACCCCAGAATTCAGAATTCAAGCTCAGTTAAATATCTGACACAATGCTAGAGGGAAGTGACTCACTATTGCTCCATTTAGTCTCTAAATCGATAAATTCATGTAGAATCTGGCAAAATCAAAATTAGAAAAAGTGTGACCAAATACTTATGGACATGAAAGTACATTGAAAAATAGAGAAACTGTTTGGAGTGAGGCCAGGACAGGTTTTTTAAGGTCTGTACGGCATCTTTCTTCTATGCGACTCTGTACAGTGTCCCTCGGTCTGTTATCCGTGCCTGCTGATGCCACCTGAGGAAACCCGCTCCACAGACAGATCACAGCTCAGCTGCAGAGTTTAGAGCAGCAGATTAAAAGGAGGCAGATCATGCCTCTGTGAAGTGCTTTAAAGATGATTATTATTAATATTAATAATAATAGCAGAAATTGGTTATATGTGCTTGATCCAGGCTTCTGTGCATCCCTATCCCCATTTCAGAGGCTATAAACTTCACCTGTCACTCAGATCCACAACTATTTAGGTTCAAGTTCTTGGGAAACCGGACATGACTAGTTATCAACTAGCTATCCGATAAGTTGGTGAAGCTAGTTAAATAAGTAGGTATTACACTAATCATCCACATGACATACAGGATACAGGAGCCAGTTTAATATATTAGCTTTGTTTAATGCACGTATGAGGCTGACTGCTGTACTACACTGGTTAAGCTGCAGGCTAACTCAGCTGGCTAGTAAAGTCCACTAGCATAACAATAATATCATCTTAAAACACAAAAAATAAAAGCACAAACTTATAAATAAAGAAAAAAGAAACTTACCTTTGCGTGTATTTGCTCTTATAACAGCAGGAGAAATTTCTCTTCGTATATTTGTTGCTACTTCCTGTAGCATTGATAGTCCATTAATGCAGTCCGGAAAAAAAGACGATTTTCCAGAAACAAAAAAAAGTCCGACATAACACGGGTTTCAATATTTTTGAAAGAAGTGTAATTTAAAGACTTTTGAAATTAATTTGAATTACTATTACATATATAATGGATTAGGGGTGAAAACCATGACGGGCTAATTGGCTGCTGTCTTTTTACTGTTTGGCATATGCCAACAATTTAATGAGCCTTTTAACACTTTTATGTGGTTGTTAATATAGCAGTCACTTTTTGCCCACCCACATTTTATGTTTGTCATATATTATTTATATACTCAAAAATCAATATGAATATCTATTTATAAATGAATAAAACAAAATTGTAGTCATATGGTCTTAACCCTCTTAGTTTAAAGCTATTGCACATGCGCATATTACCTAGAATCCTTTTAATATGTATGCAGTACCGTAATTTGCATAAATTAGACTCGCAGAGTGTGTGGTGGTCGGCCAAGCCCTACCCCTAAAAAGTTCCGGCTCCAGACTACAGGGGGCAGTATGGGGAATCCGTGTGAACTACACGACCAGTCCAGCACATCAATTATGGGCCAAAGCTAAAACTTTGTGAGGCACCTATGTACAGCCTCCTCAACACGTTACAAGGCTTTCCGTTATGGTGACGTGTTTTTTTTGTCCCCATAACCTTTTTGGTCCCCATAGCGTGACTGTGTCAACAGATCGATGTCCCCATAATGTGATGAATACCAACGCGCACGCGCGCACACAAACGCACACACAGACAGACAGACAGAAACAGACAGAAACACACGCGGACAGACAGACACACAGACAAACAAACACACAAAGTTATATATAATAAGTAAAAAATATATAGATATTAATATACAGGGTGGGCCATTTATATGGATACACCTTAATAGAATGGGAATGGTTGGTAATATTAACGTCCTGTTTGTGGCACATTAGTATAAGTGAGGGGGGAAACTTTTCAAGATGGGTGGTGACCATGGTGGCCATTTGGAAGTCGGCAATTTCAAATATCCAGTGGCCTTGAGGTTTCCATTGATGAAGAATGGCCCCACTATCTTTGTACCCCATATACCACACCATACCATCACTTTTTTTGTTCCAACAGTCTTGGAGGGATCTATCCAATGTGTGTTAGTGTCAGACCAGTATAAAGTTACGTTAAAACCAAGCACACCATTGTTTTTCTTGTGAAATTCCCAATAAGTTTGATGTGTCACATGACCCTCTTCCTATTGAAAAAACAAAAGTTGGATCCAAGATGGCCGATTTCCAAATGGCCACCATGGTCACCACCCATCTTGAAAAGTTTGCCCCCTCACATATACTAATGTGCCACAAACAGGACGTTAATATCACCAACCATTCCCATTTTATTAAGGTGTATCCATATAAATGGC
>QMIH01000472.1:304157-317015 GCA_003987875.1 Clarias batrachus | reverse complement strand
TTTTTTAACATACTGCCATATTTTCCAGACTATAGCACACGTCCTTGACCTATAAAAAGTGTACAAGCCTAACGGCATGTGTGAACGGAGTTTGCTCAGTCGTTATTGTTTCTACATTCCTGATTGTTGTGATTGTATGAAATGAGATACTTCAGTTTGTATCACAGTGGACCAAATTGTAGCTAAACAACGGCTTTCTAACCACAATGCACACAGATGTAGATACACACAGTAAAAGTATATTTATTTTCTGTAAAATTGCAGCACACAAACCCTATGGATTAAGAATTGCATGTTACTCAAGTTCACATGCATGTGAAGGTAGACGAGCGAATACTTTTGGCATATAGTGCGTGTTTATAGGAGGCAAAGTACACAAAGCCTATACTTGAATAAAAATAGAGACTGCAGCAAATATCACTCTAGTAAAAGTTCTCCATTGACTTGTGTGCTTGAGTAAAAGTACACACATACACACCTTCAAAAAGTATCAAAATTATTAACATCAAGTATGTTTTTGTCACTGTCTGCAGTGTTCAATAGTTCAATACTAAAAATAACACTAAACACTAAGGCACAAGTATGATCTGGACTTACGTAGCACTACCACAAGTTTCTCCAAGAGATCATTTTCATACACTGCCCTCTCCTGCCAAATCGACAAAACCCGTTCCAGGTGCTTCTTACAGCCCTCCTCTCCTTCACTACACACAAAGGCAGAAGCAGATCGGATCAACATACTCATCCGAAAACAAGAACATCCTGTTACATAGTGAAATTAGGCTAGAGAGAAACCGTGAGCGCTCACCTGAAGACATGTTTAAAGGCGTCGACAATTACTGGAGCGAAGTCCAGGGTGAACTCTGGTCCTTTTCTTTTGCTATTCTGGATGACATCGTTTGCGAGATAAAGGAACGTCAGCTTACGAGATACCTGGGCTGAAAAAAGGGGGAAAATAATATAAAATAATATTGTCAAATAAGGCATCCTTTTCTAGTATGGCAAAACAACTTTAAAAATGAACCTCCATATACAGAATACACACGAGACTTTCATCAATGTAAGGAAAACTAGACTGTCTGGAAGAAAGGTTTATTTGTCAGACTGAGTGACTATCCAGCGTGACCTACACTTTATCCCATTATACAATCTGAGCAGATCGCACAGGGCCTTTCTCAAGAACGCAACAAATGCAGCTTGGTGATTCTGGAGTTTGAACCTGTGACCTTCCGATCAGCAGTCCGAACGTCTTCACCACTCTATGAACCCTAGACATTTCTTACGATCTTTACTGATAATAAACCTGATACAATCAAATTATTTCTTAAACTCCAGAC
Organism: Clarias batrachus; assembly: GCA_003987875.1. Lineage (NCBI taxonomy): Eukaryota > Metazoa > Chordata > Actinopteri > Siluriformes > Clariidae > Clarias > Clarias batrachus. The sequence goes on along the minus strand of QMIH01000472.1, from coordinate 315,678 downwards.
CTTGTGAGAGGAAAACTCATGGGAACAGGCTGTTTGTGGATCTCCAGAAATGCTACTAAATATAGCGGAGGGTGTTAGCAGCGGTATTCTTTCACAGAGAGCCTCAAATAAGACAAGAGACTCATTCTCTTGGTTGTTGATGGGTTAAGCATCTCTCGGGATTTAATTAACAAAAGCAAAATACACACACTAGAGTAACAACGACCCTTGGAGACCTTGGAGAGGTTCCATCGTACCCGCTTCAATGACACTTATGACATATCCTAACTGACAATCTGAACTAATGTTACATAAAAAAACTACAAGATCACACGCTGTGTCAAGATTACGTTTTCCTCCATTATGATGCTGTATCTAACTAAAACTCTCAATCAATATGGGCCTGATTTCATAACTCGAATGTTCCTAAGTCAGGGGCTATCTGTATAGCCATGGCATTCATTATGGATATAATAGGTCAAAGGAAGCAACGTAAAGTAGAGAACAAAGCCTGTACTCGAGTTAAAAGAGACTCCATGGAGCAAATATTGCCCAATTAAAAGTACAAGTCCTCCATTTACTTCAAACATTTGTTACATTATAAGGCGTGTTTCCAAGGACAGGCAGCAGATCACAAAATTCCCGACTTCAAATACTGAAAATAATACCTTACCAACACAGTGGTGCTTTTAAAGTTGTTTATGACACTAACGATCAGTCGCGGTTAGTTGGCACTGTGTGATGCTCGAGCCAAGGTTTGTTTAACTCTGCACGGCATTGCACATTGCTGCTGTATGTGCGCGCGTATAAATACTTACAGATATTATGTGGTAAATATCGGAGTTTTTGTGTGTAGTGTCCGATTATCTTTGGATATTTTCGTCTGTCTAAATTTCTAGCAAATACTAGAATTCGGCATCACTTCACAGAGATTCTTCAGCAGCCACGTTTTTTTGTGTACGGAGTCGAACTGGAATTACGTCACTTCCTCTTTTGAGTACGAGCGCGTACTTATGTCCCGCCTTCCGTGCTCGGGAACGCATGAATCGCTCCCGAGACCACCTCTGCAATCGGTCCAGGGATTCATTCCCGAGCGCAGAACGATTGCATTCTCACAGACAAAAATAAACTGGTCCCTGGGCCAAGTGTGCTCGGGAACGGGTCCCAGACCCCAGTGTGAAAACGCCCTAAAGCGCACACAGTAACACCCAAACAACAACAACTTACAATAAATAGGAATAAGAGGTCCTGATTATAATGCATATAGAAAAGCGCTGATTAGACGATGTGGGAAATTAAAGAGGAGAATTTAAATGCCGACTCAACACCCCAAGCCCAAACCTCATGTAATTAACAAATTAACAAATATTGTAAGTAAACAAAAACAGCCCACAATTAATTAAGTATTTTTATTTACACAATATAAATAATCCTTCATCTATTTTTAGGCATGCCAGTTGCCATTTCTATTTACATTTTTTCAATACAAATCTTATAATGCCCACATGACATCGAATATTCCTATTTTACTATATACATTTTTTTCTATTTATATTAACTATTTAAACCATTAAACCATTTATTTGACTATTTTAACTATTATTATTTAATTTACTTCAAAATATATTTAAGAACAAGAACAATTAAACTTTTTTTTAATATTATTGATTAAATGTTGGGTTTTTTAAAAAATGTTTTCAAAAATTTAACAGATGAGGACTCGTGTCGATCAATCTGACATGACAAAAACAGTATGCTGGAGAAACACCCAGGTGGGAAGACACTGCTTTATGTAGGTAACATCAAAGATAAAAAAACAAAAATAAACATTAAGAGCTACCACCAAATAGTCTGGAACGCAGAGTATAGGATGCATCACACAGCCGCAATACCATACTATAACCGTATTATACTAAAGAAGATTAGAAATACCCTAAATAAAATACCTCTGCTGGTTTAACAATTAGACACACATCACAAGCAAGCGGCAGTTTTCAGAAATTCTTTCCGCTGGTGAGGCTGCGTTGGGCGGGGTACGTGAGGCATGTACATGAGCATTGCCAAATCTCCGAAATCGTTGGGGCAGTCGTTTCTAAATAGACACTATCTTTAATAACCGATGGAGCTTTTAAGCTGTACACACATGCATTCTCGCCTAAACATTTCTTTGTGACACAACTGTAATATTTTGAACATTTTGCAGGCTGATTGGAGAAACCAGAGAGAAGAAAACAATTGTTGGGTGAAAATAACCCAACCAGGTGTTTACAGAAACAACCCAGCATTTTTAGAGTGTTTTTTTTTTTTTAGTTATTCTAACCTTCTATTCTGAAAATCTATTTTTACAGTTATTTCTATATTTAAATTTTGTTGTATTTAAATTTAGTTTTTTTTTAGATACAAATAGAGGGTATACAACAGTTAATTCTTTGCACAAATAAAATTGTTAGCTAGTGAACTTGTCTGTCTAAACAACATTTAACCACATTTTTTAAAAATCATTATAAGTACTCTGATGTTGAAATTACCAACACTACACTCTAAAAAACATCACTTTCTTCAATACAGCATATGACTTTTATGATTTAAGCTCAAATCAAGTCATGTGTCGAATAAAAAAAAAAAAGTCACTTTGCGCCACCTGGCGGTCATTCAATGAATGGCACAAAATACGAATGATTTATTTTGGCCGTTGCCGTTTTGCCACGACAGAGATAGACATTCCCGTTGACTAATTACTATATGTTGCATTAACCTTAAGTGCATTTTGGGTTTTAAACGGCATTTTAACAATATTCTGTAGTCGAAACCGTTCTCAAACAACTTCCACTTCATGTATATAAAAGGTGGAATTTACAAAATTAGAGTAATAATGATTAATAGCTTCTGGTTTACTTTAGTACAGTACAATGTCAGTTGGTAATGTCAGCTGTTTCAAATTTAAATTCAAATAAAACAAACTATTTATTTATCCGGAGGAGGCAGGTTGAGACACGCAGAGTAGTACAGAAAAAGAGCAACATTTGTACATCAAGACCTTTAGATGGAATGAGACGGGCCAACATCAATGAAGAATAAAATGAAAAATAATAATAATAATAAATATAACTAATGTAATAATAGAATGGAATTGATCAGTCAGTGCAAAACAACTGTATAAAATTTAAAAAAGCAACAAAAAAATTAATAAATTATGACATGGTGTAAAAACATGGTGCGTTGAGAAACAGAGTCTACTACGCACATTACATAAATCCTGTTTATTAATTATATATTTCTAATTTTATTAACTTTATAACTTTTTTTCTACAGTACATAAACTTGTATATTCCAACCAATTTTATTATTTTATTGCTTATTGGAAATTCCATCAACTCCCCTTTTTTCATATACATTTCTGATTCATTTGATAAATTTTGTACATAAACTGGTATATTCCAACCTATTTTTTTGCTTTTTATTCCTATTTGCTTAATAGAAATTCTGTCAACAATCCATATTCACTATATGTACTCTCTAGCACATTTTTCTCTCCTTTGTAGTGAAATCTTTCTATTCTATTTTTCCATTTTTAGTTAATGGACAGTTGTACAAGCATTTCACTTCAGATCATACATACAGATCTGGCCATTAAGAACGCACGTTTCAAGAAAAGGGATCTTGCGCGCTTCCGCGGCAGCTCGCGCAAAGCTGTGTACATGCCATTCATTACCTGTAGGGGGCAATCTGAAGTATTGTGTGTGTGTACTGAAGCCAAACATGTGTTCTCTCTCTTAGGCGCCCTTTGACATCAAGTGACAGAGCTCATAAGCATGTCGAGCTCAAACTTTAAATACTGATATGTATTTATTCTTCATTTTCTTCTCTCCTGCAATACTCTCCTCTTCTACATATTTGACTGCGCTTTCTCAATTCAGTATTATTATCATTAACAGTAGTAGTAAAAACTACCGCTGATTAACTCTCTCTGCAGTGGTTAAAACAGTAACCAGTAACAGTTAAAATAACCCAGCACTTTAACATTTAACCCAGCAGTTTTTAGAGTGTAACATAAAAAAATATTCCATTTGTAAAATAGCATAGGTTCAATAAATCCTGACAGATAAGTGTTTCCGTTGGTGCACGCAGGCGCCGTGTGTGTGGAATTAGCCCCTTCACTCGCCTCGTTTTACACAGTAACACTCCTCCTCCCTCTCCCCACCTCACTTTTTAAGATTCACAACACACACAAACACACACACACAACGGAAACAGCGTTTTAAAAGGAAAAAAAGAAATCTTTGAGACTGACATGAGTGTATATTAACAGACTCACTTTTTAAGTTTCACAACAAGCGCATAAACACAGCGGAATCACCGTTTTAACAGAAAAAAGCAAGACTGGCATGAGCGCATACTAAAGGAATCACTTAAGTTTCACAACAAACGGACACAAACACGGAAACACCGTTTTAACAGGAAAAAAAAAAAGAAATCTCTCTGACCAGGCGTGAGCGCATACTAAGAGAATCACTGCTGTAAATTAAAAAAAAACAAAAAAAACTAATGAACCAGCACCTTACCTTTGAAAAGAATCGCGACAGAGCAGAGTTTGTGTGTTTGTGAAGCCGGGAGGGGTGAAAAGGCAAAAGAGCGTCTGTGCGTGTGCGTTTCAGTGTCAAATTGCGCGCGCACGAGCAGAGTTTCTGTGTGTTTGAGAAGCCGTGGGAGGAGGGGAGAGAGTGACGCTCGATGTCAAAATAAGAGTCGCATGTGTGAAGCATGATACTCGGCGCTCGTAAACTAATACTTGCTCGGTTTCCGAATAAAAAATTACAATTTTTTGCTCGGTTTGCGGAACTCTTGTAAGCCACGTTACTCGCAATCCGAGGTTCCACTGTATATGGAATTTTATGGGGTTGTCACTGAACGATTTACCCGTTCGAGTGTAATTCATAAATTATGTTTATAATAATGAAATGACATGCCCTAAATCAGGGGTCTCAAACTCAGTTCATGGAGGGCCGCAACCCTACAGAGTTTTGTTCTTACCATAATTAAAAACACCTGATCCAACTAAACAGGTCATTAAGGCTTAATTGAAAACTACATGGTATGTATGTTGGAGCAGGGTTGGAACAAAACTCTGTGGGGCTGCGGCCCTCCAGGAACTGAGTTTGAGACCCCTGCCCTAAATCATGCTTTAAATTTAATCTACAATTCATTTCAAACCCACGGCTTGCAGTTTCACTTTACAAAAGGCAGCGTTTTGATCAAAAGGTGATAAACGCATGTGATTTATCCATAAAAATGCAGGCATACTGCGTTGATGGATGGATGGATGTTGTTGATAAATAATAATTATTATAATAATAATGAAATAAATAGCTGTCCATCTTTGTGTTTATCTTTTTGGTTTATTATACACCTCTGCACCACCGATTATAATACTGTACACAGTTTTAAATGTTAGTAAAGGTACCATAGCAAGAGAAATATCTTTTATAAGTATTTTTTTTGGTCATTTAACCACGCATAACATTCCCCCATCAAAAATACGATGGGGCATTCATCACAACTGTGAATAGATGCGGCAGCAGAGACGGATTAAATCAAAATAAACATTCACCCTTTAAGACAATAAAACAAGGCTCCAGGATTTGTTCAGTAATATTGGATTTATTTATATATCGTTTTTAACAAGGGTTACTATCGCAAAGCAGCTTTACAGAATTAAAAGACAATTACAGAAATGAGAATAAAATGTGTGAGGAAAATATGCATGAATCAAAATGATCAGAGTGACCCTGAGGAGGGGTAAAAACTCAGATTCATCAATAAAGGCCGTAAAGCTCCACGATTTCGCTTCTGTATTTGCTTAACTTTGCAAATACAGAATGTGTCGTTTTCTCAAACATGATTTTCCCAACTTGGCGTTTATAGAGATTCCGACAGATTGACTTTAGGAATGCACCACAAAGAACCTAAAGCACAAACACACACACACACACCGCAGAGGAATGCAGAGACGTGCATTCACACCTCTGACTGTCATTGTAATTCTTCGCTTAGGCTGGGGAGTTACACACACCATTTTAATCACCGGACTTCATAACGTACTACGAATGATGGTGAAAAACAATGGGGAAGCACAGTGGAAAATCTTTCAATCCCCACACACTACATTGGTACTGTTCACTGTAGCTATGTTTGTTAGGGCACTTGTTAATACACAGTACTGTAATGCATCGAACACTTATTTCCTGGTTTTTTTTTTTTAAATATTGTTTATAAACAATGACTATGACCAATTTACTGTAAAGGTATCAAAGTCTTGGTATAACAAACGGGCCTCTTCGGATCCTTCTGTACTCATGTTATCATCAGAGAGTTATTATTAGGCAAAAGTAGGCGAGCGCCTAAAGCCCCGAACTGCCAGGGCCCCATGACTTAAGCCTAAATAAGTAGTTTTAGCCAGCACTTGCGTCTAACATTTTAAAAATAATTCAAATCCAATTGCTGAAATAGCATTAGAACGCCATTACGCCACACGAGCTGCGGTGAAGCATTTTATTCTCTCCCCCAAACACACACTATAATGGTACATTCCGTGTGAAAGCGGAAAGTTATTCACTGCAGTTTGATTGAAGAGCGGGAGACTTCCATCTACAGCCATGAAACAGTTATCCAAGTGGTGCAGAACACCGGAAATAACGAGAGGAGAACAGACAATTAATAGGACCTGTGGCACACTTAACACAATTTTAAAGTCACCTCAGGTCAACAATGTTATATGAGAGGCTGTTTGCATGTGCTATTCTCTACATTAAGCACAACGTAAGAAAATCAGTGGATGTGGAGTCAGTAATAAAGTTTGTTGAAGCCAAAGCTTGCAAGGCCAGATTTTAGTGTCTTGGCCGACACCATTCACCCCAGCCATGCACACAATAAGACAATTTTTTTAAATTAAATAACATTATTTTCCTATTATTCTTAATCCAACACCCCAATATTCATGCACCCACTAAAGCTCATTTGATAAAGGAAGACTAAGCTATTTTTAAAAAGTAAATAATTTAAAAAAAAGAGAAAGAAACAATAAGAGCTAGAGAAATACAGTGCCAAAAGGGGAGAAGAGAAGGTAAGACATGAAAATAACTTTTGAGGATTAGAAAGCAAAAGGAGAGAGAGAGAGAGAGATCCAAAATCAAAAGAATTTAAGGATAAAAGGATTAGAAGGAGAAAAAGAAAGCAGTCAAGTAGCAGGAGGAATACATAAAATCAAAAGCATTTAAGGGACAGAAGACGACAGACAGATAAACAAAGTGAAGAGTAAGACAATGACGGGAAGGCAAGGATAAAGATAAGAGGTAATCATTTCAATAAGTAGTCAATAAGTATCCATTGAGCGGTCATGGGTTTCTTTTTTTTACTTTAGTGAAACAGCACAGAAGACAGAGGCCAATCATCAACTATTAGTCTGCTGATCATGATAAAATACAAAGATATCTTTTTCAGATATGTAAACTGACGAGTTACATTCTAATTGCAAAAAATTGCACATTAAATTCAAATTTTCTAATTCTATTTGTCACATACACAGTACAATATGCAGTGAAATGCTTAGAAAGTTAATGTTTTGTTGCTTAATTTTTTTTTTCTACAGGGCTGTTCTAGACATTTGGATAATATTACTGTGGGATGACGAGTGAAGGGAAGTTTATGGTAAGCCTTTTATATAAAAAAAATTTTTAAAAAAAACCCTGAATGCAGAGGGTCCCATATCCATGTTTGCCTTGAGCCCCCAAATTCCTAAATCCGCCACTGATTATCATGTAAATTATCATATTGACGCATTTCAATTAAGGACAAAAAGCACAGAAAAAAATTATTAAAGTGCAACATATGTTTGTGGATGGAGAGGTATGTCTGTGTGTGCTCCTGGATTTATCAGTTGGCTTTAACACAAACATTTGGACACTGGCGAGTCCATGATCCCTGCCTCCTCAAAAAAAAGAAACACTCAAAGCAATGAGGTTTCTCACCTTCCACTCCTCCCAAGTTTGCCTTTGTTCTTTCAACAATATTTTTATTGATTTTAAAAAGGGAAACAGAGTAAACATGTGTTTCAATGCACATTTTATAACCCCCTTATTAACCCACCCTGACTGCAAGCCAGCTTTACATGTATAAGAAAGACTAGATGCCAGGCATATTTAAAGGCATAAGGTCAAGTTGACAAGCTTAAGAATTGAATTCCAAGCATAACACCCGAACGTCAAATTCAGGTCTTTCTCCCAAGGAGTTTTAATCTTACTCAGAGAGGTGTGAGTCAAACCCATCAGTCCACCATAAATAGTGGATATTAGACCTTTTACGCAGAAGGAACGAGGAGATCTATAATATTGGCATCAGGAGCCTCAAGGAGATTTGTTATTAAAGAGCTAATCAAGTTTCTTACTTGCAGATATCTGAAAAAAAGAAGCATTGGGAGTCTGTTCTTTTCATGTAGATCTTAAAACTCAAAGCATTTATACTGAGAAAAAAAAAAGGGTCACAAGTACAAAATAGCATAGATACATATGATAAAGTCTTCAATGGCTGTTTCTATGGCAAAATAAATAAATAAATTATAGCCCAACTGACCATTTTAAACAACGTGGTCTCCTATTTTAGCCCATTGATGTGGTTGGTTCATGTTTTTTTTTTTTCAAAACAAAGTGGCCCAACATTGAAACACTCAAACAGGACATAAAAAAATATATATATTCTTCCAAAACTAGCCAAAGTTAACAGTAATTCATATAACAGGTGAATAGACGTTGTATTTTGCTTAAAGGTCAGTAAAATACCTGGAAAACACTAGCTGCTTATAAGGTGGTTTATTTATTTTTAAGTATCTATTTAAAAAAATGATCAAAGATGGAACAGTTCAAGTCTTTGTTTCCCCCCAGTGTGTAGACTCCAGGTCACTCATGCTCCTCCAGTAGCTCCAAACGGACAGCCATCATCCCTCGGAGCCAATCCTCCACTGCAGAGCTCTGGTTTAAGAGAACAAGAGAATTTACTAAAGACAAAAATAAACTTGACAGAATATCCATTTTTGATGAAAAAAATAAAAAGACATTAATAAGCCTATATACCACCAGTGTGTGCAACACTGCTTCAGTATTCTGGAACGCAAATAAACCACCTGCGCTGAACGTAAATAAACCGTTGAACTTTGTTAGCGTTAGCCACGGTCTGTCTGTATTAACGTCTGCATTGAATTAACGGGAATTTACTTAATTCAGTTTCATACAAATAAGTTAAGCGATATAACGGCAACTCTGAAGCCAAACTATAACTTAGAGTATCGAAGCAGACCTACTGATTACTTATTCCTACTAACTTAAATACTTCAGGGTTTTTATCCAACTTTGGTTAACCAAACGCTCATACTACTGTGTACAAGTCACCATTAACAGACATCTTAAAATAAACCTAAAGTTACAACTGACCACTGCTGGTGCTGCCAGCAATTCTCAACATGAAAAAAGAAATGAATAGGCAACTAAACTGAACTAATCCAAACTAATTTTATATGTATTAAAAAAAAGCCACTACTTACCCTTAATTAAAATTTCATTAAACGGTCATCATCTCCATATTGCAGTTTGCTAGCGTCAGTCCGGCAGGGGTGAGGAGGGTTACCGTGCGTTCACACCGAACGCGGCGAGAGCGTCAAAGTTCGCTCTCGCTGCCCTGCCACCGACGCCTGTCGCCACTCGTCGCCGCTCTGACGTTGACCGAATGCCTCTCTTGTATTTAAAGGGCCCGCAAGGCAATCAAGCTTGATCTTATTGAGACTGACCAAAACGTGGAAGAACACAAAACATTGATTGATAGAAAGAACTGTATTGTAGAAATAAACAAATAAGGCATTTGTATGGTGTGGCTTCTGTTCATTGTGAATTGCTAGTCTAATTTAATATTTTCAAATTATTATATTATATTTCTTATTATCTTGTCCACGCATCTTTTTTTTATTTTTTATTAATGTCCCTGTACACAAACAGGGACATGTCATAAATRACCGRGAAACCCGCTACCGCAATAATTAACTTCTCCATTTTGCTTGGGAACTAATGTCGCCGGGAAAAAAGTTTACAGGACTGCGTTCCGCGGAATCCGCTCAAGCGGAGGAATTCTACTTTTTTATTGGTTGCCGCTCAACGTACACTCTGCTGTACGTCATAGCTCATTACCATAAAGTTGAGCTGATTTCAACTCCCTTCGCCGCCGGCACCCAATGAAAATAAAGGACTTCCGGCCATTTTGACGCTCTCGCCGCATTCGGTATGAACCCAGGATTATCATCACATGATTGCTACTTAGCAGCTAAATTGCTGGCTTCTGTTAACGTCTTCTTGAGAACAAAGCACCATCTAGTGGTGGCAGCCGGTAAATGAATAGTGCTTCAATTGGCGTGTTTAGGGTGAAATCTTGACACGCCTTTCTGGCAGGCGAGGGAAGCAGGGGTGAATCACAGCAGCACACAAGTTGCCCGAATCCGGTAGTTTTGAGTGGCCACACACAAACACACCACACACACACACATACCCTGCAAAATGCAAATAATTTGCACTGACGTATATACACACTACCATTTGCACTTCTGGAAGATGCTACTGTTGTTCATGAGCACTGTTACTGTCACTTTCACACACACTTAATCTGCACTTTATAACTTGCAAAATGCAAATCATTCGGACTGATGTATATATATATACACACACACACACACACACACACACACACACACTACTTGCACTTCTGGAAGATGCTACGGTTGTTACTGAGCATCTGCACTATGCAATAATGCCATTAAAGTTGTACCTACCGTGCACATGTTAGTCAGAATGATTCAGATTCCTAACCCGAATTTTCAGGTGATTCGCTGGTAATACACCGAACAGACAGTATAGTTAATAGATTCCGGCTAGTTTATATGTTATCCTTTCCAACACAAACACTGCAGATGAATGGCTCGTGCACTGTGCTAAGCAGCTAGCAGGCTGTGTGTGTGTGTGTTTTTATTATTATTGCCGATTAAGACGCATATTTAAAGTGCAAAATGTCCGTGCTGTGTGTAAACCCGTGTGTTTCGGTTCTTACCTTTTGTCAGCTCATTATACCAGACTTTGACGATGGTTTTCGAGTGTTTTCGGTGGTGGATTAACCATAGAGACAGGGTCTGTACACTCTGCTGCGAGTTGCTAAGTTCTGCCAATTTTTTCTCCAAAGCCGATTCGGAGAAAACTGACATTTTCTTTTTTAACCTCCTATTCTTTTGTAGTATAAGGAAACGCACTTTTATTCTTTTTAACACCAAGCAAAGAAAAAATAAAGTGAGACAAACCTGAGCAAGCGAGGTACACAACCTTTAACATCAAACTGCGCATGCGTCCGCTCGCGTAACCTTAAAGGCGCGTGGTGCTTTTCTTTAAATACCGCCCCCCTCACGCACTAACGGAAATGACGTGAAAAAAGGAACGCCCACCAAATAACGCGAAAGCTAATA
>QMIH01000472.1:257449-304112 GCA_003987875.1 Clarias batrachus | reverse complement strand
TAATAATAATAATAAAGCTAGTATCATTCCAGATACTTTAAAAAAAAAAAAGAAAGTCTTCACGGAAACGTGAAAACTTTAGGATTTATATAAGGAAATAATTTCAAATATTGTACTTTGAAATGAATATGTGAAATGTTTACAGATCATATTTCTCTCATTTATTTTCATGTTTGTTGTTCTTTCGGCTGCTCCTGGCAATGAGTCGCCACGGCAGGCCATCCAGTCCGCACATACAAGCTTGGCGCAGGTTTAGGCCAGATGCCCTTCCTGACACAACCCTACCATATTATCCCGGCTTAGGACCGGCACTACATCCAGTGGCTGGGATTCGAACCCTGGCCTTCCACATGGCAGGCAAAAAACACCTACCGCTGAGCCACAAGTGCCCATGTTTAATGCATGCTATTTAAAAAAAACACAGGCTCAACCAGGTTTATGAATATGCCAGAAGTAGCAGAATGTTGGCTACGAAATATATGAATGAACAGACATGATGAAAATAATAAGTCATTGAAGCGGCAGATTGGTTACCACAGTGGTCTTGCACCTTGAGTGTCGAGTGATCGATTCCCATATCGGATCTGTTTGCATGATATTCTAATCATCTGAGACATGATTAAATTGTAATTGATAAAATTGACATGATAAAATTGTAATTGTTTATTTCTCAGAAGAGCCTTTGAATTCATGTCAACCTTGCATCTGTTCAGAGCTGGTCTGCACCTGAGTCTTTTCCGATCTTTGAATTTATGACATATAAATCAGTCTCCTGACAGACTTATTAACAAATGTATCTATTCAACTAAATAATATTAATCCCTCTCCAGTTTCCTTAATTTATAGAAGCTGATAGTTGAGAACGATAAACATGAGAGACTTCATATTTAGCTGAAACAGAAAAATGCTTGGCACACTTATGTGATTATATGACTGCAGTTATGATCAAATAGATTACAAGTGCATTATTTGCGCAATCTATTAGCTGTCTGGACTCAGTTCATGTTGGAAAGTACCACCGTTATTCAGGATTGTCACTGACACTGCAGTGTGTGTGTGTGTGTGTGTGTGTGTGTGGTGCTTCAATGAGTGTCCTAGGTGCAGCAGCACTGATGAGGTTTAATACACATCAGCATTGTATCTGTTACAGTATAAGACTCAGTCAAGAGTTATGCTGCCCACTTGGGGCCAAAATGAAAGAGCTAAAATGAAAAGAGCACACATCATGTACAGGTAAGATCTGATTACTGACAGCAAAACATCCAGGCAGTAATAGGATAAAATAAGAAAAATGTGACGGACATTAGGACGACTTTGGGGTGAAAAACAATCCAACAGGCAAAGACGCGGCCGTTTATACATGCGGTTGCCAGGCAACGTCATGTTTATTTAAGGGTCCTGATACCGCGGCACTTTGTGTGATCATTTAGGTAGCACCGGTAAGGTATCAGGGCCAAAGACTTAGACAAGCTCGCGCTGTTCAGCGGCAAAGCTCTAGCCTCTGTCTGTCTAAGAAGCCAGCCAGCCAGCCATGGTTCATTTTAATAAGGCCGTCTGCACAATTAACTTCTTTTGATTATTAAAGCCCTATAGTTTTAAATATATTTAATCATTTAAAAAATTCATTCCAATGTGTATGCTGATGTTTAAAATGAAAAATAAAATGTTGCTGTAATTGTTAAAAAAGAAAAATTTATTAAGCAGTACTAGTCTGTTTTTTCTAGTTCAGTAGTTTACAGTGTGGCAACGTACTCGCTGTTTGATCCTTCTGAACAAACGGGAAGATCAATATCGTTCTACGCTTTTTGTTGGTGTGATGCATTTTGCGATGATCCCTAAATCATTCGTCGCGCCGTAGGGAATAATGGGGTTTATGCTTTCAAAAATCTATACGTTAAGAGCTTAATCGAGAAAAAAAAGAGGGTGTAGCATAGTAAAGTCTATCTACATAGACTTTACTATGTAGAAAGGAAATATATGCATATGTTTGTATCTTATTTGCGGGTTTATTTAAGCAGCTATTGAAGCCGGAAATGCGAATATAAAACTAACTTTACCGCGGTCGTGTTTAATAGTTTAATAGTGCACAGCATAAAAACATAACTCTCTCTCACAAGTCCTCGGTAAGGGCATAAGCCCTGAGAGGACTTAAAGTTTTATTTTTTGTTTCTAGAGCCCCGTCCGTTCTCCGTAGACGGCGGAGCTCTGTTTATTTTGTGTTATCAGATTTTTTTTGTTTCCTTTTAAGTTTCCTAATTAATAACCCCACGCCATCTCCAGACGGGAAGGTCTTCTCGTGCGTATCACATGCACTCTCACAAACTCCTATTTCATTGACCGCCTCTAAAGCCGTGCATCAGGGCTCTTATTATGAAAACATCTCGTGGTGCGGCTCTCCATACCCCACCACACGTAACAACTGTCTTGGGAATTGATGATTTTACTTAACTTACATAGCACTTCCTTAAGTGTGTATACAAGTTCTTCCGCTTCATGGATCTTGTGTCGTGTTAAAGCGCATTGACATGCTGGACAAATTTGGATCTCTCTTTTCTCTTTATACACACACACACACATATGGTATTTGTCGTCCAGTATACAGTATAATGTTCTCTCTTATGATTGAGACTAATTGCCTTTAATCTCCCTACTAAATTATAACTTTAAAGAGCAAACAAGATGTCATTTTCATCTCTTTTTTTTTTTTTTTTTTTGATTGACCCCATTTAATAAGATGCAAACAGTCAGGTTAAGGTTATTCAGTCCAACTTCAGTTTAATTCAAATGTACAATGCAAAGAGACCTACAAAGCCAACTACAGTTAAACATGAGTGAGTTATAAACACAAAACTGTTTCTCAAATGAAAAAACAGGGCTGCAGCACATTAAAGTTTAATAGTATCTTTAAGAGTCTGTAAGTAATCCAGTGTGAGAGGTCTGTCCATGCAAACTAAGAAAGGCGCGTGCAATTAACATTAACATGAGACAAAATAGAGGGGTTTAGGGGTTTTAAATAACATTCAAGCGACAAATTAGGTGGTAAGTGAGCATATTAGGAAATGACCCATCTGTGTCCATCTTTACAGGTTTTTTTTTTTTTTTTACATCTTGTCTCTTAATGTACATTACAGTCTGCTGACATTTTCCAGTTTTTCCGCTCTGAGAAAGATTGCACTTATTTATACAACTGAGAGGCTCTGATGTTAAACCAGACTGGTCAAACTTTCTAGCGCAAGTGCTGATCGGGGAACGCAGTCTGCTCCTGGTCCAGGATTTCCAGGATAGAGAAGCTGGAAACCATCCTAAATCTCTCACATTACGCTGGTCTGTGGTAAAGAGGTTTGCACAACAAAAACAAGCTCTGTAAGAAAATCAATCACGCCATCCACAGTCCTGCAGTCTATATCGACCTGAAATAAATAGTTTATAATAAATAACAACACAGTGGATTAACCCTCAACCTTCACAAGTGAAAAAAAAAATCATAAATAAATTCCAGTATGCGAGCGTTTCATGCTGGTTTCAATAACAAAACATAAATGTGCCACCTAAATAGAAAATAAATTAATATATATTCAGGAATAAATCGGTCTATCAAATGATGGAATACTTCTAATACTCACTTTTCCAATGATACAAACAGCACAAATGCCACATTTGGAAGGGAAAAAAAAAAGGAAAGCTTAGTCTTTATTACGTATGAATATATGTACTGTACGCAGCCTATGTTTTCATATGTGGTTAGTAATAATTTATAAACCATCATCTGGAGTGTTGAATATGTGTTTTGATTCCTAAAAGATGATGTTACATTTCTCCATGCTGCCCCACAGCCATTTCTCTGGACATGCTCTGAGCTGAGTGGAGAAACTTACTGAATGAAAATATTCATATTTACAGCTCTATCATAACCAGATGTTAGAGGAACTAGTTTTTGTCTTCCTTTACAGTTTTTGTTTCCCATGCATCCTTCCCCGGCGTACGGACTGGTCAGAATGAATAGGCAATAGAAATGAGAGACACGATGACTGATTTATCTTGCCAGTTCCATCATTTGGTTCTCTACACAATACAGTATATCAGTGCCCTCTGTGCCAACATCCTGGCATCCTTTCTTTCTCTTGGTTAATGCAGTGCTAGCTAGTGCCAAGCTTCTTTTTTTTTTTTTGGTTTGCAGCGGTCAGGAGAAGAGTGATGTCTGCTCATGCTGTTTAGATTAGATCAGGGTTTGGTGAGTCATACTACACTGTACCTTTTTCCCAATGCGCAGAAGCCGTTTCAGCAGACAACATGGAGGATCTTCATATATATATATATATATATATATATATACATATATATGCCTTTTCTTTGCTGTGATCGTCACCAGGTCTGCTGGATGCATAGAGCTATTATTTTTCTGACCTCGTTGCATATCTGCTAAACCCAAGGGAATTATGGAAGAAAGGGTCTACACACACTGAGACAATATGAGAAAACAAGTGCAATGTGCATGTGTGTGTGTGTGCCGTGTTTTTGTTTTTTTTTTCTTCGTTGATCTATTTTTGCTCACTCCCTAGAGCGGCCCACGATGGCCAGGAGATAGATGAAGATGTTGATGATGTCAGTGTAGAGGTTCAGAGCAGCGAAGATGTACTCCTCAGGGCTCAGTGCCAGCTTCTTGTTGCCTAGGAGAAGCTGAGTGTCTACAGCCAGGAACTAGGGAAAGACAAACAAAGGTTTACTGTGGTGGGGTTTTTATTTCTTGGATAGCTAAAAGGGCTTAAAAAAAATAAAAGCAGTCTTTCTTATTAAGCAGTGAATAACTTCATCACTCATTTCATTAGACAGCAAGAGTAAACGTAAAATTCTGTGTGAAACCGGGGAAATCTGCCACAAAGATATTTGACATGATTCGGCAGGTTTTACGACGAAGCTGCAACGAGATGTTCTAGATGACTTCAAGAGCGGAAGGACATCGCTGGAAGATGGAGAGAGATCAGGAAGACCTTCAGCGCCTGAAAAATCTGTATGATGATTGTCAGGGAACAACTCACAACACTGCTCCCGTTGTCATTGGGTCATATGGAACGTATGGAACGGATACGTCTGCCTTCACCCTTTTTTTTTGCTTTTGATTTCGATCTTACCAGTGTCACCTCTGACTTGCTTATTATGTTTACCCATACATACACTTTAAAAATGTATTCTGCTCACTGGCCAATCACCCAGTTCATCTCTCTAAAAAAATTATTTTGGTGTCAGTGTGGCGATATACTGTACGTGATTCATAGCTGAGTCAATTCCCCCCATCTCTCATATTAAGGCACATTTAAAATGTTCCTAGCATTTATGTTGTTACTGAACCTGTAACATAAAGCATTATTATACAGTATACCATCACTGTCCTCTTTATTTTCCACAAATATCTTTACCTAATTTACTTTCGAACTGGATAAACATTATTACAATTCATACATTTTCATTTTCCTTCTTTCCTTCAGACATAAATCCTTCTAAACCTACACAGCACATTTATTTCCCTCGTTATAGTTTAAGGAGAACTGGAATTGCACAAACATATTTAAAAAAATCTATTCAGGATTTATGTACAAACTAGCTAGATGGTCTGCATTGATTTCTTTTCTTTTAAGCATACTCTTTGAAAAATGGAGTGGTCTGATTTCCCATTCCTGCCTATCTATCATGAAGAACAGCAATTAAAGAAGGCAAAAGAAAAAATCAATGACATTTACTCATATATGCTTCTAATCCTTTAAATGAAAGCATGATTGGGCGGTAGAAGATGTTAGAAGGATATAGAAGACCTATATTTTGGAAGTCTGATGCATTCCGTACCAGCAGATATTAGTACTTACGCAGGTGAAGAGCAGAGCCCCCAGGGAGGCGTAGACAATGTGCAGGATCTTGTGACGGATGAAGATGCAGAGGATGGAGAAAAGCAGGAGCACGATGAGGCACACGAATAGCACACCTCGGCAGGAAGTGAAGTCATACTTGCTCTAGAAGAGGGGAAGACGGATGAGGAGGGTGATCAGAATACAGGTCATTCCGGATACAAATGTACTTTGATCTTTAAAATCAAACAGGAACAGCCATAACATTAAAAACCATTAACATTAAAACAGCATAAGTTTTATGTTGTTCCCTGTTTGCCACCGGGGCAGCTCGCTAATCTCTCTAATCTTATCACTCTCCGAGTCTACTATTAACAAAACCTCGACCCGATTTCCAGTAAGAGAGCTCAAACAGTCAGGTGCATGGCAATTTCAACCATAATACTGATAAAATTATCTCATGCAAGAATCAAAAGAAAAAAAAGCACATGGCTTTGCGGATTGTCCTCCAAAACAAAAAGCTTTAATATTAAATGACCCTGGAAATATTTCCGATTGCTGGTGCCTGCAGACGAAAAAGATTCAGCAGCAAAAAGAAAAGGATTCAAGTACACTTTGGGGGGGGGGGGAAATGGGTTTATACATATACAGTACATGCAAGTTATTATTATTTTAGCAGTCTATCACAGTATAATGGAATTAGTTCCCCTTTTTGCCTGGGTGTGGCTCTACAGGGCCTCGGTAGGTGTGCTGTGGGGTCTGGCATCAATATGTTGGCATTAGATCCTTTAGGTGCTGTGGGTTTTGAGGCTGCTTGTTTTTTGGGCACATCCCATGGATGATCGATCGTGGGCCGTGCTGCGCTGGGTGCTCTGGTGTCTGTCTCTTGTAGCCTGCACTGACTTATTTCGGCGGTTTGTGCTGCGTTGGCTCTTCTGTAGGATCGGCCTTTGGTCCATGTGGGCATGGGTGAGTCTTGAGTGCCCATAATCCTATGCCAAGTTTTCCAATATATAGAACTGAATATCGATCTTATTCAATTGACCTGGTGGTGGTGTTAATG
The DNA here is from genome assembly GCA_003987875.1 of Clarias batrachus. Taxonomy (NCBI): domain Eukaryota; kingdom Metazoa; phylum Chordata; class Actinopteri; order Siluriformes; family Clariidae; genus Clarias; species Clarias batrachus. The sequence continues at coordinate 297,212 of QMIH01000472.1, read as the reverse complement.
TTATAGGTGATCGGTATTGTATTTACACAGATGAAAAACATGCACAAGCAGCAGGCTCACCTGAAGGGAGAAAAGCACCACGGTGAAGCACACTACTGCAGTGATGCCCACTGCCATGATGACTGTGTCTGTGTCATAGAAGCTGGCGATCATCCCCACCATGTAGGACAGGCTGAGAGTCAGAATGGACTGAGGAAATGAGAGAGAAAGAGAAACAGAGAGAAACCAAGATTTTTTGTTACAAAAGATTAAATGTTGATATAATATATACACCTATACAACATGTATACACTGATCAAACACTTTTTTTCCTAATCCTGTTGCAGTATTTAATGAGCATTAAACAAAGTTCTTGACCTCTATCTACATTATGTTATGCAGAGACCTGCTGTAACATGATTGTGTGAATGTACGAGTGTAAGAGTGTAAGAGTAAGAGTTCCGTTCCGGGAGCACGTTCGTAAGTCGGATTTGTTCTTAAGTACGACAAAGTGAGTCTTATACGCCTTTGACACAAATATACAACGTAAAGCATACAGATCCACTTGATCCCCACACTGCCGTCATGTGGTCCAAAACTGTAACTACGCCTAAGGAAATAATTCTCACAAGTGAAATTTAACAGTGTTGTCTCTGGACCTTTGGGAATCCTAGACTCCATTTTATCTTAGAGCTGTTTTCCACCGTATTGGACTGTGAACTCTGTTTTGTTGAGGATTTTCTAAAATTAGGATTATTCCCCATCAGGATGGCTTTACATTGACATTTTCTATCATCGTGCTCCTGGACTGATTCTTTGAAACCGGTGAGGCCGACTCATTTCTCCTGCAGCCTCACACGCACACATACAATATACCGGACATTTTATACATTCACTTACACACTGAAAATATTGTATGCAATTGTAAATATTGGTATCTTGTCTACTGCAGTGTCTATTTTTTGTACAATACATGTGAGCTACTTCGATGATTTCTTAGCATCTATGAATGCTCGTAGATCCGCGGTTCCGTTTGTATCTGCGAAATTCGTAATTCGAACGTTCGTAAGTCGGGGACTACCTGTAACTTATACTGCAGCAGTGAGTTCAACAGGAACGATTCAATGTGTTTTGTTATGCTCGACTCTAGCGTGTTCAAGCATGAACTATCCAGAAGCATGGCCTTCCTACCTACCAGTGCCACCAGATTCCAGGGGTGTTTGCGTCGGAAATCTCCACAGCAGCTGAGCACGATGAGAGACACAAAGAAGACGGCGTAGGAGACATAGTACGTCCACCGATTCTGCCTTACAAACAGCTTGACGTCGTCTGCGAATGTGAAGATGGCGACGAAGGAGAACGTCACCATCAGCTGTACAGTTAAGACCATGAACACCTGAGAAGGATGAAGAACAAAAGGTCAGAGAGAGTTCTGAGAAAGACGAGCATCACACTGTTTAAACGCAGCTTCTTGGGGTTACAGCGCTTCCTCGGCATAGGAATTTAATCTGTTCCAGAGGCGAGTTCTTCAGGTGAAGTTTCGTAAACCGAAAGTGCCTCCCTTTTCTTCTTGCTACCATTCGTTCTAACATTCCTGGGACCCATGGTGCTATGTCTCCACTAAATCTTGCACAAAATGCAAAAAAATATGCAAACTCGCTTCACTTGGCTTTACACTGACGCAAACGAATCTCGAATGGCTCCCGGATGTACGCGCTTCGTTCGTATACCGAGGTACCACTGTATCTGGCTGCAGTCAGGATCCACATCTGAACATCTGCCTCTTTGAAGTCTTTACCTTTCTGATGAAAGCTTGGCGGATAGTCTTGTCCTCCCAGCCCGAGTTGGCGAATTCCTCATTGTCGTAATATGAAGGCGGCCCGTCTCCGCTATGATACCCCGGACTGCCCATAGCAACTGCCAAAGTAAAGAGTCAGTAAAAAGCTGTATAAAGATTTACCACAAAAACACTGTAGCTGAAGATGTAAATGCTGTCTATAAAAATTAAATATAATATAGATATCTAAATTCAATCTCCAGTAAAAAAAAAAGAGAGATCAAACAGCATTTTCAACTATAAAAGTGATAAAATAATCTCATGAGAAAAGGCAAAAGAGAGATAAAAAAAAAACATGGCTTATGAATTGTGCTCCAGAAAGTTGTATCATTAAATGACCCTGGAAACACTTCCGACTGCTGTGCTAGCGGACTAAATCTTTTTATTATGTTTGTCTAATTACTTTGGGTCCCTTAGAAATATACTATAGATACTGCAAAATGCTATAATTCCAACAGTCTACACATGATTAAGATTTAGATATCCTCAAATTAAAGCTAAAAGTCGGAGGTCTAAAATTTCCAAATATTTATGGATCTGATATAATTTAGATACTTTCTATCATTGACATGATCATTTATATAATTTATATCATTGCACAAACTGGTTCATATATACAGTCGTGGCCAAAGGTTTTGAGAATTACATAAATATTGGAAATTGGAAAAGTTGCTACTTAAGTTTTTATAMTAGCAATTTGCATAAACTCCAGAATGTTATGAAGAGTGATCAGATGAATTGCATAGTCCTTCTTTGCTATGAAAATGAACTTAATCCCGAAAAAAACTTTCCACTGCATTTCACTGCGGTCATTAAAGGACCTGCTGAGATCATTTCAGTAATCGTCTTGTTAACTCGGGTGAGAATGTTGACGAGCACAAGACGAGATCATTATGTCAGGCTGATTGGGTAAGAATGGCAGACTTGACATGTTAAAAGGAGGGTGATGTAAGGCAAGGATATTGTGGCTACTAAGATTGCACCTAAATCAACAACTTATAGGATCATCAAGACCTTCAAGGAAAGAGGTTCAATTCTTGTTAAGAAGACTTCAGGGCGTCCAAGAAAGTCCAGCAAGCGCCAAGATCGTCTCCTAAAGAGGATTCAGCTGCGGGATCGGAGTGCCACCAGTGCAGAGCTGCTCAGGAATGGCAGCAGGCAGGTGTGAGCGCATCTGCACGCACAGTGAGGCGAAGACTTTTGGAAGATGGCCTGGTGACAAGAAGGGCAGCAAAGAAGCCACTTCTCTCCAAAAAAAAACATCAGGGACAGATTGATCTTCTGCAAAAAGTGGCGAATGGACTGCTGAGGACTGGGGCAAAGTCATATTCTCGGATGAAGCCTCTTTCCGATTGTTTGGGGCATCTGGAAAAAGGCTTGTCCGGAGAAGAAAAGGTGACGCTACCATCAGTCCTGTGTCATGCCAACAGTAAAGCATCCTGAGACCATTCATGTGTGGGGTTGCTTCTCATCCAAGAGAGTGGGCTCACTCACATTTTTGCCCAAAAACACCGCCATGAATAAAGAATGGTACCCAAGTCAAGTCAAGTCAATTTTATTTATATAGCGCTTTTAACAATTGACATTGTCGCAAAGCAGCTTTACACAATAAAAAGAAGTAAGTTTTTATGCAATGTGTATGAATCAAAATGATAAGATTGATATCCAAAACACCCTCCAACAGCAACTTCTTCCAACAATCCAACAACAGTTTGGTGAAGAACAATGCATTTTCCAGGATGATGGAGCACCGTGCCATAAGGCAAAAGTGAAAACTATGTGGCTCGGGGACCAAAACGTTGAAATTTTGGCTCCATGGCCTGGAAACTCCCCAGATCTTAATCCCATTGAGAACTTGTGGTCAATCCTCAAGAGGCGGGTGGACAAACAAAAAGCCACTAATTCTGACAAACTCCAAGAAGTGATTATGAAAGAATGGGTTGCTATCAGTCAGGATTTGGCCCAGAAGTTGATTGAGAGCAGCCCAGTCGAATTGCAGAGGTCCTGAAAAAGAAGCGCCAACACTGCAAATACTGACTCCTTGCATAAATGTCATGTAATTGTCGATAAAAGCCTTTGAGACGTATGAAGTGGTTGTAATTATATTTCAGTACATCACAGAAACAACTGAAACAAAGATCTAAAAGCAGTTTAGCAGCAAACTTTGTGAAAACTAATATTTGTGTCATTCTCAAAACCTTTGGCCACGACTGTACATATTTATATATGTGTCATGGCAAGATATGCAATATTTCTTTCTAATGGTCTACACTTTAAGTTTAACTGCTGGTTATGCAGGATGTCATTCCTGACAGCATTTCACCTGACGTTTCTAAAAGAACATAAAACGGAAGAGGGTGATCCTAAAACCCATCTTTCTCCATCACAGATCACATGCCAAGATGCTGGCTTGTCTCGGCAACATTTAGAACTGGAATAACATTTTCATTGCTTCCTTTTATAGTTATCTTCTTCCATTATACACCCTGGACAAGGGGATGCCAGTCCATCACAGTCCACACAAACACAATCACATACTATGGGGAATTTGGTTAACCTAAGCCGCATGTCTTTGGACTGTGGGAGGAAAACAGAGTTCCCAGAGGAAGCCCATCACAACATGCAAACTCCAAGGTGGGAATTGAACCCTCAACCCCAGTTGTGTAAGACCACAGTGCTAACCACTACTCCACCATGCCACCATAGTTACCAGTACTGTACACAACTAAGTATAAATGGAAATACCTAAACATTATCTGCATCTGAAAATTAGAAAATCAGTACACCATTATAGAGCAACATACTTACCATTGGGGTCGCCACTAAAAGCAGGCTGTCCGGGCCCTTGATAAGGGCCCTGAGCGTATGGCCCTTGAGGATACGGCCCCTGTGGATATGGGCCTTGAGCGTACGGCATTTGTGGGAAGGGCATCTGAGGATACGGTGCAGGAGCAAACCCTGGTGCCCCCTGAGGAAATCCTGGCTGGCCATACGGTCCTGGTGCTGGGTACGAGAGTCCTCCTGGAGCCTGACTGTAGTTGGGTGGAGGCATCCCAAACGCATCGGGCTGGGGTGGCCCGTAGACGTTATTGTGAAGCGGTTTGTTCTCGCCCATGACAGGGTAGCCCGTCTTCTCCTGTGACATGTCTGCTTTCCTCACTCGGACCTTGCTGCAGAAAAGATGGAGAAAGACAGTTTTTCTAAGTATATTGCAAAGTCGTAGTGTTTTAAGCTCTAACTAATGAACCCAACGGAGTAAAGAATCAGCAATGACCCAGTTCTATCTTTTCTGCCGACGTAAGACCAGCAGGATGTCGATTACCATATTAAGAACTCAACATTCAGCATAAACCCCAAAGGTCCACTGAACACTGATCATTTAGCTGTGCTTCGAGAAAATCCTAAGAAAATGTAAACAAGGGACCTATGATCTGTAGTAACTCCTGGTACTAACTGCTATTAATAAACATCAGATGATTAGGAGGATTACATTGGTAGAGAAGCTGCTTGAGGGTATTAGGTTAAGTTATTTTAGGGAACATGAGCAATCACCTTAAAACAGCAGTTACACAGGGATTTACAGACAGCTTAGAGACAAAACCTGACTTGAGATCTACAGTACAACCCAGAAGCTGTAATATGGATGTTTTTCTATATTTTTTTATATACCAACATTCTAAACCATGGTTTTAAAGTAATAGCATTTCTAAACTAAAAAGTCTTTACATTACAAATCCAAGCTGTTGCATGAGTTTTTCAAGCATCTTCACAGGACATCATATGAACAATACTAGGATGTGTATGTGTGTGCACAATTAAATCAAATGCCATTTGATTGGTCGATTCACACGTTTTGAAATTAAAAGACATGGACAGCTGATCAGAAGGTCACATGCTCAAACTCTGGCACCACCAAGCTACCAATGCTGCCAACTGTTAAATGGTCTAAAATGGACAAATTCCATAAAAAATACATCACAGAAAATACATTTTCAGAAAATACAAAATGTTCCACAAAGTACGCTCTGTGGACTGTGTACAGTATATATTCTGCTTTTAAAACTGTGTTTAATATATCTATTATACTATATATATAATATTCTTTTTTCCCCCCATCTATTCTTTTCTATACCAATATTTATTTTTCGTGGCAGTCTTTGTGAACAGCAAATAAATAATTTAATTGTACGGTGGGAACATTTTCTTTAATGTGCATATAACAAACTTCAAAAACTCGAAGTTCAGTGGAACCTTGGATTACGATCATATTTCGTTCCGGACGCGGGCTCGTATTCCAAAAACACTCGTAAACCAAATAGACCTTTCCCATAAGAAATAATGAAAACTCAAATTATTGGTTCTAGAGCCCAAAACAATAAATACATAAAAATAATTAATACAACATATAAAGTAAAAATAAAACAAATGAACCTTTTTAACATTGTTAAAAAAGTAAAAATAAATCCAGACAGTTAAGTGTTTCTGTTCGTGCAGGGGACTCTTATTTTGACACAGGGGATGCAGCAGGGGAGACCCATAATTCCCGCGGCGCAAGCGAGAGAAAAATCATTGGCTCAGTTGTGATCACCTGCCGCTCGGTGTCAAAATAAGAGTCGCATGCGTGATACATGATACTCGGCGCTCGTAAACTCATACTAGCTCGGTTTCCGGAATTTAAAAAATAATTTTTAAATAAAAAATTTATTAAAAATCATTGCTCGTAAACCACGTTACTCGCAATCCCAGATTCCACTGTACTTGCAAAATATTCTTGGTTTGCTAAATTAGTACTTCTTTGCCATCTGTTGCGTTAATGAGCAGTTGGTGCATTACTGCCCACTACTGGACTCGAATGGGAATGGCAGGAAAAAAAGATTATCGCTTGATGACATTTAAACACTCAGCAACACAGGTTACACAGCATTTCAACTTTTATTTCATACGAAACCTGACGGAAACATAGATTAGGTGATTGAAATAAATCAGGCAATAAATATTAGTGGTTTTGAATCAAATAAAAAATGCCCAAAAATCAAACCGAATTGTCAGTCTACCTCTGATTTCACAACTGTTTCTGTGAACGAGGATTAAATCAACCCCAATACTGCTGCTGATCGTTAGTCTTATGTACAAAGTTACATCCAAGTGGACTTCCAAGTGTTTTTTCCACACATCTATGTCAGACCTCTGTGCAAAATAGTATCTGGTTAACGAAAGCTATTGAATTCATATAAATATAAAACAGAAATCCATTTATATAGACCACCCAGCATCTAATCTCTAACTTCAGCAAAGGAGGCACAGTGACAGTGTGTTAGCATAAAAAGCACTCACACCCTAATGCATCATATTTCGTTCCAGATGCGGGCTCGTATTCCAAAAACACTCGTAAACCAAATAGACCTTTCCCATAAGAAATAATGAAAACTCAAATTATTCGTTCTAGAGCCAAAACAATAAATACATAAAAATAATTAATACAACATGTAAAGTAAAAATAAAACAAATTAACCTTTTTAACATTTTTAAAAAGGTTAATTTAATGCAGAAAAAGCGTAATCTAAAGCTTAATTTAATCTAATGCAGAAAAAGCTTTACATATTTAACTATATAGCATTCAAAACTTTTTCAGAAACACTGCAGACGCACAGTATTTCTAGATTATAGTGCAGACAGCAAGTACAAGTGCATGTACTTCCACACAATTTTTCCACTCCACCTCAACCTACCTAAACCTGGGTGCAAGATTATTATTATTATTTTATTATTATTATTATTTTTATTATTCGTCTATTCTTTTTTTGCATACAATTCATGAGCAAACGGACACTCCTAAATCAGGACAGGACACTCATTTCAGTAAAACAAAATTAAAAGTCAAAATCTTTTATTTGTCACCTACACTGTTGGAAAAACTGGACATCAACAGAAAGAAAAAACTGGAAAACAGCAGAAAGAAAAAGACGCAAATCATGTCACATTGTCTGGTTAAGGCTCAGACGGCTTGGGGAAAGACCTTTTTTTTTTGTTATATTTGTTCACCCGCTGGTGTTCTGTAAAACCGGACAGATGGAAACGGCTGAAAGAGTGAGTGTTCCAGCTGACTGCTGTCCATGACGATCTCTTTGACATCCGAGGGCATCGTTTCAAGTATACATCCTGTCGAGAGGCCGGTTTCCTGCTGACAGTGAGCTCAGCTGATTTCATCACTCTCTGTAGGTCCCTGTGGTCACCAGAGGAACTGATAACACACCATGTTGTGATGCAGACATCGAGAAGCACCAGGGGCCATTCCACATAGTCACGGTTCCTTACGAAGATAGAGATGCTCCTGGCTCCTTTTCAGCACTGTGTGAACACGGCTGATCATTTCAAGTTGGGAACGTAGATGGCAGGGAATGTTAAGCCTTCAAAAACCCGTGCTCATTAAAAACAACAGATGTTGCTGTGTGAGTACCAGGCAGCCAGGGTTTTCAGCAGCCATTTTACCAGCTTACAAGTTAAGGCCTACAATGGTGGTGACATCTCCAGCTTAAGCATGCCATTTACCATCTGTGCTGTGCTTCAGAGTCATACAGTACGTAAACAGGGAAGACAGATGGGCCTGAGCATGCAGCCTTGGGGAGCTCCTGTGCTAGAGAATTATGTGTGGCTATCGATTTGGACCATGCGTGACCTACCTGTCAGAAAGTTCAGGATCCAGTTGCACAGAAGGCTGTCCATATCCAAGTCCTGGTTGTTACTCGGTGATGAGCCTGATGAGAATTTTGGTATTGTATGATGAGCTGATGAGAACGAACAGCACTCTCACTCTGACACCAGGTGGCTAATGTGTAGTACCATGTGTAGTACCAGGGTGATGGTGATGTTGCTGAACCTGTTGGCATGGTATGCAAACTACAGGGGGATCTAAAAGCGGTGTGGTAAACCTTTGGGTTACCAATCACAAGTCGGGGGTTCTAGTAACAGCACTGCTGGGAGTTTTTCCGGTATCTGCTTCTGAGCCGCTGAATCATGGATGAGCCTGAGCTTTGATCCCAGCCTTCTAACAAGATGGAATCCAGTGCTGTGAAAAGGTTTTTGCCCTCTTGCTGAATTTCCTTTTTTTTTCTTTTATTAAAATTAAATTTAAATGATATTCACATAACTTTATTACACAAGGATAACCAGAATAAATACAAAATGCAGTTTTGCAAAGAAATTTTAATCGCATACATTAAGGGAAAAATGGAAAAATGTTGTCAGAACCCAATCATGTAAAATGACAGATATGGGGGCAAAAATACTTTTTAACAGCACTGTATAGCCAAAAAGAAATGTTACTGTGCTGTAAGGTTTGTTGCTGTTGGTCTTTTGGCTGCTCCGGTCGCCAACGCGGACCGACCGAGCCGCACACAACGTGGGATTAAGTGTTACGCCGGATAACCTTCCTGCCACAACCCTTCCGTTTTATCCGGGCCTGGGACTGGCACTGAATCCAGCGGCTGGGATTTGGGCAGTGGGTAGGAATCAAACCTGGGCCTTCCGACTGTGCTGTAAAGTATATGTGAAAAATAAAAAAAGAGCTTTCTTCTTCGTCTACTAATGAAGCAGGCAGGCAAGAGCAGATGAAGGATGGGACCACAACAATGGAGAATCGTTCCATGGGGTAGAAGTGGTGGATTTCTTAAGAACCAGCACAAAGCTAGTCTTCGTTAAGCAAGTAGGGGATTACAGACCGACCAGCTGACACGTTGAACATGCCTGTAAACCCCTCTGCTATACCTTGAAACTGCAAGGACGCTGACTTCTTTTTATTCCATGGCGCCATGCTGTGACTTATCTAAACTCAGTCAGGGAGCAGCAAATAATACAATAAAAAAAGCTTAAATGCTTGATCTACAGTCTGTGCCATGCTCGTTTTCTCAACTGCTGATAAAATTCGAGAAAGACCCTGTAGGTTAGGCATTTATGTGTTTTGGCCACCGGTAAATTGCACTTAATATGGTAGGAGGACAAAAGCCACTTACATACAAGCATAACTTTGTTAGAAATGATGTAAGGAGCGGGGGGAGAAAGGTAGCCGTGGACACTGTGAAGTCAGTAACTGAATGCAACGTGACACTGCCCTTAGCGCAGACTGGGGGAAATACAGGAACTATTTGATGGTAGGACTAGAAAGAATCCAAACTATCTTTCCATTAGTCATATGACAAAGTACTGCTGTGTTCGGAGAATGCGTCATGCATCCTCAGCGTTTGTCTCTACGTCACGTTCTGCAAAAGTAGAAAAGCACTATTACATGGAGCTGCCCCGATTCCACTGAATACCAAATCCCATGAGGATTATTTGACTTTCATCCAGAACTACATACAGTACGTGCTGTGACTAACTGCTCTCTAATCTCTCCATTGAATGCTAATTCACGTGACGCACTGGAATTCCACTGGGCTTCTCACGTCCAAACAGCCTGCGAGCTTCAGTTACACTTTGTGTCTTCGCTCTATTCTGATGGAGGCTGTTTGGAGCATGCTCAGACAGACAAGAAAGACATCAATTTCAGTTTTAGATGATGATTTGTATTGTTGGAGGCATGATATAGGATTTACGCATGATGCAAATTCTTACTCCTTAATTACGGATGCAAATATGTTAAATAAAGAACAGCGATGGCTGCGTTTCGATTGTGGATAAATAAGGTTAACTGCGGCCGCCATTGTGTGCCGTCAGCCTTTTTAGAAGGCTGACGGCGCGTGATTTCAACACCGTTACCTCTCTTTCACCCTGTCACGCACACTCACACAGATCTATGAGCCCTTCTGTAATCCTTCAGCTAAGATTATCCTTCAGTCGTCAGCTATGTGACAACAAGCAGGTTAGAACTTTGTGCTGCTTTATCACTGAAATGCAATTATCTAATACTACAGAATCGATAATGGCCACACCCCAGTCGTGACATCCTAGGAGAGTCGCTCACTGACTGACAGACTGACTGAGAGCTTATCCGGAAGCACACATGTGCAGGAGTTTCTCGCAGCATCTGTATAGTAGTTGGTATTATACTGTATCACGAAGATGATGATGATGATTTCTGCAATGCAGAGAACAGATATGGAATTAGAAATTTGAGAAAACTAGGATGTTGGATAGATGAGTTCCACCAACAGCTAAATGATCATAGAACCTAAACGCCAGCTAATAGACCCTCTGCATCTTACGATACAACGTCTATCCGCCATGGTCCCACGCACATCTGGAACAAATGGGACATGCCGGTGCCAAAACCCACATGTAACACCTTTCACGTTAGCACTTCTAAGAAAATAAATCTGCTTTCGTTCATTTGTATTGTTCACAACATTTGGTCATCTTCAACAAGACTTCAACAGTGCTCGATACAATGAGACGCTTATCGAAGAACTTAAGCCTAAACTTCGGATTAAACACGATCATAATCTCGTGCGACGATCCACACGCCCGCACTCTTCTGCCCAAAATGTCGACACTCTGAGGTGTTAAAGCGTCCTCCCTATAGTCCTGATCTCACTCTATCAGACTTTCACCTGTTTGGTCCCCTGAAAGCAGCCCTACGAGGATAAAGATGCACTTCTGATGAAGAAATGAGGACAGCGGTGCATTCATTACTTGCAGCTTAGCCGTAGACATTTAATGAGGGAATACGAAAGCTTGTTGACAGAAGGACAAAGTGTCTTTAAAAAAAGCAAGGAGATCATATCGGAAAAAAGATTTTTGACTCGCCCTTGAATCTATCTAGTTAACATGAGCGAGGTTCCACGGTACTTGCGCCATCCACTGTTGTGACTGACATCATGGTAGTCATGTGAATGCAAAAGCCTTAAATATTGGTCAAGCACGAATACGTCTATACGTTGCGGAATATTTGGCGCCTGTCGAGTTGTCTGGGGTCGAATAATGCTGAATAACAGAAGGGAACTCCTCGCAAGAGTCGTCTGATGGATGAAGCTTCATCTAATCAAGATCAACTAAGACAACTTAGAAAATGAACATGATTATGCAGGTCCAGAAAGAAAGAAAGAGCATCTTAATTAGGCACCAGAAGTCAGTAATGGCAGCCATTAGTTCTGCACCATGATTCCTGCCTGTGTTAGTGTTCCCCTGTGGAACCGAGCGGTTCATAATAACTGGAAGCGGAGCCAGAAATGGCTTGAGCCCTACCTTGTCTGACCCCTTCAGAGAGAATATCAGCCTGCTATCCCGGGTTAGGGTTAGGGTTAGGGTTAGGATTGATGCTCCAGCAGAGCATCAATGTGCTTCTCAATCAAAACAACAAGCTGAACTTCATCATGAAATGTAGATTTCTGGCTATTATTTAGCAATGCGCAGCTGGCCAAAATGTATTTTATATCAATATTATTTTTTAAAATCCCCAACCAGTTTTTCTACATCAGTTCCAAACAATGTTGCAGATGTACAGCCTATGGAAACATGCAAAGCAATTGGCTTTACCATTTTTTAAATAGAGATTTGCATGCCTTGGAAACATGACACAGTACATGCACTTTAATCAGGCATTTCCATGTCATTTACAGATGTTATGTAATCTCTGGACCAGACATCTCATCCTTATGCGGCTGCCGTTCATAAACAACACCTCTAACCATTAATCGTCCAATCTGGCCAATCACTGCAATTTATACTGTAACACTTCTGAATTCTTCCTCTTGAATAATTAGAAGGTATTGATTCATTCATTCATTCATTTTGGAGAACAGCACAGCAGCCAGGACTCTAGCTTGAAGACAGTTCAAGTTTATCTTAATGTGCATTTTCAAAAATGCCATCAGTCCTACAGTATAGTAATGTGGAATTGGCAGGATGACTGAATGTGTGTAAGTAGAAATTCATTTCGCATTTTGGGAAGGCCGTATAACAGTATTCAATAAAGCTGTATATATATATTTTAGTTTTTCCAGCACATTAAGATCGTCGGTGCGGAGAGAGTGTGGGTTCTCAGTAGGATGACAAGCTGCTTTTTTTGGTCTTATTAACATTGAGGAAGAAAAAGAGAGACGTGATAATCTAGACTTTTTATTTTTCTTTTTTTTTTTTTTACATTTAGCAAACCATAAACAGATTTTAAAAGTCATTTGTGTCATTTATTCTTGAACAAAACTGATTGCATTGCTGAATAAAACACATTGGGGTGTAAGTTATAGAACGGTATTAATGTAGAGACATAACCATTACTGTAGTTAATTTCCAATAATAGCACGCCCCTGTCTTGTGTCATTCCTCAGATAGCGTTTATCTCAACTTTTAGTTTCATTTTCCAAATGGGAAAATGTATTAATATCCATGGGATTTTATAACAACATTTCCTGATTTGCCCATTTGTTGATTAGTCATTTGTATGATGGATTAACAAAGAGATTTCTCAGATATAGTGACAGTGGCTCATGCTAAATGAGGTTCTCACCGACCCTTGAAGATGGAACATATTTCATGTTCAACATACCAATAAACATTAGATGATTTGATTATATAAATAATTAAACACACCCGGGTTCCACAGTGGGTTTGTTAACTTCTACAATTACGTGTTTAACAGAAGAGTATTAGCTACTGATCAGCTTTCTGAAAGATACTACTGATATCCTGTAGGTCTACAGTTAATGTTGCTGGTTCATCGTAGTTCACTGGTTCCAGGTTTTCTAATTTTCTTCCTCCTTATAAAAACATACCAATAGCAGGAATGCCCAGGCAAACTGAAAGATTTCCCAGGTGAAAATGAATATAGTACCAGTCAAAAGTTTGGACACACCTCTTTGTTATTTTAAAACTCAAAGGTCGGCTGATCTGGGACAGTTCTTGCGAAGAACAGCATTGTATCGAGTGCATTTGCAAAATGCATCAAGCGTCATGATGAAACTGGTTCTCATGAAGACCTTCTTAGGAAAACAAGACCAAAACTGAGCTCTGCTGCAGAGGAGAAGTTCATTTAGAGTCACCAGCCTCAGAAATCACCAATTAACCTCAAGCAGCACCTCAGATTAGAGCCGTTATGAAGCTTTACAGAGCAGAAGGAGCAGATATACATCTCAATACCAACTGTTCAGAGGAGATTATTGTGTATTTTGGATAAACGCCTTCAGCATTGCTTTACAGTGTAGAAAGAAATAAAAATCAGGAATTAGAAGGTGTGTCCAAACTTTAGACTGGTGAGTGTCCAGGGTGCCTTGCAACGTACTGGCAGTCTACTTTAATAGCGCTACATTCCCACTTTTTTCTCCAGTCGTGCTAACCAGGGTAAAGCTCAATTATTCAAACTGAAATCTCACGATAAAGAATGTGCAGGATGTGTATTTTAACAAGAAATCGCTCCATCTTGTGTCGTTTTCAGAATAACCTTATTTTCCAAATCTGATGGGTGATAGAACTAATCCCAATATTAGTCAGATATTCAGTAATGTGAAACAGGATACGTTCACACGGTACAAACACAGGCCTCTGCATCTGCACTCCTTTGCAGTGTCGAGCGCACCTGCTTCCAGTCACCACAGACGAGACTAGAGTCTTGCGGTTGCATTGTTGTCGGCATGTATTTTCTGATTCTTGTTCTTGACTGTGGCTTTGCATCATTCATCAGTTCTCATACACAAACCATGTTTTTTTTTCTTTCTTTTTTTTTACCTAATCTTTACCCAGTGAAGGTGTCACCATGAACCACCATGAACATTAATTTGAACATATTCAGAGAATAGAAAACACTCAAAGATCATTTATTGGACCTTATTTAAGGTCAACTGTTAGACGTCGGAAATTAGGGCTGCAACTAATGACGAATTTAGTAATTATTGAAACAAATAATTCACTATTTCGCTAAAAATTTGCACTACCTAGCTAACCAACTTGCCAGTACAAGACGACTTCCTTGCTCCACCAATGTGCCTCCTGGTTAGACGCTGGAGCATTACAGGTCAGGTAAGGTCAAGTTAAGAGTGAAATGCTTAACTTGGGTTTTCCGTCGTGATGTTGTTGCCAGCAGGCTATCGTTCACTTCACTCCAGGATGCAATAACGTTTAGCATTCTGAGTCAGACACGTGATGACATTCCAACTAATCAACAATTACACTAGTCTTGAACTTATTTGATCATCAGTTACAGTCGACTATCACACCCCTATTGGAGGTATTACAGTAAAAAACAACCACAGTACCCTTTCAGTGATCAGGGGAAAATTGAAGCACTTCCACCTGATTACTTTGTTCAATTATCTAATGCATAAACATTAATCATCCTCCCTAAAGTAATCTCATCTGTTCAGGGATAAATTACACAAACGTGACGTGATTGCGAAATAGTAGAAAGTAGAACAATTCACAAACGTGTTTTTTTCAGGAAAACAAATCATGATTCTCGTCTGTTGTAATCACACATACTCTACAGAAGTGGTGGTGCAATGTGCTTAAAAAAAAAAAAAAAACTTTAAAAAATAATCTAGCAAAACTTCAAGCAAGAAGACTAAAAATTAAGTACATATTTCTTTTCATATTTCAGTCATAAATATTTGCTACAATATGTGCTACAGTATGTGTACAGGGTGCCAATCTATCGCAGGAAACATACACATACACAATTTTGGGAACGGCAATTAACCTCATCTGCTTGTCTTTGGACTGTGGGAGGAAACTGGGCATAGGGAGAACACACAAACCCCATGCACACAGCGGCG
The DNA here is from genome assembly GCA_003987875.1 of Clarias batrachus. Taxonomy (NCBI): domain Eukaryota; kingdom Metazoa; phylum Chordata; class Actinopteri; order Siluriformes; family Clariidae; genus Clarias; species Clarias batrachus. The sequence goes on along the minus strand of QMIH01000472.1, from coordinate 281,702 downwards.
GGAATCAAACCTGGCCGAGAATCGAACCTGGAACCAGGGGATAGAGCTGAAGATCTATGTTCATCATTTTACACGTGCTTGGGCCGTGCTCGGGCTTGAGCGGTAAATGAGTGGTCATGTGATGCGTTTCGATAAGCGCGAGGAAGATTCAAAGATGGATGTTGAGGTATTGAACATCGCTATTGAAGTCTAAGGTGTGGAAACGTTTTGACCATGTGCATAATGAGTTATTAATAAATTATGTCAAAACATGTATAAATGACTCATTCTTGACCAAAAGCTGTGTACAGTGCTAAGCGTTACGCCACCGTGCCACCTACATAAACACTCATAAATGTTGTTGTTCTGTTTTTTTTTTGTTATTTTACGCCGTCCAACACATCAGGCAATGGATACTTCTCAAGCTGGAGATATAGCCATTGTTTCTTTGGCAGTTACTCAAAGGGTTGGGTTGCCAGTTCGAAGCCCGATTGTCACTCTCACTCTACGGACAATTTGGGAATGCCAATTAGTAGAAAACGGGGAATAAAATCTATTTTTATCTTACTTTTTGCATTCAAGATACGTGATATGCTCTAAGATGTGTGCTCTAAATTATTCACGTATGGGCAGGTAGCATGTGTCGTAGGAGAAAAACTATTTGCAGAAGTTGTTTACAATTGTACTAAAATCTGAAGAAAAAAAAATTCATGATACTTACAGAATAGCAATGCAAGTCATACCGATACCTAAGTATCATGATAACATAGTATCAGGTCCATCCCTTCCAACACAGGGAGAACAAGCAAACGCAATGCATGCAGACCCAAGGTAGGAATCGAACCCTCGACCCTGGAGGTGTGAGCCGACGGTGCTAACCACTAAGCCACAGTACCGCCACAAACACATAGATATATTAAAATGATGCAGTTTCAATGAGCTTATGAATACAGTTGTAGAGAACCGTACTGATTCCCAAAACACTATCCCCATGCTGTCAGGTCACATTGAAAATGATTTTTTTTTTTAAAAAAACAAGACAGGGGCTGTTTTAGTTCCTGACGGAGCAAATTAACTCGAGTATGATGCAGCAGAATGTGGCAGGACGTAGGGGACGAGTTGGTGAGCTGGCCCAAACCACGACAAGCGGAGTTACATCATGATGGAGTTGCTGGTGATGAAAAATCTGGGATATGTATTATTTATAATTTTAACCGTTTTAATAACAATTTAGCAGGACTGGCCTCAACTAAGAGCAATATGTGTGTGTGTATGTATGTATGTATAGAATGAGACATTTGAATTGACACTCTAGTATTTATCTGATTAAGACTAATGACAAGAAAATGAATCATTAGCATCAATAACTACTAGGTCGAAATGAAAGTCGTTGATAGTTTATTATAATAAATGTATTTATTTATTTACCCTTTTAGGTAAATGGATATGAAGTATTTGGGTTGAAAGCCATAATGGTTTTACCGTATATAAAAAAAATCTAAGCACTGGGTTTCAGTGTCTTTTAAAGTCAGTTTTGGTTATGATGGCGTTTGTTGTGGCGTTAGAGCAGAAAATAAGCTCCTAAAAACGCGATAGGATTGCAAAACGACGCCCCAAACCGCGTCATGGTGCCCACACACGTGCACTACGCCAGAGCGTTATCAACACCGCTTCCACGCCCCTTTTTAGTGCACTACACATCCAAGTCGACGCCATTTGGGATTCAGCCTCGGCGCGTGCACCATCACTATCCCGCATCAGCTGCGCGCGCGCTAGTAACGCAGATGAACGTTTTGGCCGTTAAAGCCGTTACGCGGTCTGTTTCAATTTAAATTCAATTTCAAACAGATACATATATATATATAATACATATTGATACAAACTTACCGTGTTGACTGAGATCAGAAAGCTGCGTGCTGAATAAATAAGCGCTATGCTGTAGAAGCCCGTGCGCGCCGTCACTGCACTGAGCTCTTTTCCCCCTCCCTCACCTCCTCCTCCTCTTTCCTCCCTCACCTCCTCCCAACACTGTGGTGATGCTGGAACATCTGACGCCATCCAAAGCGGTCACGTGACGGCGGTTCAGAACCAGTGCGAGAGAGATCAATTGGTTGCCCCCCTCCCTCCAAAAGCTAACTCAAAGTTTCCTGCGTGGTCGTCCAAAACCCCCAACCTCGTATAGATTTCGTTTGTTAACAGTGGCAGGAAATAAGAAATATAAATGTATAAATTAATCTTTGAGTTTCAAGAGTCAAGAGGTTTTTTTTGTGATAAGCAAAGTATAAGGATAAGAAAAGTTGAATAAACATATAATACAGGAAATACGTAGTAGAGGTTAAGATCTCATACTATGATGTACTATAGTCCGTTTAAACATAATCCCCAGATGAGTGGTTACCGCCGTCACCTTGCACCTCCAGGGTCCGTGTTCGATTCCGGCCTCGAGATCTGCGTGCATGGAGTTGGCATGTTCTCCCTGTGCTTTAATGGTTTCCTCCCACAGTCCAAAGACATGCAGATTAAGCTCATTGGTGCTCTCAAATTGCTCACTGGGTGTAAAAGAATGTGAGTGTACAGTGTGCATGTTTGCCCCTGAGCTGTATTGGTACGGTGTCCAGGGAGTACCCCACCTCATGCCCTAAGTCACCTCAAACAGGCTCCAGGCGCCCCGTTACCCTGTATACAGGATAAAGCGGTATAGGCGATGAGGATTTCTTAAAATTTTCAAATCCAACTTTTTTCTTTAAAGGTTTAATTGCACGTTTAATATCAGTTATTATATTGCAATTCGTATTAATTTGTCTTTGACACAATGTGTAAGCATAGTAACTGATATTTCTTTATTCGATACATGTACGGTACACTGACTATATTAGCAGGTTTCTACTTCATTCCTTCATTTATTCATTCATCTTCGATACTGCTTATGCAGTACAGCACAGGTACTAAATCAAAATTTAACAAGGTTCGGACAATAAAAGTTTCTTTGATCTCTATATATACTCTTATTTATAAGTAATATAAATATTTATTAAGCAATGTAAAAATTCCATAGCATTTCAATAACATTTATTACATTAACAATTATGGCCACAGAGCTGTTTAGTTCCAATCCTGTAAGTTCTGATCACATTGTGTGTGTATGGAAATGCTTACTTTCACTATTAAACATAGCTCTGTTTTTTTACCATTCAACTTCACCAAGCATTTAAGCAAATCTTTACTCATGATTTGTTTTTCCCACCACATCTTTTACACAGTTGATGGTTCCTTCTAGGTTTTGATAATATGTTGATAAATAGTTCTTAACCCAGTTCCAGCTATTTAAAATCTGATCAGTTGCTTTCTCTGCTCTTTTGTAAGCCCAAAACGTAGACTCTTTTGAAATGGTAATTATTTTAGTCAGTCAGTTTACTTATATTTGTTTTCTACACACGTAAGCTATAGAAGCATTTTAGTTAGTAACCTAGTAACCAAGTGTAAGGATCTAACCAAATTGATCTGGATAAGATTCTCTGTGAAATGCCCAAATGTAAATATAAATGTAACTGAACTAATTCTCAAAAGTAAACTAGTGACCTTTAAGGATGTGTCACATATCATCACTCATATCATAATACATTTACTTTCCCAGTAAAGTTCGAACAGTAACATCACGGTGACAAACCATCGCACCTTAAAGCATCCACACACTCAAAAGCTTTACAAATCACGTTTATTGCAAGATCATTTCTCTATACAAGATTCAATCTGACTAGTCCAGAAGAGCTACAATTATTTTCCTTAACAGTCCATCTTACTGAATTACTGACATTTTACATTATCCTACATGCAGCAGTCTGCAGCTACATATTCTTAGTTTGAATATGTAAATACATAATCATTTTAGGAATCTATAGCCGCTGACAATCCCGAAGCAGGTTGTTCAACTCCAATCTCTTGATGTTTCCATGTGCCTAACAGCTGCCCAGTTTGGATCAATGGTCTCTTGAAGAAGAAACACTTGAGTTGTTCTAGAAGACTTTCTTGCCGAACCTGAGAGGAGGTTTTGCAGTCCGAGGCTGAGAGAGCGAGCGCTGGTTCTGCACAGCCAGACAACGAGAAACAAGGAAATAAAGAGCATGTTAGTCAAGTGGTTATTCACTACTACTCAGTACTATTCCTGGGATGTGATTTCATAAACATGTTTCTCTATCCTTTATTTATTCAGGAGTCTGTAGCCTTTTCAAGGATCATGTTTCTAATTCTAAGTTCTATAAAAAGAGACAGCTTTCAGAATGTATGGATAAATAATTAAATGAGATAATGAGACATGGACGTAACCAATAAGTGTATTTATAAAAGAGTATAAAAGCCTGATCTAATTAAATGAATAAATGACTTTCATTACAAAGGTTAAAGTGATTGTATGTGGGATATCCTTTTACTAGTAGAAAAAAACAAAGTGCTCTCTTAAAGAATACCAAAAACTGAGCGATGAACATGAAACATTGCCTGTATGTGGTATTGGGGAGGCTTTAGACATCACATTGTGCATTGTGGGTTTACAGATATGTCAGGTAAAACAAAAGTTATCATTACTTTTATAACGTGTACATTTTTACCAATACTGGAATATGGGAATGACGTCGCAAAAAAATTACAAAATGAGCATATTATTATTTTTTATTACTATTTTTGTATTTTTGGTCATAGGAACAACTAAAAACAACCATAAAAACATGTGATCATGTGTACCGGAGCTATTTCTTTGCCTATGTGACTTTTTTTTTGCTCAATCATGTCATATCTTTATTTAGATAAAATATACTTCAGATCAAATACATCTACATTTGTAGCTTTCTATATTGCTAGTCAATATTCAAACTGGTGTGCCCTTAGCATTACTGAACCTTGAGATTTGTGATTAGGTAAGAAGCAAATAAATTAACACAAACTTGTACTGAATCATGAAATGGCGATGCAAACAGAACGTAGCTACACACATAAAAATTGCCACATTCACTGCACATTTTTTTAAGTAATCATCATCATGTCTGTATTTAACCTGGGCAAATGCAATTGAGGAGTACAGCTAAAGATCCAAACCTTTCTCCAAGCACTAAAATGCTATTCTTCTGAACCAGCTTATGTGGTTAAATAAGACTTTTAATAAAAGTTTTTAAGTCTAATCTATGATGCTTTGGGATTAGGGGATTCAAAGGCGCAGTAACTCACGCTAGGATACTGTGACATCATGAAGTGAGCTTTTACCAGGGGTGCCAATAATTCCAGAGCCTTATGTGAAATTTCCACCGTCATTATTGGAATAATACAGTAGGCAATATGAGACGCAACACTACATTATACTTTTGAGCCCTCTCCAAGGAATGGGAGTGTGTAGCAACAGCATCTAATGCAATCTTCAGTGAGACATAAACCAGTTACAGGCAGCTTTGTCTAATCCAATATCAGACACTGTTATGCATCACATGTGTGAAAGCTTCAAGGCATAGGACTGAGAGATGTACAGTAGCACTAGCAACAGTTGGCATCAAGTTTTAGCGCTAACAATGAAGCTGGAAAGAAGCTGTACTCCTGATTAGAATTTCAATATGCTACTGTCTATACATACTGTCTAATAAACATAGATTAGTCTTGCTTGCAAAGTATTACTTGTATTATCTTGCAAATGTTTTTTATTCTTCTTCTGTATGAACTTGAACATGTAATTAGCCCCGTATCGTTTGTCGTGTCAAAAGGGTGTCAACTCGTGCGGCTTATTAAGGAATGGGGTGCTATGATCTTTCTAAGGGATCTAAATCCCATAGACTTAACATTGAGACCAACTTTGACGGATTCTAGCGCAGAGTTAAAAATATTGTAAAAATATCAAATTTGCCACATTTGAACAGGCTTGCAAGCTGTGTAACCCCCACAAGAGGGTATAAGTTGTACCGCTGGGGCGCAGGAGGTGCCCAAATTTGCCCCACTGACATATAATGGTGAAGGTACTCCCCATTGAAACAGGAAGTGCGAAAAGTTGCATTCCCTGCTATGATAACTTCCATAGAAACTTTAAAACTGAACCTAACTTTAGAAGACTTTAGCAAGTGATCCTGTAGATGGTCATTATAAATGCTCCAGAGGCCTCCAAAGTTTTTCCACGGCAAGCACCACTCACATTTTCTTCAGAAACCATGAATGTACCTGTCTAGTATTGTAAATATTATTCATGCTGGGAATACTCATCTAAACTGTTCATTTATTATTTTAGCTTCATTTTAGTTATAGTTTCTTGGTTTTCTTTAGTATTTTTTGCTTATTGTCAACATCTGATGAATCCTTGTAAAATCCAATAAAATCCCCTCTGTTCCTGCTTCAGTAATACGGGTTATGACTATTATGCTATTGTAAAATGCAATGCAGCTCACAAAGCGTGCTGACACTGCTTGATTTGAATTGGTATTATGTATGAACATGGTATTCCATAAACTGAAAAACATTAAAGACATTGATTTGATAAAGCTTGAAAGCTTGAAATTTGTGAAAACCTCCATAAATGCTTAATGGAAATGATGTATTAATGAACATGTATCTAAAGAGTCGGGAAATTCTCAGAATGAAGAGATGGCCCTTTTGTCAAGAATATTTACCAATTAAAAAATTTAGCTCCTAAAAAAGTTGCCTGGTTGCCATCAGTCAGCTTGCATTACATGATGACCTTTAACCTTTTCGTAAGGTGCCCTGGCTAATGGAGTGGTAGTTGGCAGACTTTCAGAGGGAAAAGACTGCTCATACCATGTCTCTTAGAAATAATAAGCATGAACTTTATCTGCATGGTGGGGTGGGGATTTTAGCGGTATTATGTGGGCATTGTTTGGTGTATTTTACCAAGCTTTTTTTTTTTTTTAACAAACGTGACGTGCTCTAACGGTACAGTTGTGCAGCTTGGGAAAAGCATGGGCGGGTTTTAACTGACACATTTGTATGTCTCAGTAATTCTTACATAACTTGGTTGAGTTTATTATAGATTAGGTGATGGATTAAAAAAAAGAAAATTGATCCTGGTCCCTAAGTGAACTGAAAATTGTTATAGTTATAGATAAGACACAGGTGATGGAGTGACAGAGAGGGACATTGAGCTTCAGCCAACAACCCAGGAGACAGACGGTGAAAGAAAGAAATGGCGTGAAAGAGACTACATTCTATTTGAATGTGGATTGCTATAATTGAACAGTTTATGCTGTAAATTATGTTGATGTATGGTTACAAATTGTAAAGTTTGTGCCGCTTATTAACTTTGAGCACCTGCCACGCTAAAGCTGTCTACATGACCTTGGTGAAGAGAGCGATAGAGAAAAACAGTTAGAGTTGGAGAAAAGAAAAGAACTCGTGAGAAGTCCACTGACCAGCCGTGCAGAGGTGACGCAAAGGCCCGAGGTCAAGTTCGGGTCTTCCTCCCGAAACAGAGCGCTATTCTGTGGCTGTAAGAGTGTGAGCGAGAAGGACCGGTTGCCTCGTACAGGGGCTGACTGACCACGCTGCTGCCTCGTCTCTACACCCTGTACGGATCAAAACACACCACGATCAAAAACACAACAGTCTGCAGCATGATGTAATAGTAATATTAATAAACTTAATATTTCCAAATATATCCACTCCAGGTGCCTGAGTCAGAGATCAGGCATCAGGTTTCACCTTGTTAGATCCCTGTACAGGTAAGATGCTACTGCTGTCATTGCTCTGAGACTGCTGCGGCACCTTTCTGCCAAATCGGTTATGTTGGTGCTGACCAGCTACGGACGGATTACTGGATGGTCTGACCACATCACCTGATAAATAAAACAGATAATTATATACTGATATTATGATAAACCGATATTATCTCTTCACTTATAACAGTAGTTAAGATGCAGTACTGTGTAAAAAGTCTTAGGCAATGCAAATAAATGGTGTACAGCAAAAAAAAAAAAAAACCCCTATAAAGCCCAGTAAGCAGCAATTAATAATATTAATTTTTTTCGTATTTGGTTTGACAGCGCTTTGATGATGCTTTAGTGCATTATTTAAGGAAACTAGCTATTAAGGTTTACTGAGCATCCTGCAGTTCTTCTGAGGACGTTTGAATCTGCTTCTTTTTTTTAAGCATGTAAAACCCAGTAGCTTCCTTTATAGGGCCCATGCACTATGACATCGCCCCTATGTCACTATTATGTCATAGTATGTAAAGTGTGCAAGTTGGGCTTTTGGAGGTCAATGTTCAAAAAGACACAGCACAACCACAAGGAGGCGATAGCCCAAGGTGCTTGGCCCTATATATTTTGTCTTATATATGCTGCTTTCTTTTCTGGCATACAAACATTTTCCTGCTTTTAACTTTTAATTTGATGATCTGATCTTTGAAAACCGAAAATGTTTTTTTTTAAACGTAATAAAGAAAAATAATTATAAGATATATATATATAATATATAAACTCTAATACAAAAAAGTTTAGAAAAACACACAAATAATGTTTGTGCCTAAGACGGTTGCACAGTACTGTATTGATAGAAGGAAAGTATAAACTCAATTCAGACTTCATAATTTGCATACTAATATTACAGTAAAGGAGGACTCACTGGACACATGTGTGATTGGGTTATAAGATGTCATGGTCACGGTCCCATTTGCAGCTGGACTGCTTCTCCCAACACCTAGTTGTGCATGATCTTGCACGGAGACCGGCTTGGCAGGGACTGATGCAGCTCCAGGTTGGGTTTTGTTATTCAACAATTTCTTTTCACCTGCCCCGTTATACTCATTTCTCTCAGCCTTCTTGCACTCTTTATCCACTTCGTTTTCCCTGTCATCTTTTCCAGGCTTTCCCTCAGTTTTCTGTCTAAGCTGAGCTTTTCTTGCCATGTGGCGAGACGCCCTTTTCTCCAGAATCATCTGTTCAGAAGAGATTCAGAGATCAGATAGCTCCACACCTTTTTTCTACTTCAACTATTACACAGCACTTAATATATTATTATACTAAATTTTCATGTAAAGATGTACACTGCCTGGCCAAAAAAAAAAAAAAAATCACAATTTAAGAAAACCCGCTTGTTAGTGAGCCCAGAAATTAGAAGTGATCTATATATGTGAAGTATATATGTGTGTATATATATATGTATATATACGTGAAGTATATATGAAGTATATGTGATCTTCAATCCGGTGTGTCCAGATTGATCCTATTCCACAGTAAACAAAGCTGAAGACTGACAAACATAATATTACAGTGCGCAACTTTTATTGGCCAGACAGTGTATAAAAATGGTTACATCATTAAAACCTCATAGAGCTTGTTCCTGTATTGAGTCACAGACAGCTGGATGTCATCATCCACAGCGAGAATAATTTCATAATCCAGACTAGGTTCCCTGGATGGGTTATGAAACCTTTAGGGGAAAAACATGAAAGTAGGAAGATAAGAGGCAAAAAGCCTAAATAAATAAATAAATAAATCAGGCAATAAGAAGACACTAAGTGTATACAATATTTTATATTACTATTCTTAAAGTACTATTTCGACTTAAGCCAAATTCACACATGTTTAAAGTCAAAATATCATAATGGGATTTATTTATTTATTTGTTTTTATACTTGGCCACATAAGAGTGCTGGAGAGCCTCCTCTGCGGTTAGCCGTTTTTCAGGATTGAAGACAAGCAGGCGTTGTAGCAGATCAAGAGCATCAGGTGGCACTGAAGGCTGCATTAAATCCCTTAATGGCACCTGTGGCCTAGACAGTCACAAAAATGATGTTCTCTGTAAGCTTAGCTGGCATGTGATGGGGCCGAGTCATAATGAAAAATAAATAGAGCATCGTAGTGGCCAAGCAAAAAGAAAGCACTAAATTCAGTGATATACAGCGTATGCTATATGACCAGTGGTTTGTGGATACATAACCATCAAACTCATATAAGCTTGTCAAATATATTCCACTAGACTTTGAAGCATGAATATGGGGATTTGTGTTTATCACAGGGCTCTGTGCAGGACGCTCAAGAATCCACCCTAAATTTGGCACCCAATCTCTTAATGGAGCTCGCATTGTGAGTAGGGGTACGGTCATGCTGGAGCAGGTTCTACCCTCCTAGTTCTAGTGAATGCAAACTGGAAAACACTACACAGTTGTGAGCATGAAACTCTACGGCAAGAGTTAGGGAACGAGACACATATTTACATTTATAGCATTTGCCAGACGCCCTTATCCAAAGCCACTTACATTTTATTGTACATGGCCAAAAGAATTACATAAATATTTTGAGAATTACATAAATATTGAAAATTGGAAAATTTGCTGCTTAAGTTATTATAATAGCAATTTGCATATACTCCAGAATGTTATGAAGAGTGATCAGATGAATTGCATAGTCCTTCTTTGCTATAAAAATTAACTTAATCCTCAAAAAAACTTTCCACTGCATTTCATTGCTGTCATTAAAGGACCTGCTGAGATCATTTCAGTAATCGTCTTGTTAACTCAGGTGAGAATGTTGACGAGCACAAGGCTGGAGATCATTATGTCAGGCTGATTGGGTTAGAAAGGCAGACTTGACATGTTAAAAGGAGGGTGATGCTTGAAATCATTGTTCTTTCATTGTTCACCATGGTGACCTGCAAAGAAACAGGATATTGTGGCTACTAAGATTGCACCTAAATCAACAATTTATAGGATCATCAAGAACTTCAAGGAAAGAGGTTCAATTCTTGTTAAGAAGGCTTCAGGGCGTCCAAGAAAGTCCAGCAAGCGCCAGGATCGTCTCCTAAAGAGGATTCAGCTGCGGGATCGGAGTGCCACCAGTGCAGAGCTGCTCAGGAATGGCAGCAGGCAGGTGTGAGCGCATCTGCACGCACAGTGAGGCGAAGACTGTTGGAAGTTGGCCTGGTGTCAAGAAGGGCAGCAAAGAAGCCACTTCTCTCCAAAAAAAACATCAGGGACAGATTGATCTTCTGCAAAAAGTATGGCGAATGGACTGCTGAGGACTGGGGCAAAGTCATATTCTTGGATGAAGCTTCTTCCCGATTGTTTGGGGCATCTGGAAAAAGGCTTGTCCGGAGAAAAGGTGAGCGCTACCATCAGTCCTGTGTCATGCCAACAGTAAAGCATCCTGAGACCATTCATGTGTGGGGTTGCTTCTCATCCAAGGGAGTGGGCTCACTCACAATTTTGCCCAAAAATACAGCCATGAATAAAGAATGGTACCAAAACACCCTCCCACAGCAACTTCTTCCAACAATCCAACAACAATTTGGTGAAGAACAATGCATTTTCCAGCACGATGGATCACCGTGCCATAAGGCAAAAACCGTGCCATGTCGGGGACAAAAACGTTGAAATTTTGGGTCCATGGCCTGGAAACTCCCCAGATCTTAATCCCATTGAGAACTTGTGGTCAATCCTCAAGAGGCGGGTGGACGAACAAAAACCCACTAATTCTGACAAACTCCAAGAAGTGATTATGAAAGAATGGGTTGCTATCAGTCAGGATTTGGCCCAGAAGTTGATTGAGAGCAGCCCAGTCGAATTGCAGAGGTCCTGAAGAAGAAGAGCCAACACTGCAAATACTGACTCTTTGCATAAATGTCATGTGATTGTCGATAAAAGCCTTTGAAACGTATGAAGTGCTTGTAATTATATTTCAGTACATCACAGAAACAACTGAAACAAAGATCTAAAAGCAGTTTAGCAGCAAACTTTGTGAAAACTAATATTTGTGTCATTCTCAAAACTTTTGGCCACGACTGTATATCAGAGTAGTTGAGGGTTAAGGGCCTTACACAAGGGGCCAACAGTGGCAACTCTGTGGTGGTGGTGGGGTTTGAACCTGGGACATCCTACTTAGGTGAGCACTATCACTCAGGTTTCTCTTCAATCATACATTAATCATTTGAATTTCTTTTAGTAAAGCTTCCTGTGGAAAGGAACATTGATGACTATCTTATTTTTGTGAGCTTTGCAACTGCAAAGCTGCTTGTCTTTTGTGGTTTAATGTTAGAACTTGCAAGAATTTGCCTTTTCTCTCTGTACAGGGTTTTAATGGTGTTAACGCCTACCACCTTGAGGTCAAACTGGGGTCAGTGTGCGGACCTCAGGCTTGAGAAATTTAAATTTTAAATTCATCAGCTATCGCTTCTCTGCCTTTTTGCTAAGATCAAGTTGTCATCGTATGGGTGTGATGGTCAGGAGTTCACAAACTGCTACGTACAGTATTTTCCATACCGTCTATGTCTTTGGTCACATACCTAAGCAGCATTCTCTGAATAACAGACGCTCCATACTCTGACCTGATGGCCAGGACGTCTAAGAGTGAGGAAACAGGACCAAAATGAGTACCAATACACCCTATCTGAGTAATTATCCCTAAATCTCATGATCTAACAATCACTCTACTCAATCATGCTTACATGTTGTAAACCTGAACCAAATCGATTTTTCTCAGAGCTCTACTATGTTTTTAACACAAATGTGATCATAATGTCACCTTACCTTCCGGCAAAGGATGTTGAATAGCACTCATAATTTTCTCTATCTGATTCATAGTAGACGTTCCAGGAAAAAGCGGCTTGCCCAGCAACATCTCGCCCAGAATGCAGCCCAAACTCCACATGTCCACTCCTTTCGTGTACCTAAACAGTAAAGAGGAGAGAAAGAGGAAAACGGAAATCTGTAAAAAGTGTAATATTACACATAAAGAGTAAAAAAAATATGTGTACAGTATATGGTATAGTACCTAGTGGAGCCGAGGAGAATTTCAGGAGCACGGTACCACCGCGTTGCTACGTAATCTGTCAAAGCAGGATTCACAGCATCCTCCTGCATCTGGGAGAGGGAGCGCGCCAAGCCGAAATCACACAGTTTGACAAAGCAGTCTGCATCTAGTAGTATATTCGAGGGCTGTATGACACAGAGACAGATGGCAGAAAATATAATACTGCAACTGATCAGATGTTTCAGGTTCACCTGGGAAAACAACGCTGTGCAAACCTGAAAAAAAAATGATCAAATGTTTGGGAGCTCTACAATACAACCCACATGCATGAGAACCTACCTTCTGGTCTCTATGGATAACGTTCCCTGAGTGTAAGTATTTTGTGGCTTTGAGAAGCTGGTACATGATATAGCGTTTATGAATGTCCTTCAAAAGGCTGCCTTTCTTAATAACAGCATGCAGGTCGGTATCTGGAGGAAAAAAAAAAAAGTGGTCTGTTACAGTATTCCTACAAGACCTGGAATTACTCCATCAACAAATCAGACAAATAAAATTTATTTTATATATATTTACAACATTATTGGGTCTCTTCACGTCTTTGACTGATTTGTTGAAGAAGTAATTAAATGGTAACTCAGGTGTTATTTACCTCTGCTGCAGAGACTGAAGGCTTTACAGAAGATACGTAGCAGTCACATCTTAATATCAACTTTTTCCAAAGTAGATTATTGCATATTTTGGACTTCAGTATTGTTTTACAGTGTAGAAATAAATAAAAATCAGGAAAGACCATGGAATTAAAAGGTGTGCGCTAGACCTCCGACTGCGAGATGTTACAGCATCACCCGGGAATCGTACTCATGATCTCCGGATGATAGGGCGAGAACTTTACCACTGCGCCTCTTGATCATGATCCTAGACAGGATAAACAGTATAGATGATGGATGGATGGATCCATCTTGATGGATCATCGATCTTTTGAATATGACCGTTACCCTTGGTAAATTATCTATTATAGTTGTAAAATTTTCCTTTCCACCTAGTCTCTGTGTGAAATTTACTTGATATGGTTTCCCAAGTGACCCATATCAGCTTAGAGTAAAGTCCAAGATTGTTCGTGAAATAAAGCTAAGAGCCAAAAACAGGAGCCAGCAACAAAGCAAACAAAAAGGCAGTCGGGAAAACATCAACGTTATTATTAAACGTTCCATTTATTTTACAGCCTGCAAGCATATGAGGCCTCACCCATGTACTCAAACACCAAGTAGATATCTTTATCGTTCTGGGCTCGGATGACGTTGAGCAACTTGATGATATTGGGATGATCTCCAAACTCCTGCAGGACAAAAAGAAGAGAAAGAAGGACCTAATTAGACATGCTGGCACTTAGATAGTCGTGGCAATGGCACTAATTTAGGTTCCGCTAGTCTAGACCGGCACAACCAAGCACTGATGGCTTAATCATTAAGTGCTTACGTCTATTACAAAGTGTGATCATGGCTGTGACAACCGGCAAAGGTGAACACATAAATACGCAGGGCTATTTCTAGGGCAAAACAATCATCTGCTGTTGGTAATATAATCATATAAGCATGTTTGTCCTTACCTGAAGAAGCATGATTTCTCTGAATGTTCTCTACATGAAAAACAATACATAGGAAAATCAGATTAGCAATCTGGATTGTAAAAAATGCAGTATACTTTATTAGTAACATAAAGTAACATTAGTAACATTCAATATATATATATATATAGAATAAAACACAATAAAGCATTATCCATATGCACACAAGGGTGAGTCAATATTTTAAATAGTTTAACAACCTCAAAACCAAGTTTTTGCAGATTGTCGACAGTGTGGGCAGAAGTGTGTGGACGTGCATCGTCATGCGAGATCACAACGCTCTCGGATAGCGGTCCTCTGCATTTAATCCCAAGTTTAGGCTTCAGCTCTTCAATAAGTGTCTCACTGTAACGAGCACTGTTGATTGACGAATCTTTTTCCTGATAACGCTTCGACACTAGCTCTTAAGAATCCCAGATAACTGTAAGCATTGATGAATTTTCCAGCTGATGGTCGGCGATTGAGGGTGTCGCCGTTCCATACCCTGCCGTTTACTCTCAGACTCATAGTGATGAATCTGTGTCTCGTCACCAGTAATGATTCGCTTTAAGAATCTTCTACCTTGCTTAGAGTATCGGTCCATATTTTGTTTACCCAGATACCCAAACGCTGATAGAGTTGATAGAGTTGTTCCACACCAGGTAAATCCACAGACCACAAAAGATTTTATCACTGCACGCCGCTCTTCTTTAGTGCAAATCACAAGTGGGGAGGCCATTTTTACAAATTAACTGACGTAACACATTAACACCTACACAACAGTGACTGGGGAGACAATAGCCTTAAACTGAAAGTGCTGATAAGACTACAGAAGTTTATTTATAGGCACTGTAATAATTTTTATTTATGAGCAATCAAAATAAGAAAATACAAGTTAGTAGTCCTGTGCTATAAGGCACAATAGCATGTATTAATAAAATCATTTCTGTAGATAATAATGTTGTGCACCTGAGCATCAGTTCTATTCCTGAAGGCGTCAAATATTTTTTTCACAGCCACTGTTTCTCCAGTCTTCCTGTCCACCGCCTTCCAGACGATTCCATACGCCTGTCATAAGAGATGGAAATTAAGATATCGTATAATTGTACTTAAATAATAAGCACGAGGTGCCTTGTTGCTATGCAATAAGTGGACGGGGGAAAAAAATTGCAGTTACTGGAACAGAAAGAGCCGAATCATTACTGAGACGTCAAGAGACAGGCTGAAGTAAACAAGCCTCGGCTAATGAACAGTGGCAGCAGGGAAAGGTCACGAATAATTCTCATTATAACGTTCCTAAAATTTCGGACTTCTTTTAAACCGTGTATAAACCGTGTGTAAGCGGTGTCTTAATGAGAAACACATAATTGAAAGAATTCAAGTGAGAATTGAGAAGCTGGGATTTGAAACTCATCTCACAGTTGTTTAAAGCAGTAATCTTTTTTTTTTCATCTTAATCTCTATCCAATGACAAAAAATAACAGACTGGACCAAAACAGCACACTCCATTTACTTAAAACTCCTTTATAATAAAAGTCAGGCGAATTCAAAAATACAACATGGACACAATGGCTTTAAGATGAGACATGCATGAGCGAACGAGTTTATAACCAAAACCTGTTACAGCATTATCCAACAATTTATACAGCAACAGAGTCAAACGTAATTACTTTCCCTAGCGCATTATTACTTCAGAGACTCACTCACAAAGTCGTCTCATACCTGAAAATATAAAGATGTAAATGCTATTTAAGAAAAAAGAAATAATAGAAAAATACATAGGTAATAAGACAGAATGTCAAGTCTTTCCACTGTGCAGCAAATTAGGCTGAAATTTGTGCAGGAATTAAATAAATAAAGCTTAGGTTGCAAATACTGGATTGTTCCTTTAATGTATTGAATGCAGTTTAAGCTTCAGAGTCTGGTTAAATGATGTTGTCTGCATTTTACAGCCCTGCAGCTGGGTGTCTGTTCAAAGAGGTGTCTGTGGAGCCAACGGTAGTAAATGCTTATAAACACAGGATCAGAAATTGAAACTTACACATTGCAGCAGTATATCACCATCGTTAACACGTCATGTGACTGCCATGAGGGTATGTTCAACAATAAGATCCTTCTCATCTCTTTCCAACTACTGTCATGGGACCCTTGCGGCGATCACGTGACTTGCTGCAGATGGTGACATGATGCTGTTGCAAGGTTCTCAGTTTTTTAATCCTGTGTTGATAAACTCATCATAATAACAAAAACTGAATGCATCTAACGTAGTAAATCAAAATATTGTTTGTGATTTGAAATTCAACAACATTCCATTTGACTCATGTTACTAGAGTTTTTTTTATTTGACTCTTTATTCTTCTTAATATTCTAAGTATATATACATATGATAATTTTAACTAGAATTGAAAAAAAGGTTAATTCACATTGTTTAATAATTTAAGTGAAAGCTATTTTCACATTGTGAATATTGTGAAACAGATTACTGTAGTATGTTTCTCACTATACTATATAGGCTGAAGGCAGTGATTGCTATCTCCAGATTAAACTCCTGGGCAGAAGAAATGACACAAAGGAAAATGTCACATAGTGCAGGGCAGGAGTTAAAAATGTGTGTTATGTGTTACTACTTGCCAATGCAGGTACTCGAGGCATTGGAGGTACATGCTCAACATGATCGTGACATGTCCTATACACTAATAAACTAACAACAATATTTTGGACCTTTTGCACCTTCTTTTTTTTTGGATTTTTACAGTCTTCTGCGTTTAATCTGAAGTTTAGGCCTTAGCTCTTCATTAAGGGTGTCACCGTAATGAGTACTGTTGATTGTAGAACCTTTTCCCCGATAATGTTCCAATACTTCTGGCCCTTAAGGATCACAGAAAACTGTAAGCGCTGATGAATTTTCCAGCTCATATTTGACTTTGGACTTTTTCTCTGTGTGCAATGGAGGCTCGTACTCAGGCTCGTAGTGATGCATCCGTATCTCGTCACCACTAACGATCCTCTTTAAAATGCTTTCACCTTCCTTAGGTGTATCGCTCCACATTTTGTTTCCAGGTATATCCAAACACTTCTGTTTATGCTCTTCCGCAAGTTGTTTCGGCACCAGGTACACCATTAGAGCACAAAAACAATAGCGAATCACTGCACGCTGCTCTTCTTTCGTGCAAATCACAAGCGGGTGTCCATTTTTTGCTTGCACCGCAGTTACAAATGAACTGATGCAACACGTTCACACCTGCACCGCAGCAGCAGCGACTGGGGAGACAATGGCCTTGAGCGCGGAAAAGGCGCTGATAAGACAGTGCGGCCAACAGAATGTTTGATATAACCAGAATGCGGATCATTTTTTACTCGCCCTCCTTACATTGTTAGTTTTTGTAAACAGGCCACTTCTGGTTAGACGATAACTTCATTTCATTAGCTTTGTACGTGTACTTTGCTCAGTGGCAATAAAGTTGAACCTAATCTAATCTACTGTATATTGGTACGGTTTTATTGACTTTTGAAAGCTGTTTACAGAAATGAAGAACTAAACACAGAAATAAAGAACTACTGTTGAACTACAACAATAGAGGGCCAAAAGTTTGTGGACACCCTAAGATCATATATTCTGGGGTCACATCCTCCATGGAGAGCGGCCTGAAGTAACAGCTATTGTGAGGAAAAAAGATAAATTATATATATATTTTTTTTAACTTTAAATAATTTGTCCTGGTTGTTTAACTCACCCCTTTCCCGAGTCTCCTCTTGATTTCATACTTCACTGTAATGTGCTCTTCCACTTCCACACTCAGGTTCATTCTGTCACACAATTTTAGCTAAATATTTGCGCTCACAAGAGAAAACAGCTTCTAATGAAAAGTTTTGAAAATAATTTTGAAAAAAAAAACTTCCTCCTTCACCCTGTTCTTGTTCTGTTCTGAGAGACAGAGCGCACGAGAGAGAGAACTCTCGCTAGCATTAGCTGTTAGCACGCTAGCTTTAGCTAACGTCACCGAATTGGCTGATATCAAAAGTTAATAACACTTCACATTTCTTTATTTAAGCCTTCATATTGACAATGAGCTGGTGAAAGAAAAGTTTAAATGAAATCATATTAAATTAAATCTGCTGTTTCGTAAACAGGGAGCGCGCGGAGCAGCTCATGGCTTCGGGTTTGTAGACGTTGCCATAGAGACACGCGCAGCCGGAAGTGGGCTGTTTCTTAAAGGAGCCGCAACACAGTATGAGGACACCTGGTGACGCATTTCAACCTTATTCCTGTAGGACAGGGGTGTCCAAATCCAGGACATGGCCTTCCAGGACTGGATTTGTACACCCCTGCTGTAGGACCACCGAATCAGATCTACCACGGATATTATTTTAGTGTTTGACATGCCATGCCACGCCCATTTCAATTAAGTAACAGTTGTTAATTAGTTGTTTGTTTGTTTTTTAGAAAAGAAAGAGTACAGAATTGCACAGGATGTTCTGTACATCAGTTAAACTTAAAAGATCTTTGTCACGTGGAAAAAGAGACATGCTTGGAATGCTTGTTGTGAGGCTCAGGCAAGTAACTCTACAGCTGAACTACCAATAATAAAAAGAAGAAATTGGGAAAGAGGCTATTTACACAGATATGAGGTGGCATCAAAATGTTTGATTCGCTTGTCCCTTTCACAACTCCTTTCTTAGACGCCTTAACCTTTGCCCATTGCAGTAGAATTCACTGGACCCTGGGGGCTAAGTCTCAATGCACAATGCTGCGAATATCAAAAAAGATGATGAGCATGTCCTTGGTCGAGCTGTGGACCTGCCTCGCCTTTTTTGATCATGGAGATGATGGACTCTTACACAGTGTAGATTTCAAATCTATTGCTTCATATCAGGGTCGTACCCATACACCCAAATTTCATAATCATGTTACATAACCCAATTACAGATGGACAGATGGCCTCACATTTACCTGTAGAATCCTTTGGTATACTAAGGTGCCCAGGTACTCTGGCTCCAAAAACGAGATCAAATCATCACCAAGATCAAATCATCAGTGGGTATGAGGCATTAAGTGGGCATCTGACCATAGGACATTGTTCCAGAAGTCTTGTGGTTTGTTCAGATGCAGTTTTGCAAACCCCAGTAAAGTTTCCATGTTCTTTTAAAACAGATGAGGGTTCTCCTGGCAACCTTTTCAATTAAACAAAATTCGCCAGTCACGGATGTTAACATTTAACATGCTCAGTGAGGCATGAAGGGTCTGAAATGTGGTTATTGTATTTCTCTGAGCATTGCATGATTTGACTTTGGGGTAAAAATGCTGGATCATTCACTCCGGGAAATATTGGGAACTGTCTTGTATGCGTTCCACTTGTGACTGATCACTCTGGTCATAGAACATTGAACTCCAAATTCTTTGGAAAGGGTTTTATAACCATTTCCAGACTAATGTGCAGGAACAACTGCTTCTTTACAACCATTGCTAATGTCTTTCACTAACACACACACCTGAATGCTCCAGACCAGCAAACTGCCAAAACGTCTGCTTTTATAAAGGCCTGCACACCTGCTGATGATCAATTAATCACACAATGATGATTAGCATCACCTGGCTGCAACTTTCCCTCTTAAATCCAGTGGAAGCAGTAAAGAGGAACTTAGTATTGTCCCCAATTAGTCTTTCTTCTTTTTGGCTTCATTTTGGTCAAATAATGACCTGGTGAAAAAAAAAAAAAGTTATATGTTGGTACTAACTTTTACACATGACTATATGTGCAATCAAAGTATGTGAAAAATGAAAAAAAAAAAGTGGTAAAATATATAGTAGGTGTGTGCAGTTATATATAAGTGATATATGGACATGCGAGTGCATCATGAGAACACAAATGAAAAAAAGCAGGACCTGCTCTTCAGGCCTTGTTACCCAACATCAGTGCCTGACCTCAACAATGACAAAAATCCTCACCACCAATTTCCAAAATTTAGTGGACAACCTTGCCAGAAGAGTCAAAGTTATTATAACAGCAAAGGAGGAATGGGATAGTAATGTGGAGTTTTAATAAATATGAATTTGCATACAGTACAGTGAAACCAATTGCTCAAAAAAGAACAGAAATTAACATGTATATCATGAGCCCATAATTTACAGAAGTACAAAGTGTAAATATTAGATATAACCAAATAATAATTACCACATAATGCATTAGAGTTAAAACAAATTTTTATTTGCCTAGTATTTTTAACCCACGTGTTTCATGTTATTCTGCCAAAGAACTGAATGTTGGATTCCTACATAGACATTTATGTGTTTCACAAATTCTCAGGAAAAAAAAAAGTGTACTAGAAGGTACCTTTCTTTGCCACTGAGGTATTTCCCCTTTGGCGTAAATCTTTTTTTCTTGCAAAATTTTAACTTTTAACATGGTAAATCAAATGTAATGACAGTTTTGCCTTTAATTTATTTTTAACATTAATTAAGCTACAACAAAGGCCCATATGCAGGTAAAAGACGAACACTAAGGATGTAAAAGCTTCAGGGTAGAGTTTAGTGCCCCCTTTTTTTCTGAATTGCCTTCTGGTACTATTCCTAACGTACCTAATTAACTTTCCTCACAACAATTTAATTCCAATAGGAATTTCTGAAAGAATTTAGAATTAATGCAAACCCAACTGATTTATTGTTTTACTGCAAAATGTAAAAATATGATCATTGCAAAAAGAAACCAGCACAGAAGGTACCTTAATTTTTTTCCAAAGTTTTTGGATTGGGAAATCTAATTCCAAATTTTTAGTGATAAAAAAGTCCCACTGTTGTGTTCTCAAAAATATACGAACACACACACACAAAGGGTTTCTATCAAGCTGGTGCAGAAAGCTATGAAATAGGGCTATAAAGAAATATTAATTTGTTATATTTAACTATATAAGTTAAAGGTAAGAAACTAGAAGGTGGACAGTAATATCGACAGACAGAGATTTTTCCACCCCACGTCTCAACTTGATCACAGAGAGTCACTACAATCCCAAACAGCCAGAGTTCTGTATCAAAGGAGAAGATTCTGGCCAAGAGCGAAGGGAATGTATTTACAGAGGAGCGGTTGGTTACAAAGCGAGTTCTGTTGTCAGAGTGGTGTTTAGGACGAGTGCAAGAACCGGTTGAAGGCATTGTAGGCGGACTCCAGGTCAAAAAGCATCTGGCGGACTTGGGAGTCATCCAGCTCGTCGGCGGCAGACATGCTGCTCAGTGTGGTCAACCTGAACAGGGGGGCAAAAAGGGTGAGAGGACCAAAATCATTTGGCTGTTTGAGTAAAGATGCTTTTTGTCTTTGTTAATATGTTAAATATGTTATTTGTTGCAACATTGTGCAGTTAGAACACTTTAGTTTGAACAATAACAGCCATGGATGGAAATGAGTAGGGATATACATACAAACACTGTATATATTGTGTGCTCGCGCGGGTAGTTCAGTCACAGGCGTGTCATAGGTGTTACCCACTGAACAGACTTGAAGACTGTCTCATCAACAACTTTTGTGTCATGCGGTCAATGTGTCACAGGCGACAATGTAACAGTGTGACAATATGACATTTAACAGTAGGCAGCGTCGTCTATAGCGAAAATGTGAATCCGCTGCGGTCGTTGATTGTGTGTGTGTTTGCACAGGTAGTTCTGTCACAGGCAAGGAGAAAATGCTGGCCATGGTTGGAGAAAAAGTGCCAAAAAATGTGACTGACATCTATCTACCTCTGTTTCACCGCCACCAGAAGCTGTTTTCTGAGGTTCCGTACAGAATAATACAGAATTTATTGCTTGTCTTGTTCCTTATTACACTTATTCATTTATTATATAATAGAGATAACCTTTTAGCACCCTCGTAGCACCGGTGTCTGTAAGTGGGAGGACACATTTTATGACTGATAAATTATCAGGGACCCTAACGCTCCCCAAAAACTATTGTGGAATAATACAATAAAAAAAAAATAATTTTTAAAGCATGCCCTACTTCCTACAGATAATCTCTCATATTATGTCTTAAGCAGTAAGAAAGAATTTATGTTTACCAAAGATTGACTTTGTCTTTGGCTTCTGAATCTGGCGGCATGTTGCTCATCCTGTTCATCGTCTCCATCAGTTCCCGAAGGTCTGGCTGGATCTGAAATACACATCGATGAGGAAAGTTGGTCCGGACAGTCTAAATTGACTGGCACTGAGATTGACTGCGCCTCTAAGGATTCTTGTATGAACGTAAATGCACAAACAGATGTAGTGGGAGTACCTCATCCATGGCTCGAATCTCCAGCCGCAGTTTGTCCATGACGGTGATAAAGAGCTAAAAAAAAGAAAAAATATAAAGCCACCAGGGATGAATAAGCGTTTATCCATACAGTCATTACAAATAAGTCTATATACAAGTCCAAATTAGTGTATAATAAGTCAAAATAAATATCTTTGATGACTTGTGACTACAGTCGCTCAATAGTTCAAGACTGAAACTTCCCACAAACGGTTTTGTACAAAAGCCTTCGATAAGGAAAGTGGATTCCGTATTAACTTGATACCAATTTTACTGTAACATCTCCCATTATAGAGAACTTATAGCCTCATGACAAACATTATGACTGCAGATCAATCCCTGCCATTCCTTCCTATTGCCGTCACAGGGAGTTTTTTTTCCTTGCCAACGTCGCCCTCTGCTGGCTAACCGGGGACATTCTGATATTTATGATTAAAACACATTTCCTCACACATTTCAAACTAATTTTTATTCATATTTTTTTCATTCTGTAAAGCTACTTTGCGACAATGACCATTTAATGACATAAAATTTAATTGAATAAAGAAAAAAGACATCCGTCAGTTGCTATGTTTACATTAGGATTCATAGTCTATACATATAACAAAACGTTAAAGTCGGCGGCGTGTCTGTATATTGAAGACATCTCCGAAAAAATTATTTGGGAGAGACGCAAGATGAGTAATAGAACACAAAGATTGTTTTTTTTTTGGAAATTTTGACCATCTGTCTGTCTGACATCAAGTAAAATAAATAAATAAATAAATAAATAAAGGGTAACATATAGGCTTTGTTTCATGTTCAAGAGAACATATGCTACTCTGAAATTTAAATAGAAAACGTCCTTAAAAAAATTCTTAGTTCTTCTCAAACTTCGACAGATTACACATGATCTCACACCTTCATTCCACACAAAAGCGAGTCGAGCGTAAGGGTACTCTGTTAATATGATCTAGGAAAGTGATTAGGACAACAGAATGGACAGTGCATGCTAGGACAGTCTGGGTATCCGGATAAAACTTGGAAGTAAAATACATGGCCTATAAAAGGTGGGCATCAAGCCTGGGTTCCTGCGTTGTAATAAAATGCGCCTTGGCACAGAACACTATACGGACGAAAATCAGTTTCAAAATTGAAAGCTCTAACATGATTGGGAGGAAGGGGAAAAAAAAGCGATACCTACAGACACAATGTCTGCAATGCAGCGATTCAGATTGCCCTTGTCATCCTTTATGGTAATTGGGCGATCTTCTTTTATTCTCTCCATTGCGAGCGGACAGTCGAGCTGTGACAGAAAGGAACATTGCAAGTCAGAGGAGGTAATTAGTTTACAAAAGAACATGATGGCAAACCTAATTATAAATCTTTTACATCAGCGTGGACCTTTAATACTTAAATTTTAAATCAAGATGATCTATATTGATGTCATAGTAAAGGAGTGAGAATCAATCAAACCAGGATCATCTGACAAAACAAAAACTGATCATGGAAGAGTAAGAAAGTACCCTGTATTTCCTACAAAAGTCATCGATTGAGCCAACATCTGACCCCTGGACCTGTTTGAAAGCAGCCTTGTACTGCACCAGCAATCTGGAGCAGGCGCCCGTGTACCTGAAAGAGCGTGAGATTTGTTTCATCGAGTCTGAGGAAAATAAATAAATATATATATA
>QMIH01000472.1:208853-252031 GCA_003987875.1 Clarias batrachus | reverse complement strand
ACACATACTGTATATGCAGAGTCATCCAAAAGAATGTATACACACTCCAGGAAAAGAAAAAAATTATGGTGTATATTATATTATATTATATTAATAATATGATTATCTTATATATAAATAAATAACGTATAGTAAGAAATTTTTTATTAAATAATTTATTCAAGATTTTCTTTTCCTGAGGCGTATAATTTTTTTGGCTGTCTTTGTGTGTGTGTGCATGTATGTAAAATTTATGCATGGGAATCACAAGTGTCAAGCCATTATAATCATGATTCCGAGGTGTTGATTCAATTTGAATTGCGATTGTATGTGTATTATTGTTTTATAAATAACCTTACTAGGTATAACATTTTTAAGATTTATTTAGAAAAACAAACAATTAAATATAGAATGCTGTGCTGCCTGCCAATGTGTAGTTAGTAGGATCATAGAGGAACTGCAACTGCATAAATTAAACAACGTAATTTGAATACATGAATTGTCCCTGAAAAGAATTACTATACGTAACCGAATCGCCGTGCACTCTCGTCTAATATTTTTTTAATACATTGCATATCATGAAGTGTGATGGTATACCTGACGCTTCTTTTTTTTCTTCTTCTTCTTCTTCTTCCTTTTTTGTAGAAACCCTCGCAGCCAATATCCAAACTCTTGAATCCACTGGCTCGGTCCGGAGGGTACAGCGTCGCAGTGGCTTTGAATTTTACCCAAACTAGGATGGAAATGCCTGCGACAAAACAGAGCACGATCTCCTCATTCTTTCTACCACAGAGTAAAAAGGGGAAAGGTGAAAATCAAATAGGGTACTTTTTTTTTTCTTTCTTTTAATCTCTGAATGCTTATTGACTACAAAATCTATTCTTGCCCTCAGATGCAGAGGACTGTATCTCCCTGCGGCCTTCAGGAATGTCTTCTACTCCCGTCCCTGAAGCACATACGGCAGCTAAACGAAAGCGTGAGATGAGCTTTGAATTGCCTGAAGAACTGGACGATAAAAGAGGACACTCGACTTTAACAGATTCACCGGAGGATGATGCAGATGTCGATGGAGTGTCAGGTGAAGTCTGTAAAGATGCTGATGATGCTGATAAGGAGCAGCAGTTTTTACATTTGATTTGGGGATATCAGTCGGAGGCGTGTGAGCCAGCAGGAAAGAGAAGACCTCATAACATGGAAAATGTAGCAGATGGACAAAAAGACAGCAGCAGGGCAATAACACGTGGCTGTACGAATGCTGATGAGCCGAAAGAAATCGGAGAGAACAGCGACGAGTCCACAGCTTTTCCCTCTACAGAAGATGTGCATACTCGGGGACTTATAAAGCCCCAAAGTTTAACAGAAAAGAACGCTTCATTTTTAAATTCGAGATCTTCTCATAAGACTTCTTATAAAGATCCTGAGTTATTCCAACGGAAGCGTCAGGGGTCACCTTTGAAGAGAGACGATAAAGAAAATAGCCGACCCACATCACCCAGACCCAGTAGTGCACTTTCACCTTTCAAGCAGCGGGCGTGGTCCAGCCCAGTTAAATACTCCTCAGGCTTTAGTAAGAAACTCCATCGGACCCCTAAGAAGACAATTTACGAGGCTCAGGAGAATGACGAAGACCCATTCAGCATGCTGTTCACTCAGGACTCTGAAGGCTTTCGGGTGATCGCCCATCGCAGCAAAAGGCCACGATGCCCGCTGAAGGACCAGAGTAATTCCTGTGAGGGCCGCGACTATTTCAGCTGCACATCCGTAATGCCTCTTGAAACGGAGAACTCTGATCCAGATCCAGAGATGCTCTTTACACAGGACTCTCAGGGAAATATGGTTATTAAACATTAAAAACTAACCAAATGTGTTTAGTGGAATAAACTCGGTGCTCAGTGTAGCAAAGTGCCATGTATTATCTTTGGAAATGTTAGGTTATATAACATGCTTAAATGTTCCATATAAGGGCAAAATCTTTGTTTGTTTGTGTTTGTGTCAAATTATATTTGTATGTTGTAATTTTCAGCATTAATGTATGTTGGTTTATTGTATACTGCTGTCAATGTGCAACTACTCTTATTTGACCACTAGAGGGCAGAAATGGTTTCTAAAAATATGTTTATCAATTGAGTTTCATTTCAACTGGAGTGCTTCTGAATTGTCTTAATCTGTATTTTAAAAGCAGCTGAATGTAAGATGTTTATTAAAATACTTAGCAACATGACTGTACTATTTAGCCGTGTAGAAATGACCTGAGATCTTAATGAAAACTGATTATTTAAGTGCAAACATATAATGTTGATTACAAGTCAGATGTTATATGTTCTCCTTAAATGCTGCTTCGTAAATGCTGTCTCGAAGCAGACATCACAACAATAAATGAATAAACCACTTGCTGTTTTGTTAATTTTGTTGTACGCTGGGCCTCTGTGGGTTTGGATATAAAAAATAAATAAATAAATAGCGAACACAAAAGAAGAGAACATTCAGTGAGCTAATATGTTTTATTTGCAGGCCTATTGTGTAAAATACATGGTGTTCTTCCCCTGAAATATCAGTGCCACTCAGAATGCTGATTATAGCGTTGAACAGATTCAGATTTGTTCTTATTTATAACCAAAAACACTCGGTTTCGACAAATGGTTACGTAGATTTCCCTTTCGAGCAGCAACAGTTAGAACTATAAGTTCAGTAATTCACGAGTGAAAGAACTCTACATTCACATTAGTGAAGTCTACGAAATGCTTTTCCCAGACATTTTTATTTTTGAACATATCTCCTGGGTACATCTATGTCGTTTTTATGAAAGTCTGCTGTACACAGTGTATCCGTGGTTTATCATTAAAACGTCTGGGTTGAAAATAATCCCCTTAAAAATATTTTCAGGTGTCAAATGCAATTCAGGACAAAACTGGAATGGCCATTAATCGACAGAGAAAAATATCATCATTTAAAAATACTGTAGCTTTAGATTTCCTCGCGCGGCCGTATTAGAAACGAGAGACTTTTCCAAACTCGTCCTTTGGAAACCATGAGGTTAGGTAGTTCATGTCACTTTGTGACCCTTAATATAAGATTGCTCGAAATCCTCCGTCGTGCCTGTAACGTCAACTGGACTTGTATACGTCACACTGGATCAAAGTGTCACCCAAAGAAATAAAGGTTAACCCTATAGACATCGTACATAATAAACTTAATATAGCAAGATAACGTGGTTACATTAAGATTATACTCAACAAAGAATATCCCTTGTGAGCTGAGCATCTGAGGTTTCTGCTATTCTATGTTTCTATACAGTGCAGTATACAGTATATAGTGTTGGTTATGACATGGTGGTTACATGATACAGTATATCAGTGTATGATCATGATGGCACAGGTTGACTGTATTCATTGCTATGAAACACACAGTGCTGGTTGATGCGTACAAGTAAACCAAATACATGGTAGATTATACATAACGAAACTGCTACATTTAAAAAAAAGAAAAAAGATGTAAAAAAAAAAAATAAAAAATTATCCTTGAGGCACACATTTGTCTGCACATCGAGTGCCAGTTTCTCACATTCACCCCGTTTTATATTCAGTCTTATTCACTAGTCTAGTCCTGGTCTTAATCTCAGTCAAAAAAAAAAACAGTATTTAAAATCTTAAGTTTCTTCTTAAAACAGAACATGGGTTTAAAGATGGTTGTAACACAAAGACAGTAAGTGCATAGTACGAACGTATGAGATTCAAAAGTACTGAGCTCCTTAAGGGACATGGGAGGGGGAAAAAATTAAACTGGTGACATAACAGAAAGAAAAAGAGTGTAAAAAAAGGAAGTATGTGCTAGATAAGCATTTTTTTATTAATTTCATTGTAAATTCAACTACAAATTAATGGAGAAAGAAGTTGGCAAGCATCAGCGTGAGGTTGCAGAATCTCGCCTCCTGCGTTATGACTGATTACAAGAATTCACTAGTCTCACTAATTAATGCTTAGAAACCTTTATCATGAAGATGCGGCAGTTTCCCTGTACAGTTTAGACCAATATTAGTTCATTATTAAATCACAGTGACACACAGCACAGTTAAGTATCGTTAAGTGCTTTATAAATAAACAAAGCATCTGTGATTGGTTAGAAACCTAAAGCATGAAGGAAGGACTTGTTTTAATGACATTTAGCCTAGTTTATCTATCACTTTTCAACAAATGGTTATTAATTATGAAATCTTTGCTTCACTTTAGGTCTAAAACACATTTATGTATTATTTGTTAGAGAAGAAAGAAAATTTGCTGTTAATGATGATTATTTTGCTCTTGTAGTTCACCGTCGTCTAGCGATTAAGGAACGACCCAGTAGTGTGAGTCAGTACGGTTTTCGAGATCTACACAGCGGAACCTCGGGATATGAACTGAATCCGTTCCGGAGGGGGGTACTTTGGGCGAAGGTTTGTATTGCGTAAATGTAATTAATGTAAATAATTGCAGATAATCCGTTCCAGCCACCCGAAAATATTACCAGTATTACCCATTTCCAACACTATAAATCATATTTTTTTACATATAAAAACAATCAAAACATTAAAAAAAGACATGCAAATTAAGGAAATCTAAAATAAACAGACATCAATCCTCACTTAACCTTAATTTATGATTACTTTTGGCACCGGTTGCTCGTATCCCGAGAATGCTTCATATGCCGGGGCAAATTTCTTGTAAAATTTCAGTTCTGAACGGGAAAGGTGGGGCAAGGCGTTCGTACGCCGAGGTGCCGCTGTAAATCGTTTCTAAATCTTTAAAGATTCTTTTTCTTTGATGTATTTTTTATGTCCCTTTCGGGGCTCAGTACTTGCGTGCCTTTGAACAAACAGATTTTCTGAATTTCTTAAATAATCAAAAATAGACTTTGATTTTTAGTCTCGGGAAGATGCAGGTCATTACAAAAATCCGAAGAAATTTAAACAAAGAAACAACAACCATTCTTTTATTTATTGTGGTTAAATCTGAACCTTAATCCTTCATGTTATTGAATTTCTAGCATGTGTACTAGATTCTTCCTATCTCACACTAAACAGGCATTTTTTTTTTTATTATTTTAATGGAGAATTGTCCCTAAATGTAATTCAGATACAAGATGACTCCGTGTCTAAAAGGTGGTGTGCTGAGAGTGCGGAAAGAGACACCAGCAGAAAACAGGAAATGAAAACGAATCTGTCAATCAACCAGCGATCTCAGTCGGCTCCGTCACCAGCTTGGACCCGTCCCAAATGGTCTTAAACTGCTCTGGCACAGGAAACTCTCTCTGTTAATAAAGAAGGTTGGGGGGGGGTTAGGGGGGGATAGCTGTGTAGCTGATTCATTCCGATCATGTCAATGAAGCGAAAAAGTGAAACTGAATATTCAAGATTTAACTCACATAATCATCATCTTCCTGAGGAACCAGAATGTTCATTTCTGAACTCTTGGCACTGATAATCTCACAGTCAAGAGACTCCTTACTCAGGTAGACGTGGCAGCCCTCTGTCTTATTGATGGAAATGGTGGGCACTTTTCCCAACACCTGAATGAAAGACATAATAGTGTGAAAGCTTTTTCGTTTAAAGACACAACTCTATCTACTGTTTATAAAGCTCTGCAACTCTCAAAGCACATCAGCAAAGTAAAAGCAAGAAGTCAAAGGAAATGACAGAAGCCCTTTGAAACAGGACTGCGAAGAATCAAGTGGCATCCTTTAGTCCCAGATCAGAGAAGTTCATAAGCAGTTAGACATTACTTGGTGCTGGCTGTCTAGCCTAACTGAGCAAACAGGAAGAAAGACTTTCATCAGAAAGGTGACCATGAACCTGAAGGTCACTCAGATAGGACTGTGGAGTTCCTCGTTGGACACATAAGAACCTAGAGCAGGGGTGGGCAAACTTTTTGATTCGTGGGCCACATCGAGTTCTAACATTTTACAAAGGGACCGGAACAGGAGCAGATAGATGGCATGCTTTGGTCAAAGGGTCAAAGGGTAAAGTGCAAACGTGGAGTAATAGGCCTACGCTTCACCTCAACAAAGCCGATATATCTAGAGTGCGCCATCTAGTGAGGAAACATCAGAATTACAGGGGAAATAAAATATTAACAAGGTTAATTTATTAAATTTTTTCAAGTTTGGCGGACCGAATCAAAACGTTAAACGGGCCGCATGTGGCCCCCGGGCCGTAGTTTGCCCATGCCCTTTGACCCTTTGACCAAAGCATGCCATCTATCTGCTCCTGTTCCGGCCCCTTTGTCAAATGTTAGAACTCGATGTGGCCCACGAATCAAAAAGTTTGCCCACCCCTGCTCTAGTAGCCCGGTCAGATCACAGACCTAATCAGACTTGAACATCTCTGGCGTGATCTAAAATGTGTGGTACAGTCATCAGTCGTGCTCCCTGTCCAAGTGGAAGAAGACTTTAATCGTTTCCAAGGTTGCATCAACAATGACTGGATATACGGTTTAAATACACAGAAAATAATGATAAAAATCTGTTTGTTTTTTTATTCCTGTCTTATTATAGAGCGGTTTACAGTCTACAACATACGCGACAGGCGTGTGTATTCTGACCTGGAGCTTGATGTCTCTGGAGTTGATGACTTCAGAAATGCCAACCACATGCTCAAACACGAGGCCCAGCTTCTTGCAGTTGTCTAAATGAAAATTCAAAATCCAGCAGTGTGATAGACGTACAGTACATCCACGTTAAAGGAAATTTGTGGATGCTGAATGGGAGTAACTCTAAAGGGATGTAACGTAAGGTGAAAGCGCTGCACTCACCCACTATAATGGAGTTGACTTTGCCTTTAATCTGAAGGGTCGAGTTGTTGCAGCTGAAGACGTAGACCACCTGTTTCAGCTCCGCTTCATCTATTACCAGATCATGCACCTGTTCCTGGTGCTCCTGAAGGCCACACACACACACACACGCACACACACCTCAGCCAATGTGTTGATATGATCCCTGGGAGCTCCAGGTAAGTAAATTAATGACATAATTAAATATTTATTGACAAAGTTCAATATTTAAGCCTCTTCCGAACTTACCACCCTCCACTTCTTCCCCTCCAATTCCAGGACAGGAGATCTTTTCTTGGCTGAGGTGGGAGTAGAGGAACTCGGGGCTCTGGCTTTCGAAGGAGACGCCTGGCTCGTCCCACCCTGAGAGCGAAGACCCGGGTTCTTGTGGGTCTTCTGCTCATCGCACACATGCTTCAACCCTAAAAAAACAAAACAAAAAAAAAAATAAACTTCTTAAAAGCACATTAACTTCTTTTAAATCTTCAATTCTTCTTTTTTTTTTTCTTTAAAGACTTTGAAAGACATTTGTTAGAAAATAAATCAGATTTATGTGCTTAGTAATTTGCATCGCCATAATACGTTATGATAACTACCGTAAAGGGTCAAATTACTGGCCTGCATTAAGGATAGAAATTGGAAGAAGGAAGAATTGGCCAAAGCATTATTAAAACCTGGAAGGACGGCGCTAAAATGTCAACATTTGATGGTCTTAAAAAATAACCTACAATAGACTGTAATCAAGGCGGCACGGTGGTGTAGTGGTTAGTACTGTCGCCTTGCACCACCAGGGTCACGGGTTCGATCCCCGGCCAGGCTCGATTCCCGTCTCTGTGTGCATGGAGTTTGCATGTTCTCCCTGTGCTTGGTGGGTTTCCTCCCACATTCCAAAGACATGTAGGTTAGGCTAATTCCCAAATTGTCCGTAGTGTGTGAATGAGTGAGCGTATGTGTGTGTGTCTGCGCCCTGCGATGGATTGGCACCCTGTCCAAGGTGTACCCTGCCATGTGCCCTAAGTCTCCTGGGATAGGCTCCAGGCCCCCCGTGACCCTGAATAGTCAAGTCAATTTTATTTATATAGCGCTTTTAACAATTGACATTGTCGCAAAGCAGCTTTACACAATAAAGAAGTAAGTTTTTTATGCAATGTGTATGAATCAAAATGATAAGATTGTCCCTGATGAGCAAGCCGAGAACGATGGCGACGGTGGCAAGGAAAAACTCCCTGAGATGGTAATAGGAAGAAAGCTTACATACAGGATTAAGCGGCATAGATGATGAGCGAGTGAGTGAGTAGACTGTAATCAGGGATCACCTTAAATGCTTGGTGAAGTTTTTAATACGTTATGTTTTGTACTGAAAGTAAGAGTTTCAACACTCACAAACCAGCTAAACAGCTCTGTGAGCATAAAAAGGTCACAAAAGGAGGATTATCAGAAAAAACACTTACTAGAGAGGATTATCAGAAAAACACTTCTATTTGCCAGGGAGCATAAAGACTGGACTTTGGAGCGATGGAAAAAGGTCATGTGACCTGATGAGTCCAGATTAACCCTATCGCCAATGGGCGTGACAGGGTAAGAAGGGAAGCGATGCAACCATCATGCTTCAGTCGCTCAGGTCGAGACTCAGCAACGTTATGCGGAAAGAAAATGAAGTCAGCTGACCACCTGAGTGTACTGAATGACCAGCACATCACATCTATGGAGCTTTCCCTTCCCTGATGGCCAGGACTCAAATAGTGAAAGAGTGGAGAACGAGGAATCATTTTCACACACATTTGTATTATTTTGTACTCGCTGCCTGTTTTTATTTCTCCATTTTGTCCCATATTAGTCAGTTCTGTAGCGAACTGCTGTCTGGCACGTCACTGTGCTGTGCGGTAAGTGTGAGCTGTCTATAAAAGAGCAAGAGCTTTTTTTTTCTTCTTTTTTTTTTTTTTTAAATTTGTAATGTCTAGCTTCTTATTTGTTAATATGTAAATATAAATGTCAGATAAAAACATAATATTAAACTAAATCATTAATCACTGCTAACAAGTAATGTTTGTCCTTTACTTTCTTTCACACCTTTAGTTATGGCCTCTCCCTGGTTGAGCTGGGCGAACAGAGCCGAACGCTGAGCTGCACCGGTGTCAGGCTTTGGACCTTGGTCTGTGAACGCAGGCGGGGGTGGAGGTGGAGGTGGAGGGCAGGGAGTAGCAGCTTCAGCCACGGACAGGGACGAATGTGCTATAGGACCCTGTAAAAGAAAATGCAATTAGCTACAGAGAGCTAAAGGGAATGGGTTAGTTTCTTGGGTTTTCCTTGTTCTGTAATAATAATAATAATAATAATAAAAATAAAAACATGTTTGGTTTGTTGCAATTGATTGTTGAATCAGTGAGTAGGCTCTAGAAATCACTCTGAACCTGCTACATGTTGACCTTCCTGTAGGTGGCGTATAAAGCAACACTTTGGATTGTACCTTTGAGCTAAATGTGCTTCATGTAATGTTGATGTTTGATACAAATACACAAGAGATATACGTCCGTCATTGCTATACTTTCTAACTTTACATCCTTAAGGCACTCAATCTTATAAATATTACCGTCTGCGATTAATACAACAAAGTGATCGCTCTCGCGCTGCTTCTTCGGCTAAGTGACTAAAATGATCAAAAACAAGTCTCTTTCAGCTCAGCTAATGGTCTAATAATATATAGTCAAATATAGTGAATTTTCATTTATTTCTGTTTGTACTATAATTATAAAATGATGTACAAATGTATATATAAAACTCTCTAACAGTGAGTGAATCGCTGGGATAAGTGCGTTAGTGTAGCGGGGGATTATAGGGAGTTTTTACTCTCACAACTGGTTTCTCTTATTCTGCACAAATCAAAAGTCCTGGTTTGACTTGAACACCCCTTAGTAGATAATGTACTAACTGAATAATGTAATTAACATTATCATGATCAGACTCATCTGATTAGATTAGATACTTGTTTAAAATAATACAAGTAATGTATAGTCCGTTTTTTTTTTTATTTTTTTACATTTTTAACTTAAACACCGAGTCTGTAGAAACAGACAAACGTCAAGCAGTTGGTTACCAGGTTCAATGAAGCACACTTGAGCCTTTTTCCTGTGTCAGCACAGCTGCCATTGACAGTTGCCCACAATCCCCCTCTTTAACACATACACCACAACTGCTACACACACACACACACACACACACACTCATCTTTTCTCTTCCAATGTAAACAAGCTCACACGCTGCTGTCACTCCAGATCGTTGTGCTGATGTGTCGGCTCAGGACAGGTTCAGAGGCTGACCCTTAACCTATGACACCAGAAGGTCAATACGGAACAGAATCAAGGTTACAAAAGTCCACAAGTCCACGTGAGGGATTTGGAGTTGATGGTAAAGCTTGCGAACATGCAGAAAGTCTCCCGGCAGTGGATTCTATTATAGAGGTGAAGTGCTGATCGAATGAGAGGAGAGGTTAAATTACCCAAGGCGTATGTCTGTGAACAGGTGGGTGATCTAAACACACACTGGGCTTTTGTTGGAGGTATTTCTTTGGTAAAAACCCTTTCAAAGAGACCCTGAGAGCCACCTGTCCACGGCACACACTCCATCACACTCTACCCCTTCACAGCAAGCGGGACAGCTGACACACACAGCTACTGCGAGTTCTCAGGTTTCCAACCACACACACACACACACATAAGCTTGTTCACCCCCCCCCCCCTAAAAAACACATGCACACTTCCTTCAAAACTCCACCCCAGATGACACCCAGGGACCAAATCTCAAAGACCCAGTTCAGACCCGGTATTAACATTCGTTCCGGGTGATCCGATGACACGCGGTCAGCTGAGATGTATGGTTCATGCATCGTATTTCCGTCTGCTTCGATTTCGTCTCCGCTGGCCACTTGTGATCGCATTTTGTCGGCAGCACATGTGCCAAATCTGCAGCGTGATGTCACTTCAAGAGGAGATCCAACAATACTGCTAGTTGTAAAAGTCACTATGTTGGGATTATCTTTTTCTAAATGTTGTGTATGTATGTTGTCTAAAAAGTGTACGGCCTTCTAGCCTGTTTAGTGCCTCTTTTGTGATCACGGCCAGAACATTGTGTCGGTGCTTAAAAGGGTCTCACTTAGGTGAAAAAAGTCCATTTTCAGATAACACCATTTTTCAAAATACTTGATGTTTCTCGTCTCCTGATCCATGGTTCAATTTTTGTAAATATGCACATACACATATTTTAATCAGATAAAAAGAAACACATTTGCCGAATACAATTTCAGGCCCTTTCATGTAGTGTCCGTAACTTTTTAAAAATTCAAATCATTCAACGATCTTAACTGTCATACAGATGAAACTTTCACGTGAAAAGACATAAACCTGAGAAAGTGTAATTTATTCTAAAATGCAAAATTGTTAAGATATCGCAACATGACTGTGACCTGGTTACGGACACTACAGCTTGTTTGCTTCTTAAGCTTTTATTAAAAACCGATTGAAGTAACAATTTTTACAGGTCATATGCTTCTAGATGGTTACAGTTTTGGTACTAATACTCATTAGGAAATGAATCATTTTACGAAGCAAGACAGTATAACGCTGAAAAATGGCTATTTTTTGTACCCATATAAAATCATCTCTCCAAAACGGCTGAAGTTAGCAACTTAAAATTTTTAGGGAAGCGAGATCGGTCACTTTCATGTCGCGTAAACTTCAGAAAAGTTGCTTCTTTGGCCACACACATTTTCTGTATTATATGTATAACATAAAAATAAATAAATAAAATCAGCACTAAAGCTGTGTTTCGGCCGTCAGCTATTCACACTTCGCACGTTTTCATCACTCACTTGCATACACAGCGAGAAAGAGAAAAGCGAAAGCAGACAAAAATGTGAATTGCATTCAATAAATGTGTAGCAGGGAAGCAGCTGCACATTGTCAATGTTTGGGAATCTCACACAAACACACACACACACAAGGTTATAAAGTCAAATATAACAGCATCTCCTTTTCGTAGATATCCTTTTTTTTTTCTAAAACAATACGTCCAGTAGATAAATCGGTCGTGAGTTCAAGTCCGGAGATTTATTTGCACTGTGCTTTCTGACCATTTAAGACAAAAAATTTTAAATAAACACGTGCATAAGCATAAAACGAGCCATACTCTGCTGAAACGTTTCCTCTAGCCTTTTAGGGGCAAACTCTGAATGAACAGAGTAGCTAATAAAACCAGAACGGTCTTTTATCTCAAAACCCTGAAGTACAGAGCGCACAGAGAAACTGGAGAACAGAAAGAGAAATGGAGGTGAAATTAATCCCCCTTTGGAAAGAAGTATTACCAGATGCGGACATCTTTTCTTTTCTTTTTTTTGGGAGAGGAAACCGGGACACCCGGACAGTTACAGTATCTCAGCTCTGATCAGCTCGATGCTCATTGAAGCAACTGAACCCCTTCATGACTAAAAATGGAAAGAAAAAAAAAAATCCATTCCTGTATTTTAAGGTTTGAACTAATCACCATTTCAATATGAAAAAAAAAAGATGAATGCAACAATCATCTGACAGATTCCTAGGTTAAATCTGGTGCAGCTTCTGTGCAGAGCGCATGTGACGACGGACAGGGATGGGAAAAGAGGCCCGTTCCAATACTTTTGAATGTTCAGAAGTGAAATTCCTACTCACAGTTTTGCTCCAGACGAGTCCAGTGGTGTGGTGCTGTTTAATGAAAGCCTGCAGTTCAGTCCAGATACCCAGGTAGGATCGAACCCATTCCACATGGCACGGGTCACTAAAACCAAACCGAGAGACACACAGGTTACTATTCACGATTTAAGGCATTCATTCTTAATTTGTTCATTCTTAAACTGCATTTATTTAAGATACGTAGACAATACGCAGGTGGCGTTTGATTGTTGGCGGACATTAGTATTATTATAGTCAAATTTATTTTCAATTCTAATTAAAAAATTTTTAAATGGGTGTTCAAGTCAAATTGGGACTTTTCATTTTACACCATGAGAACACGATTCTGAGAACGGAAACTCCCTTTATTTCTCTCTATATAATCCCCGGCTACACTAATGCACTGATGTGTTTCACTAGCGCTTGGTAGAAAGGTTTCTCAGTACTCCGGAGCCATGATCAGAGTTCCTGTTCATGTCTGAAACGATGGCCTGCCGGGAACTCCCCAAACATGCGAGGGCAGGACTGTACGGGTGGTTATCCGTCATCTGTCAAGCATCAGGTGTTCCACTCGCCGAAGGTTCACAGACGTTCGGCTTTCTTTAAAACGTCTGCTTACGTTGAAATGTTTTACTGCACCTGCGAGTCTCATCACCGTCCTGTGCTTGATGTTGTCTGTAAATGACAATCGGCTTCACACCTTCACAAGGAATTCCATCGCAAGTCCCGGTTTGACTTGAACGCACCTTATATATTTCACGCTTTTCTTTACTTTCTCTCCTTTCAGACGTGCTGTGTTCTTTTTGCGCATCGTTCATGAAGCTGTTTTGATGTCGGATATGCATTGAGCAATCACTGAATGCACCTGCTATGATTTCTCATCTCTTCACACTGACCTAGATACCCATGTTTGGAAACCTGTAACTACAGAAGCCATGAACCTGCCACAGTCTTCCATAATAAACATCACAATGTGCAGTATGGTATTTATTATTATTTTTTAAATTCTACTTAATATCTTAGTGCGCCAGGTTGGATTAATCTATTTTAGCAAAGAGGTCCAGAGAGGTTTTTATCCAGAGAGTGCTCCAGGAGAGACAGTTTAAATCCGTCCAAGTCACCACTAAAAAAGGAATGCAGCACATTTTGGACTTTACGATTCATAACGAAGAGGTCCGAACCACCTATGAAGGTTACAAACCACCCACACTCTGCTAAAAATCTTCTTTTTTTTTTTCCCGTCACTGACACTTTTTTGACCAGTTTTCAGTTTTCGATTTGAACCTAGGACCGTATTAACGTCCTTTACTCTTTCGATCTCGGTAGACGTAAAGCACAGACGCATTGTGACTCATAAATATTTGTAAATAATGTCATTAGAAATA
Organism: Clarias batrachus; assembly: GCA_003987875.1. NCBI lineage: Eukaryota > Metazoa > Chordata > Actinopteri > Siluriformes > Clariidae > Clarias > Clarias batrachus. Next base: position 238,168 of record QMIH01000472.1, on the reverse strand, counting down.
ATTCCCCTGTCTACGATAGTAAGGGTTATAAGCATGACTTACGTGTCTTTGTAATCTTTCAGCACTCTGTTAGTGTAGAACACAGCAGCATCGTTCATCTCCTTCACATAAGGTCCTGGTTTCTGACTCTAACACATAAATAGTACAGGTAATCGTTATGCGCTTCAAAAGACGTTAATAGTAACAGTCCAATAATAATTGGACACTTAAAACAATTTCAGTAATATACTGTAATACTGCATCCCGGCTCGGACACAGGGCCTGTCTGCGTAAATACCGTAATGAGGCAGAAGTGGAAAAGGTTTACATCACTGGCACAGCTTACAGAGTAGTGTAAACTACATCATGAGAACCTAAGACGTTTTGATTGGTTAATATACACATCTTTTGGGCAAAGAGATGATCCAGATCATGCACAGCTCCGTGAGTATGTGACGGGAATTAGGTGAAAATACTCAGGACGCTTTTTCAGTCCACTGTAAATACTGATCAATAGCCTCGTCACTGATAGGATGTTGAAGTGGATGCGGAAATACAGTAATGCCGCCTTCTGTCTTTTAGAAATGTTGACCTTATAAGGAAAATGAGATGTTGAAATGAATACGAGCGATGCTTACATGACTAGACCATGACTAGTTCTAAAGCTTGAATAATCTTCAAAGGCAAATAGATACACAGATCTTAAATACCATCAATGTTTCGCACAGAAATCAAGCCATCCTGTTTTTTTTTTTTTTCTTCTTCCAAATTTCCCAATATAGCTTAGCAGACATTCTGTAAACAACCGCATTACAATTTGTGCTTATAATATACAGTATATCTGCGGAAATTGTTTGACCTTTTATCGTTTACAGAACATCATCTATATGGTCCCAGTTTCCTAATAAACTGGGATAGGTGAGGAGAAGAACTTAACTGTACTGTAATTTATATATGTACAGTAAAATAACTCTTGAGCCCAGCAACATCCTCATCCATGAACACAAGTTAGAAAGGAGTGTCAAGACTACCCTTTTAAGCAATGAGGTAGGATGTTTTTTTATTAAGGGAATAATATTCATGATGGCCAAAGCACAGTATTAGTGCTGATTTTTATTTTTTTTTAAATATATATTTTATACATATAATACATTAAATGTTTGCGCCAAAGAAGCTACTACTAAAAAATATGCAACATGGAAGTGACTGATCGTGCTTCCCTAAAAATTTCAAGTTTCCAACTTCAGCCGTTTTGGATGCCTCCCGTCATCATTTAAAACGAAAATGATTTATATTTCTTTATGAGTATTAAAACTAAAATTGGTGTAAGCTTCTAGAAGAAAAATGAAGGGTCACCTCCCCGCTCCGCCAAAAATAATCTGTAGTGTCTGTAACCATGGCAAACAATGGGCAAGTTTCATCCGAATGACAGTTAAGATCGAGATCACTGAAAGATTCGAATTGAGAAAAGTTACAGACACTAAGACATAAAGGGGAAATTGTGTCTACCCTGTCACACTGTCCAATCACGGGTACTTGTGACCTCATGGATACTGTATGAAAAATGGAAGCTAGCAGCCACATGGTGATGTGATGTGGTGGTTGACTTAATGATTTAGCCCAAGCCAGAGGGTGAGTTTAGTGGTGCAACACTTTTAATGGTTCGAACAACTGTCGCAGGATGTCAGGGTGGCGGTATTTAACCGTCAACGTATATTAGCCTTTAGCATCCCAGATTAGTATGTACTGTGTAATAGGGCAGGATTAGCTAAGGACCAGGCACTGACGAAATCAGAACGAAAAATACAAACTTGCAAGACTTTCCTCCTGGGTCAGATGGATGACTTTCACTCTGACGCAACACAGCTTGACTGGCTTAACCGGGTTAGGTCCGACTCTAATCGAACATTCTTCTGTATACTTGTCACATGGATTTTTTTAAAACTGAATAGCTGAGTTAAACATTACCTTTACGGCATTAAGACTTTCAGATCTCAAATCTACTGCACACACTCACCACCGCCACCCATCCCAGGGCAGGAATGCTCTCGCTCACAGCAGACAGGTGATTGAACAGACGGCTGCCGCGGTTCTTCTCTCTGAAGTTCTGGATCTCCTCGATCTGCTCCGAGATGGGCCTGAGGAGGTCCGCCAGCTCGGGCTGATTAGAGAACACACACACACACACACACAAATGTACCATAACCTACATGCCAATACACCATAACAGGACACGGGCCATATTACGCTTCCTTTTGCCAGAGCAAACACAGAATGATGAAACGTAGCTAACTGATCCTGAATGAGCTTTCGAGCACTTTTCCAGTGTATCGTCCAGACGGCAGCAGTTCCCCTCGCAGCCAGCATTCCAGGGAGATCCCACTGGCCTTGTAAGGCCCTGCGCGGCCCGAGTGTTTAGAGTCTAGCTCAGCAGAACATAGAGGACAGGAACGCATTGTTTCTTTTTGAATATCCTTGTGCTATACTGTGTAACGCTGTTTGTTTTCAAGTTGTTGCTAAATCACCACCATTTTTTTTCCCTTTTAAATTGACCGTTACATATTCACTAGATTTCATAACGCTGGCTTTAGGGGATTAGTTGATTTCTGTTCTGTTTTCTACACTACAGTACAATACTACAGTAGACCACAGTACAGGATGTTACTATAGCGATCGGTTTAGGGGTTGTTTTTGTCGAGGCATACGCTGGGAATGAATGAATGAATCCACGCAGTGGGGCTTTTGCTCTAACAGCATGTGCATGACTTTCATTTATGTAGATAAATACAGTCCTTTCATGCTCCATGTGGACATTATGACATCATGTTTTGGAATTTGAATTCATTTAAAAATGATTTTACGAAACCAAATGTGAAGAAAAACTCTAAAGAGTAAGCCATAATCCATAGACTGAGTGATTATTAATCTGTTCCTGTTGCTACATCAGCATGGACTTTTCCCTCTCATACCCGTTTCAGCAGACGGGACAGAAACTGCGATAATTATTTAATTTCCAGACGAACGACATAAACAGGATCTTTGTACATTGTGGTTTAAACGGTTATGGCTAATCAGAAGGTCAGGGGTTCAAGCCCAAGCACCACCAAGTTCCCGCTGTTGAGCGCTCAAGCACGGCTCTTAACCCTATCTGCTCCAGGGGGCGCTGTATCCTGTCTGACCCTGCGCACTGACCCCGGCTTCCTTAAAAATAATAATAATTTCACTGTGCTGTAAGGTGAGAAATAATTGAATCTTATCTTATACCACAGTGCTTTTGAATTCTTGATTCTGGTGCGTCAGAAGATAATTCATTTGCAATTGGAGTACGATATTTTAACAAAGGTCTAAAAATGTAACACAAAAATGCGTTTAAAAAGTATAACTGCTCAAACTTCAGACCAACTCTGATAGACTCCAAGACTGACCACCAGGAACATATCAGGTGGTGTTGGGTCTGCTTCTCTTCCATCTTCTAATAATGAAAAAAAAAAAATGCATATGCATCCCGACTTTTTCATTTTCTATGAAATGTTTTTTTTGTTTTTTTTTTTGTCTGGTGTCGATGAGTTAAAGCGGCAGCAAAGCTTTCAGGAAAATCTCTTTTTCTTTCTTGGAAACCTGACCGGCTACACATTTTTTCTTTTGCAATATTAACTTCAAAACAGAGAAAAAAACTTTGGTCTGGTGAAAAATGGGCTCTTTATAGCTTATTTTTGCTTTATTATTAATGAATATCAAATAAAGAGTTCATTATGATTCTACGGTGGCTCATCCGTTAGCGTCGTCACATCGCACGCCCGGGGTCGGTGGGTTACCGCTGCGAATTCCAGTTTCCTCCCACAGTCCAAAGACATGCGATGTAGGCTGATTGGAATTTCCAAATCGCCCGTAGTGTGTGTGTGTGTGTGTGTGTGTGTGTGTGTGTGTGTGTGTGTGTGTGTGTGTGTGTGTGTGTAAGAGTGTACCCTGTCTTGTGCCCCCAGTTGACTGGGATGGACTCCAGGTCTCTACCCTCTACCTTACAGATTATAAACAGTACGGAAAATGGATGGATGGAACCAGTGCAGAATAAATAAAACTAAGATTAGTGTGGACAAAATTGCAGTAAGAGAAATAAAAGACTTTTAAATGAGATTGTGCTCTTATTGAAAGTTTCAGGATGGTGGTTAAATATGTTCCGTTAAAAAGCTTCATAATGTTTTATTCCTTACTTATTGATCAAATGCAAAGCCGAACACTATTACGATGACGAGTCTTCCCTTTTCTGCAATCGCTTCCACTTCCTACGTATTCCTTAAGATTGTTCTGGAGAAACTTGGCTCGGAGCAGGGATTATTTCCTGCGCCAGAAAAAAAAACGTCTCAAACGAGAAAATTAGGCAGAAATGATCGAAAGAAAACATTGCGGATTGCTTTTCTTTCGTTCTACGACTCACTTGTAAACATTACAAACTGGAACTTAAACAGAAATGACCCTGATGTTAACTTCAAACTGAACTCCTTGACTGGGGGCTTGAGATGATATCAGTTCCATTAGGAAGTCTGTGAGCGAATTATAGAGGGTGACAGCTGTGCCCGCTAAAATGCAGGCCGTAGGAACACTCCTCGGCATCGGCACTGACAGGCCCGTCACTTGACCGAGGCCACGGACACACGGAGGATCAAATATAGAACATGACCATAAAAAGCCACAGAACGCAACCTCATCCCCACACACAAACACACAGACACAGAGAGAGAGAGAGAGAGAGAGAGAAGCCAGAGGCTTGGCGCTTTCCAGCACACTGATAATCTTACCGTGACTTGAACACAAGGCTGTGTGTGGGTGAAGGGATACTATTTGTAGTTTTAAAAAATGTATATGAACATAAATATATCGAGTGTGTATAGAGCTTTGTGTATTCTACAGAGCATGCTTGACTCCAGAGAGTCTTTCCTGCGCATATCAAATTCAGTATTTTTTCCCATTCAGGTTTGTGGGAATCAAGGTTTAAAATAATCTTTGTAGCTCCCCAGTCACTGCCTATTTACTTTCCAAATTTAGGACTGCATTTTCCATCCTGCATGCTATTTAACCACAAGTAAGATACATTCAAATCTAACACGATCAGCCCTGATGAAACATTTGCTTGTTAAATCGCTGTACCCAAGCCAGCCGTTTTTTATTACATTTTATTTTGTGCTTATTTCTCACTGTTTTTGATCCGTTTCTCACTTTTCGACCTCACCTTGACGGATACAAGATGATCAGGCAGTACATACAGTATAAAGTATTTACAGTAGTTTTACGTAAGATCTATACCAAAGTGGTAAATCACCTGGAAATCTTTTTTTTTTTCCTCCCAGTGTTAATTTAAAACCCTAGACGGAATGCCACGAACTAACCAACGATGCATTTTTTCATCTTATGTAACTCTATTATCCTGAACAGGGTCACAGTGGATCCGGAGTCTTTCCCAAGACATCGTACTTTCAGTTCATTCACACACTAGTTCACACCTCCGAGCAGTTTAGCAGTGATGATCTATACACCATCGTTTTTCAGAGGAAACCCACACAGCCACCGGGAGAGAACATGCAAAACTCTCTGTAGCCCTGAAGCAGCACCGTTATCCGCTGTGAAATAATTAACCCTCGCTTTCCCGAGACCTTGTCTTGTTTTTTTCCCCCAGATTTTCTCCCTAATTTAGTCGTGTCCAATTCCTCCCCGTCATTAGGGCGCTCCCACATTAAGGCTACTACTACCACTCAGTCGAGAGGGCCAAAGACTAGCACGTGTTTCCTCCATAAACACGTGACGTCAGCCGACCCCTTTTTTTTATTTAACAGAATTGAAACAAAATATACATTTATAATAGCATCAATAAGTTTGAATAAACATGTATCAAAACAGGGTGCACACTAGCAAACAAAAAGAAAAAGAAGAGAAAAAAACAACAATACAATAAACAAAACAAAAAGTAAATAAATAAAATAGGTGAGTAGATACAAATACAGTTAGAAAGGGGTCTCTTCTTTCCTCTTCTAACCGACTGCATCTTTTCGAACTGCTCGCTCAGCGCTATCCGCTCCTTCCGCTTGCATGCGCTCACAGACGCCCCTGATTGGCTGTAGAGCCGTGATTAATGTGGGAGCACCAAGTACCTCTCATCCCTCCCCTCTGAGAGAGCTCGGCCAATCAGCTCTCTCTAGACCTCCGGCTGCGAGAGCACTTCACCACCTCGCCACTCGATGGTTGAGACATTTCAGAACGGTCTAATTATTGACCTGCATCAAGCTAGGAAAATATATATAGTGGAACCTCGGACTGCGAGTAACTCGGTTTACGAGTGTTCCGCAAGACGAGGAAAGATTTTTGATATATTTTGGCTTGACGAGCAAGTCAAGCATGTCTTGATTTACGAGTTTTTTCACACCGACACACACACCGACACACACCGACACACACACACTCTCTCGCCTTTACACCCCCCTCCCCGGCTTCACACAGACACACACACACTGCTTTACACAGAAACTCTGCTCTGTCGCGATTCTTTTCAAAGGTAAGGTGCTGGTTCATTTGTTTTTTTTGTTTTTTTTTACTTTACAGCAGTGATTCCGTTAGTCTGCGCTCACGGGAGAGTCATTAGAGAGATTTATTTTTTCCTGTTAAAACAGTGTTTCCGTTGTGTGTGTGTGTTTGCTGTGAAACTTAAAAAGCGAGGTGGGGGGAGGGAGGAGGAGTTTTACCGTGTAAAACAAGGCGAGGGAAGGGGCTAATTCCACACACACACACACACACACACACACACACACACACACACAATGGAACGCCTTATCTGTTGGGATTTATTTTAACTTTTTTTAAAGGTAAAGTGCAGGTTATTTTGTTTTATTTTTACTTTATATATTGTATTAATTATTTTTCTGTATTTATTTTTTTGGGCTGTGGAACGAATTATTTGAGTTTTCATTATTTCTTATGGGAAGATTTGATTTGGTTTACAAGCGTTTTTGGAATACGAGCCTGCTTCTGGGACGAATTATGCTCGTAATCCAAGGTTTCACTGTATATATTGGAAATGGGCTAAAACCTTTCCAAAACAGCATTTAAACATTAAACATTACTGGAAATTACCCGAAGAGTCCAGATCGAGCCTATTCCAGAGCGAAGGGCGAATCAGGGTAAGAAGGAAATGAAGTGACACCCATTGCTCTGCAGTAGGTTCAATCAGACTCATCAGTACAGTAGGTCTCTTGCCTGCCATGTGGAAGGCCTGTGTTCCTGTGATTCCCAGCCATTTATATATAAAATTATTATTATTATTTTGAAAAATGATCTCGGCGGCATGGTGGTGTAGTGGTTAGCATTGTCGCCTTGCACCGCCAGGCTCAATTCCCGTCTCTGTGTTCATGGAGTTTGCATGTTCTCCCCATGCTTGGTGGGTTTCCTCCGGGTACTCCGGTTTCCTCCCACAGTCCAAAGACATGTAGGTTAGGCTTATTGGCATTCCCAAATTGCCCGTAGTGTGTGAATGAGTGAGTGAGTGAGTGTGTGTGTGTGTGTGTGTGTGTGTGTCTGTGCCCTGCGCCCTGCGATGGATTGGCACCCTGTCCAGGGTGTACCCTGCCATGTGCCCTATGTCTCCTGGGATAGGCTCCAGGCCCCCCGTGACCCTGAATACAGGATTAAGCGGTATAGATGATGAGTGAGTGAGTAAAATGATCTCTATTTATGTTCATACATTTTTTCACAGTCCATTTCTTCCACAAACTTGACAGTTCAGCGCTGTCCTTCCAGGTTTAAATGCTGTTTTGGAAAGTTTTTAACTCAATTCCAATATTTTAAACATTTTCCTAGCTCGATGCAGGCCAATAATTTGACCGTTCTGAAATATCTTTTAAAGATAACCACTGTTAAAGCTGAATGTCTCGTGAAATCAAGGGTTAACTGTTTCACCGCGGATAACATTTTTGCTTCAGCGCTACAGGGCGTTTTGCATGTTCTCTCCCAGATGAGTATAGAGATGGTGTATAGATCATCACTGCTAACCTGTTCATAGGTGTAAACTAGCGTGTGAATGTACTGCAAGTACGCTGTCCTGGAATGGTCCTAGCATAGATCCTGAAAAAAACATCTTGCTGCGATGATCTGTGATGCTACCACCAAACTATAACTATATAACAGCCCGTTTTTTAAATAGATTACTTAATTCCTGCCTCTCCTTTTTGTCCAACGCCCTCAGCTATTTGCTTCCTTTTGGGCTCAGAGACAACACAAACCCGACAGTCCGACAGAATGACATCACACTGGCCACCAGCCTCTCCCCCCCCTCCACCCCACATACCCCCCCCCTCCCCCTGAGAGGCACACGTCTGAAGCACTGGGAATGTGTTGCCTTGGCATTCTTTTGAACAGAGAAGGTAATCCCTATGTGCACAGAGAGACCAGCGTCGCATGGATGACCACATAAACTCCAAACCATATGGTAGAAGAGGAAGAGCTCTATATAGAAGGATAAACCAGGGCTAAACCTCTCTCAAAGGCATCACAACCTTCAATGTCCAGATTAGTATCTGGATTAGCATGAAGAATGTGTGTAACGTACAGTACAAGCACAGCTGATTACGCAAGGTTTGAGTCGCGTTACTGCTAAGTGTGACTGATAACTGCGAATAGAGCGAAAGGGTCCAGAAAGAATGAATACATGGGGTCAATCAGTGGTGAGATAATGAGCATGCTTTAAAAGCGGGTAATACATTTTTCATATAATGTTCTCAATAACGTTCTCACCCAATTATATTATAGTCTTGATTCAGTTATTTATAATAATAATAATAATAATAATAATAACGACAACCGTTAGGAGAGTGAACAGTATAAGAAACTAATATCTAGGAATTTGTATTAAAATATTGTATATAATAATAATTAGAAAAATAACTTCCAGAACCATTTATCTTTAGACTTACCTGTCCAGGCTCCTGGTGTGTGTTGGCCATTGAGAGAAAAGTCTTCTGGACCTGTAGAGCGTGTTGCACCATCTCAGCCTGTTCGATATAAACACAAAACTCACATTTAAACACTTTTTTTTTTTTAAATGTGAAACAATACATAAATTAAGCACTACAAACTACAAAGTGATGTCACTGCACTGTTAAACCTGTAAGGCTGAGTTTATCGGGGGTGGGGGGTTGGTGGGGGGGGGGTTTAAACCCAACGCAAACCTGTAAATCAAATGTGGATTCACACTTGGACTTGGAAATATACAGCGTGAACTTAAATAAAACATTAACCATGTTTCTGTATACAGTTAAAGCTGCATTACTTACATTTTGTGCAAGGTCATCGTATGAGTTACAAAGAAGCACACATACCCACATACACCCACACACACACACACACGCACACACACACGCACACACACACACACACGCGCACTGGGAGAGGTCCAAAGATGCATGTTTGGGAAAACGGAGTGCTGGAACCCAGTCGCCTGTTTCACCGTAAAAGGAGATGACTATACGGGATAAAAACAAACTCCCACACAACATGATTTAGCGCTGACCTGAGAGCAGGATGAGCCAGTGTCACCTCTGCGGCGAAGGCACACAGGAGCCGAAGGAGAAAAAACACAGTCTCTTGCAATTTCAAGTTCAGAAGTACCTGAACAATTCCAGGTTTATTCCTGAATTTCAGCATCTGCATTCCCTTATAGAAGTTTACAATATACAGGGGTTTTTATTTTTCCTCAGCAGGGGAATCTGTCGCTGCATTTTTTTATTCATGGCATCAACACAAAGAAGATGTATAAAAACAAACTATATAAAGCAAACATACAGCAAGACACTCACTCACTCACTCACTCATCGTCTATACCATTTAATCCTGTATTCATGGACGCGAGGGGCCTGGAGCCTATCCCAGGAGACTTAGGGCACGAGGTGGGGTACACCCTGGACAGGGTGCCAATATATCACTACGGGCAATTAACCTAATCTGCATATCTTTGGACTGTGGGAGGAAACCGGAGTACCAGGCGGAAACCCACCAATCACGGGGAGAACATGCAAACCCCATGCACACAGAGACGGGAACTGAACCCGGACCCTGGAGGTGCAAGGCGACAGTGCGAACCACTACAGCAAGACAAGCAACAGAAAAACTAAAGAAAAAAAAAAGAGAAAGAAATACTGTAATACCATAAAGTACAAATTGGATAATTTGACTATATTTTAGATGCGGACAAATGCTCATCACACCCCAACCTGTTGCCACAAAGTCGAAGGCACACATTTGTGACCCGGAACATTAAATCATCATGTATGAAGTTGCACTTTGGGTGATTCGAGTTCTGCGTATTATTGTGCGGATTCGTGCTCCAGTAAGCTCATAAACTTTCGAGACCAGGTTTATTACTGGATCATGTTCCTGGGTTCCTGAAATACATCCAGTGCTAGTTTATTTACGCGGAGGGCCTTGGAAAAATCTGTAGAAATCCTATTTTTAGAATACTTAAGTGAGGATTTTTGTGACGTAGAAAGAAAAAGGAATCTCAGCCGCATTTTGATTTCCCAGGATTTCCCTGCTACCCCTAAAAATATCTTTTCCAGCAGCGTCGTACAGCTGGAGTAACCCGCTCGGTTAGTGTTCATCAAAGTGCTGTAAATCAATGCTTAGGGATAAAACCTTCTCAATTCTGTTGAAGGATCAGGAAGATGCACGAACTGACTAACACAAAAACTAACCTGTGTGAATTAATACATGATTTGATATCAAGTGACACATGTGTAGTAATAGCTCAGAGTTACTGATGGGAAGGTCTGCACTTCGAGTCCCAGCTCCACCAGGTTGCCATTGCTGGGCCATTGAGCACGGCACCTATCTAACCCCATCTACTCCAGGGGTGCTGTCTCATGTCTGACCCTGCGCTCTGACTCCAGTTACGCTGGGATATCCGAAGAAAGAATGTCACTGTGACAAAAAAAGGCTTAACTTGTTCACATTCAACGTGCATACAAAGCAAGTTCCATCAACATGTGCTGTGTAAAGGTTGTAATGAAGCGTCCTGCACAGAGCCATGATCTCAAACCATGTTTGAGAAGAACTAAAACACCCACCATCAGCGCAGAATCATGTCAAATCCTCAAAGCCATCATTTAAAATATAGTAGGAAAGACTCTTCTCAGAAGAAAGGAGTTGAAAGATGAGCGGTCTCCGAGTGGCGCAGTGGTAACGAGCTCGCCAAATCATCCAGAGATCGCAAGTTTGAATCCCAGGTGATGATCCCGGAAGAAAGCTCATTGGGCATGCTCTCTCCGAAAGGTGGGATGGGAGGCGCTCTCACATCAATCACGGTTCTAAGCCAATCACGGGCTTACGTGAGCTAATGCAAGTGGAAGGAGCAGTTAGCGCTGAGGGTGTGTAAGCAAGCGGTTAAAAAAGATGAGGTTTGCTGGCATCACGCGATAGTCTTACTGGTAGTTATGGCCTTGATGGCTGAGTGGCCTTAGGATGGCTGAGTGGGAATTGCCTATGATTACATTCTGAAATAAATATCATGATCATCATAATTCAAAAAATATAGATTTAGATTTTCAACAAGCATGTGCTATTGTTGTGATGGTCAGGCGTCTACAAGCTGCTGCATATACTGTATATAGTGTATGCTCTTATACATCATGTAAACACACAAACACACACAGAAACTCCTGTACATACGTGTTTTGCCACATCTCCTCCAATAGCGCGGCTGTTCTTCAGGTACTCAGACAGCGCGCCGCTCAGTAAACGGTCAAACGCGTCTATGCAGCGGGATTCACCTTAATGAGGAAGAGAGCCCACAATTACTACATTATCGATAGACAAATTAATATAAAAATGCCACCGCAAACACACTGGAGCAAGAATACATTACAATCCTTTTTTTAAATTTTTTTTTAAAGAACTACAGCTCAGACATTTCTGTGTTTTCTCAGCAGTGTGACAAAGCGTTTCCCATGAAGGTACACATTCCCCAATCTCAAATGTTGCCTGACAACCATAACTTAAGCAATTTATTTTCAGTGACCTCATCAGACTCTTCAATATTTGTTTTCCATGGCTCACAGGGTCTAAAATTACATAATCTATTTAGAACATTGTGACTCAATATTTTAAACGCCGCCTGCGAGTGTTGTGATTCTCCCGAGAAACAGTTGTGCGCACAGACAGACACTTACTACCATCAACAATATTTCGCAAAATGAACCTTTGTACTGTATTTTGGCTTTTTATAGTACCATTCAATCCGTTGATCTCGCCATTGGACAAGCTCCCGGAGCAGCCCTGAATCTTGGCTGAAAACGCTTCGAGCCGAATCACAGCCTGCTCCAGTCGCTCGACTAGTGTTTCCATAGTGAGTGAAGCCTGTGAAGAAAAAGAAGAAGAAGAAGAAAAAAAAAAGAGTTCAAACTGAAAATTATACGATTTGTACGATTGACATTCAAACAGTCTAGCCATGATACTGTAACAGCATCGAATAAACAAATAAACGAAGGCATTTGATTTAACAAATGAAATCTGGAAGGGAAAAAAAAGGTGACTCATAAGTTTTCTGCAAAAAAAAATATTGCAAAGTCTATCTTTAAAGGAAAAGAGTGTAAGGAAGGGAAAGAGTGCACTGGCTATCTTCCACACAGCCACACCTTCATTACCCAGGAGGAATGTAACAGGCAAATCAACTACAAGTCAAAATAACAGAAGGCCAATATGTGCAAAACAACACGGTCTCTGTGCTACGGCAATATGCACCACTGTATTGGTTGCACGCACTGATTTCTTTTTTTTTTTTTGCATTAAATAAAAAATTGCAAGGTTTTTACAATGTGAGCTGCAAGGGCATGCGAGACTGTGCAAAAGTGTTGAGCCACCCCTCGTTGCTTCATATTTTGCATCCATAGAGAGTCTCGAGGAATAGTTCCCCAGGCTTCCTCAAGGACTTTTATGGCTCTCATTTTCTGGCACGTTTTTGCCGCCCATTTTTAGTCCAGTCCTGTACCTGAGCAGTTTCAGATAACACACAGTGACCTATGAATCCTTCAAGCATAAAAAAAAAAAACAAAAAAAAAACATCTCCCATAACGATCAGACTACTGTTGATGCTGAGTGGTTGGAACAGACGAGAGGGGAAATGAGGTCGCTGCTGAGGCTGGTACATAACCGTAACCATTTTACATTGTATCATTGGGGAGTAAAACATTTGTTCCCATTTTGTAACTTAATCTACATTAAGTTTAATCTACGTCAAGGGTAGCTTAAGCACAGTACCAGTATACTGTATGCGATGGCATGCAAAAGTCTGGGCACCCCTGGTTAAAATTCCTGCCTCTCCTGGCGCTGACCAAGGGTCAGTGTACAGTGCTTGAATTTGTGGTACTCTTAGCACGTACTGTAGGCAAATTTTGCTCAATTGGAAACAAAAAAATCCACCACACCATTCAACCCTCATTAAAGATGTCATGCATCATCAACAATCGGAAAAGATCAGATTCTCACTGAAAAAAAAGACTTAATAATAATAATATTATTATTATTGTTATTATTATTTATGGTATTTTTTAAAATTAATATTAATAGTATTATTATTATTATTATTTTTTTTTTTTATTTTTTTTTTTTTTTAACCCCCCCCCCTCCCTTTTATTTTTATTTTTTATTTTTACTCTTTAATTGTTTGTTTTTAATTTTCTTATGTACCATTTGGGATAAATAAAGTGTATTGAAATGTTGTGCCAATGTAAAAACTCAATAAAGTGAATGTTTAAAAAAAAAAAAATTCCTGCCTCTCCAACAACAGGAGTTAACAAGTGAAAGATGTCAAAAGACATCAAATTCAATATTATGTTTAATATTTCAAGCTGGAATATTATATGTTTTAATTTCCATCTTTTACAGAGGCTGAAGAAAAGATTTGGGCACCCTGCATGTTCAGGACTTGCTATAACCCAATTTGGCAAGTATAACAGCTTGTAAGAACCTAAGTAGTACAGAGTGAGTCTTTCAATTCTTGTTTGGGAGATTTTCACCCAGATTGTGTTTATTTATGTTTTTTTGGAAAAGGCTTGCTTTGTGAAATTCTTAGTCTCTCTTGATTTAAGTTGGGGGCCTGTGAGGGCCATGGTAAACCCTTCAGCATGTGCCTCATGATAGCGTCCATTATGGATTTTTTTGGATGTGTTCAGGATGATCATACGGTCATAGAAGCTATTCTTTTTTTGTACGGACACTGTGATGTTTGTTTCCAGAATCCTTTCTTCTTTTAATCAGTGAAATGTTCCCTTTGCTCCTGAATGCAACAGCTGGATGGCTCCACTCCTGTGCTCACCAGTTGGAGAGGTGTTCTTTATAGCATTGCATGATGCTCCTTTTTTCTTTCCCCATGCTAAATCATTGGATAGTACATGAACTGCCCAACCAAGGTTCTTAACTTTTTTCCTGTTTAGCAGTTGAGAACCTTTCACAATTAAACATGAACTTATTTTTTATATGATCTGGGAAGACTAGCAGTAACGTCATTAGAAAATGTTTACAGGGTGATATACTGTAGAGATGCGTACATATGAGTACCAGAGACCAAGCAGAGGAATGACCATGCTCCACTGATCTCTCTCTCTCTCTCTCACGTAACCCAATCAGGGTCAAGTTAGGGAGAGATGACCTCATCTACCAAAGCATTTGGGTGATTACAATCTAGCACAGAAGTAAACTAATCTCCGGCTGACCCCTTTACGTGCTGCCTCGCATCCACTTAAATAGAATAAAACGCATTAGGTATGTTTCATGTAGAGAAGATCTTAAACAGAGGAGCTGATGCGTGAGCTCCATAAACCTATGATGAACCAAGCTATGAGTGATGAAAGGGTACACATTAAAAAAAAACTAGCTAACTAGCCTTGGACTTTTATGACAACATAAAACTAATGAATGTGTTCTCTATATGGAAAGTTCGGCTCTATATTCAAATTAAGATTCGATTATTTGTCACATGTACCTTGCAGGACAGTGAAATTATTTTTTTGCATATAGCAGGTAGGAAGCTGGGGTCAGAGCACAAGGCCAGCCAGGATACAGCACCCCTGGAGGATATAGTGCCCAACAGTGCCCAAGTGGCAGCTGGTTTGTGAACCGCCAACCTTCCAATCAATAACCCAGACCCTTAACCATTTGCACACATTTAAATAATGAGCCTAATATATACTGTAAATAGTATATAGTAAATAGATGCTGCAGGTAAAATGAGAGACCCTGAGGAACCCTGGTCTAAAATATTCTCTTGCTCGCAGAGATTCGTCAGCAGTACTTAATCATGGCCCAGTGTGGAAATGCAGACGTCATCTTGTAAAGTCCCTGGAGAATTCTCTCTGACATGCCAAATGCCTGACTTAGACCTCAGGAACTATTTCTGAGGTAGCAGGAACCCTCAGCCGAGCAGTGACACGACATCAAGTCCAAGAACATGAGACACGGCGCCTTCAAACTGATTGCGAGTTCATTACTGAGACACATGAGGATCTCTTACCAAGCTGTTGTCCCTAACCATGCTGCTGGAATACAGTTTGCAAGATTGTGAGGAAAGGTTTAGGGTCTAAGCTATATTGGAGCAGGCGGAAGTGCATTTTAAAAAATTCTATAAGCTTAGGAGCATCAATTAGTTCATGCAAACCGCACGTGTGATATGACGCACAGTTCAAACTGGGTCAAAGTAACTGCAGTGTACTTTTGTAATGTGGCAGAACCTAAACATAGTACTCGAGGTTCCCAGATAAATCGTTTTTTGCACTTCTTAATCAAGTACAGAGTCGGTTTGAGACAAGTGAAGATTTCAGAATTGAAAGTTAACATGCTACATGGATTGGCAACCCGCTCAGAGTGTACCTTGCCTCGTGCCCCGAATTTCCTGCGTTAGGGTCCGGGCCTCCCATCACCCTGAACATAAACAGTATAGAGAATGAGTGAATGAATGAGTTTATATGCTAGATGGTCATAAGCTTCTATTCATTTATTAATAGCTATAATAGCCTCGGCATATCAGCAAGAAAAACAAAACAACACTGGAAACCAGGTACTTCCTGCTTGTGTTAATAGAACTATAAATGTTTTTACGTCGCTTTTCCTCTGGCGGTCTGGACATCCCAGCATTCACTATTCAGAGACTTTGCTTTCCGGCTTCTGAAAATGCGCTTTCTGTTCATTCATCAAATATGAATACATCTCAAGAGGCATGCAGAGCCTGTATAAAAGCCACCGCATGGTTCTATCCGATTGGAGTCATATTTGCATTTTTCATCATTCATTCCTTCATATTTCAGCCTGTGACATTGTACAGTACATTTAGTTAGAAAAGTGTAGTTGTAAAGATTCACTGAATCTATTCTAACACTTTACAAACTAATTATTTCTCGAACAAAATAATATACCATGCCCATAGTGCATTATATATACAGTACAGATTATATTTTGTAACTAAAATTGCATTTTGCTAAAAATTGTTAATTTGCCCCTATGTATGGAGACTTTTGGGACACATTCATCCTAAAGGTGTTCTACTGGATTTTTAAAACTATGAAATAACACCTATGTCACTAGGCTATTAAGTGACAACAACAATGCAATTCTTATTGTGTTGAGTGCGTTTGTAAAACCCATCAAATGCCATGATGAAACTGTCCCTCATGAAGACCTTCCCAGGAAAGCAAGACAAAAAAATTAGCTGTGCTGCAGAGGAGAAGTTCATTTAGAGTCTCCAGCCTCAGAAATAACCAATTAACAACCAGCACCTCAGATTAGAGCCGTTATGAAGCTTTACAGAGCATGCAAAAGGGAAAACTATTATTTAATTCCCTGCAGATTTTGTAAGTTTATTAAGGGTCTATCGTTTTTTATTATAGGTTTATTGTAAAGGATAGACAGAATATCAACCATAAATCTGTAAAAAATCACAAGGTTATAAATGTTCTATAGGATTAAGGTCTGGAGGCTGGCTAAGCTACTCTATGACCTTAATGTGCCTCTTCTTGAGCCACTCATTTGTTGTCTTGGCGGTATGTTTTGGGTCATTGTCATGCTGGAAGGCCAATCCACTACGCATCTGGAGAAGATTTTACAATGCAAGTCGGCCTGTAACTTTAGCAGAGAAACAGTCCCAAAGCATCATGTTTCTACCTCCATGTTTGACTGTACGGATGGTGTTCTTAGGGTCATAGTCAGCATTTTTCTTCATCCAAAAACACGAGTTGAGTTGATGGCAAAGAGCTCAATTTTGGTCTCACCTAACCACAGCACTTTCTCCCAATCCTTCCTTGAAGGATTTCAATCCATGGTGGCATCTTGTGTTACAAATGGTTTGTTTGGTGATGTGTTTAAGTTAAACTAAACTAAAATTGAGTCCAGTTCGTTATTGGAGGCTCAGGTAGACTGTAGGAAACTCCAGTACTGAACTATCGAGCAACTGGAGTCACATCTGCATCAGCCGAGGACAGGACCGTCTTTGTGGAAAAGTGGAACGGTTCCCCGAGTAACCACACGCATCCCAGGCAGACCATACGTGGCATCCATGCGATGACATCTCCAACCAGAAGCAGGACACCAGGACGAGTCAGACAGCTCCTCCCATGTAGTTCTGGACTCATCCCTCACTTTTCTCATGATCATCCTTACTCCATGAGGTGAAATCTTCCATGGAGCTCTAGACTGAGGGGTGATTGCTCCAGCAGTTGTCTCCCTCTCACCAAGGTTCTTGCTGATGGTCTTGTACTCCATTCCAGCCTTATACAGGTCTACAATCTTGCCCCTGACATCCTTTGACTAGCTCTTTGGTCTCGGCCATGGCGGTGAGGTTTGAATGGAAGATAGAGGTTCTGGACAGGTGGCTTTTATACACATAATGCATTGTTGTTAGGAGCACCTTAAATTAATCAGTGCATCATTACCAGTCTGTGGGACCCTGAATTATTGTTGACTAGCATGTGATCAAATACATATTTGACTAACTGAAATGCAAGTCAATTCATAACATTTGTATAATGTTTTTTTAATTTATTTTTTCTTCCTGGATTTATGATTGACATTCTGGCTCTGTCCTTTAAAATATGGTTAACAAATTATAAAAATGATAGACTCTTCATTTCTTTGTAAGTGGGGAAACATCTGAACAATCTGAAGGGGAATCAAACCATTATTATCCCTACTGTAAGTAGCAGGCACATCTCCATATCAACTGCTGAAGGGAGATATTTTGGATGTCTTGAGCAGTAAAAAGTAGAAAGAAATAAAATTCAGAAATGAGCATGGAATAATAATAAGAAAATACAGTATATACAGTACAGAGCAAAAGTTTAGACACCCCTTCTCATTCAGCGAGTTTTCTTTCTTGTGTTCTTTATCCTAAACGCGTCTCTTCTGCTTGTTGTCTGTCCTTAGCAGTGGTTTCCTAGCAGATCTTCTAGCATGAAGGCCTGATTCACACAGTCTCCTCTTAACAGTTGTTCTAGAGATGTGTCTGCTGCTAGAACTCTGTGTGGCATTGACCTGCTCTCTGATCTGAGCTGCTGTTAACCGCCGATTTCTGAGGCTGGTGACTCGGATGAACTTCTCCTCCGCAGCAGAGGTGACTCTCGGTCTTCCTTTCCTGGGGCGGTCCGCATGTCAGCCGGTTTCTTTGTAGCGCTCGATGGTTTTTGTGCATACACTTTTGTGGGGAACCTTTCAAAGTTTTCCCAATTTTTCCGACTGACTGACCTTCATTTCTTAAAGTAATGACGGCCGCTCGTTTTTTTCTTCACTTAGCTGCTTTGTTCTTGCCGTAATACAAATTCAACCTCTTTGAATGAGAAGGTGCGTCCAAACTTCTGGTCTGCGCTGTATATAAATGATACATAAATGTATATAAAAACAGTATATAAAACAACTACACACGTTAAACAGGTAAGAAAGAAGAAATGCACAATGTTATTATTGAATGAAATAGGGATCACCTGACAGCCGAAAAAAAAAAAATTCAAAATCCACCATCACAGCATAAACATGATACACTATAGACACTATAGAGTATTAAATTACTCAATGTGCATGATTATTATTAAAATAACTTTAAAACAGTGATTAAGGAGAAAGACAGGTTCTGGAAAATGTTGTTTACCTCATGGTTTAAGGTCAAATCTGACCACAAAAGCATACGGAACGCTTATTATTATTATTATTATTATGAAAGAAACCGTTATTCGCCCATTCCTGATCAAAGCACAGATTCAAAAGATAAAATCCGAACGCGTCTCGCGCCTCCCCTCCGCCCGGTCTCGCCCTCTCCTCAGCGCGTCTCCTCAGCGCGTCTCCTCATTGTCCGCTCACAATCTTATTGTTTGTTTGTTTTTACCTTTGGCTGAAGGCTGTCCTCTTTTTTTTTTTGCAGTCTCCGCGCTTTTCTTTTAAACAGGCTGCTCGTCTGAAGCTCTCACTCGGCTCGGCTCGGCTCCGGTCGCAGCGCTGCAGCTCGCAGTCTCCCCGTCGCCCGGGGGCGCAGCGGTCCTCTCCACTTCCGGGATCTCCTAATAAAGAGACAGCACTGGTAGTGTCTCTGTCCAAGTGCGCACACAGCACTGCCGCACTCAATACTACAGCCGGGGCCAAAACTTTTGAGAAATGACACAAATATGAATTTTCACAAAGTCTGCTGCTTTTTTCCCCCTTTCATTGTAGATCTTTTTTTTTATCAAATGTTCCTCTGGTATACTGAAGTATAATTACAAGCATTTCACAATTACATTCAGTTCATGCAAAGAGACAATATTTGCAATGTTGTCCCTTCTTTATCAAGACCTCTGACATGAATTCTCCCAGGCATGCTGTCCGTCAACCTCTGGGCCACACCCTGACTGCCATTCTTGCATAATCAACGTTTGTCAGAATTTGTGGGTTTTTGTTTGTCCATCCACCTCTTAAGGATTGCCCAATAGTTGTTCTCAATAGGATTCAGGTCTGGAGAGTTTCCTGGCCACAAACCCAACATTTTTTTTTATTTTTTATGTTTTGTTCCCTGAGCCACTTAGTTATTATGGCGAGGAGCTTCATCGTGATGGAAAAGGCATTGGTACAGTAGAAGTTGCTCTCAGAGGATGTCTCCGAGACTGTGTCCTCAGGCGAAACTGTGAGTGAGCCCACTGCCTTGGTCATGACACATGAGTGGTCTCATGATGCTTTACTGATGGCATGAGACAGGAGACAGGACAATACAATATTTGTGTCATTCTCAAAGCTTTTGTGGTGCCAATGCTTGGGTCGCTATAACCCAATGAGCACAGGTAGAAATGCGCAGAACGTCTTCAGGACTGTTAAAACCCTGGCAGAATCAGGAAGTCTCACAATAAAGTCATTATGAGGAGTCGTCGGCTTTTAAAGATCTTCTACCACCCGAGTGTGTGTGTGTCTTCTGGCTCACTCACTCACCTAATCACTCTCTCAATCATCTTCTATACCGCTTTATCCCATATACAGTACAGGGTTGTGGGTACTTCCAGGTATCCATCATTGAGAGGAAAAGAGTTTGTAGAAATAGTTCAAATGTTAAAGCTAAAAATGATCCAATGAGCTTCATTGTAATCAGTGATATTATTATTATTTCAGGTTGAAGCCCACGTACGTGTCTGTCTGTCCTTCTGTACGGCAGAACTCTCTGTCTAACTTATTAATACAAAGAAATCACATTCTGTAAGGTGGAGTATCTGACGCCTTGTTTACTCTAAGTTGTAGCGTAGGTCTTTCGTCGTCAGACAAATACACTCCCTGTTCGGTAATCGGAGAGGGATTCACAGATGAGAAATGGCAAAATGAGTTTGGATAAACATTTTGTCTTAAAACGACGCCAGCGTGTTAAAATTCAACTTCAACTTCCAACTTCAATTTTATTGTCATTGTTATACTGTAAATAACACAGTATACATTACAACGAGATATCTTTTCCGGAATGTGATGTAATAAAGAGCCTCTACTGTGTGTGCTGCAGCAATGCAAGTCCAGTTCACAGTTATAGTTAAAGTGATGTATGATATGTAGGAGTAGGTGGGGGCAAAGGCAAAGAGGGAGGGAACTGCTTGTTCAACAGTCGTACAGCCACTGGAAAGACGCTGGTGAACAGTCTTGTTGTCCTGGCGTGTATGGACCTATACCTTGTGCCTAAGGGCAGTAACTGGAACAGGTGATGTGCAGGGTGATGCTGATCACGTGAAATGCTGTGCAGTCTTCAAAGACAGAGTGTGGTGTAAACGGTGCTAACCTCCGGGAGACTAGTCCCGATGATGTTCCTCGGTGCTTTCACCACCCGCGGCAGTGCCAGGCAGTTCTGCCTTAGTGCCTTAGTGCAGTTAGTGGGTCAGGGGTAGCTCATTGGACTACGGTTCGGAAGGTCCCAGGTTCAAGTCCCACTACCACCAAGTTGTCTCTGTTGGGCCCTTGAGCAAGGCCCTTAACCCCAACTGCTCAGATGTATAATGAGATAAAAATGTAAGTCGCTCTGGATAAGGGTGTCTGCCAAATGCCTAGATGTAGATGTAGCTGGAAAACCACACCATAAAGTCCATATGTCAGCACACGCTTTATGGCACAACGGTAAAATGTTACCAGAAGCTGCTGAGAAAAGATTGTCCCTTCTCAACTTCCTCAGATAGAAGAACCGCTGCTGGGCCTATTGGGTGATATTATTACCCCATGTTAGGTCCTCTGTCACGGTTAGGCCAAGAAACTTGAAGCTGGTGACCCTCTCTATCATCCCATTCACTTATACCACATTCAAATTCTGAAAGAGGTTTTGAGGAACCATTTCGACACACGAATAGACCTCCAGATTGTGCACTGCAATCATAGCCAAATAACAAAATATTTGTGTGTGCAATCTTTATTTATTTATTGATTTATTGATTGATTTATTTTGGCTAGGCAGAGTAAATATTCATAAATATTCATAGCAATCTGTTGAATTAATCTTTGTTCATTTTATAGAAATGAAATAGATTTCTGGAGATAAACAGTCACATTATCAGAGATGTGTTGCATCTGTTTGATTTTATTGTGTCATGACTTGGTGATTGGGTAACATTTTCCAGAAGCCCTGGTTAATCGTGGATGGTGAGACAGACTTTATCTCTGCTGTGTCACAGAGGGACACATATGGCCATGTGTCAGGTTACAGGACAAACAGAAATAGACCATGCCGGAGAGCCGGGGTGCCACTAGGAGCTAAAGGCATTTCTTATTGATTAGAGAAGCCCTGAATTATTCAGCCCTCTAGAAGGAGTCAATTTTGCAATACCTTGTCGAGAGGTGTAGATATTTAAGCGCAGGTAATAAATTGGTTGTGCCTTGTAAACTCTGGTTAGGATTATGATTTAGATGGCACATCACAGTTCATAGTTTATGGGTAATGGACATGTTCTGATATATTCTGATATATCTTAAATTAAGAACCTGTGTTATTTCATTTTATTTAGGTGTCTACATATCTATAATCTATAATGCAACATAAGAGAGGAGAGGCCTTGTACAACTGAGCTTAGTTGCTAAAAAGATAATTATTTCACAATGCAAAAAAAAAAAAAAGATCAAGTAAATCATGTTTTTGTATCTGAATATGAAGAAGGAGGTGTTGTTTGTGGCTGTCACACTGACTCACTCATCTATTGCGCAACACGAAACCATCTTGCTTTGTCATTGTTACGGGAATGCTCCATGATACATTAGGCCAAAGGAACGCTCTGGACTTGTTGCTTTTAATAGTACACAGACATCACAAGAAAACTATTAACCAGTGGATGTAAACAAGCCCTTTTACTTGCCGAATAAAGGCCAGTGATAGAATCAATTAGACGTCAGTGACTTAGGATAGGATGGTGATATATTAACACTTTTACTCTGTATATTGATGATACAGTGGGTGCTATCATCAAAAATATTGTGTGCTGATATCATATTTTAGGAGAATATACCTCCAATGAGTCACGACAGATTTATTTGTGTACTTACAGAAGTAAATTAGGGCCGTCGTAAACAATTTATTTGAGTTCTGGCTTTTTTTTCCCCACAGAATTCTAACTTTAATTCCAGATAAAAACGTCTCAGAATAAAAACATGAAGGGTCTGAAAAAAAGTCATGCACTGACAAGTTTTGGTTCCTTAGAAAAAAGTGAAGGGAACTTATAATACCACAGTATGGTAAGACATTCAATACAGTTATGTGCTTCCAATGTTGTGGCAAAAGATAGAAGAACCACATACAGTACATATACATAGTTGTGATGTTTAGTTGCCCATAACTGTTTAACCCTGGTATATACAAAAGAGGATTATGGCCACCATGAAAAATGTATTTGAGTCCTCTCAAAATTTGACTATTTTTCCCAAAAATTTGGACTTTATTAACAAAATTCTGACTTTTTCCTCAGAATTCTGACTTTAATACTCTAAGTATTCCTAGAAAGTCAGAGTTTTATGTCAAAATTCAAATCATGACATACACGACCATACACAATATGATCGGAAGTGAACTGCTTACTCGAGTGTTCATGACCGAAAAAAGCAAAGTTCGGTTAGAGGGATTTTACTGCAATAAGAAAAACCGCACTCAAAATATGCAATTCTGTTATTAAAGTCAAAATTGTGAGCAAAAAGAAAGTCAGAATTCAAATCAATTTTTCATGGTGGCCATAATCATCTTTTTCATGTAGTATGTAACAGTTAGTATGTAACAGTTATGGACACCTGAACATCACACCTACGTAGGTGTTTCTGCCACCATATAAACGAAGCACACAATTGTATATCACGTCTTTCCATGCTGTAGTATTTGAAGTTTCCTCGAATTTTTCTACAGTACCAAAACTTGCTCCCACATGCCAATGCACAACTTGAGCTCCATGAAGACATAATTGGCCAAGGATGATGTGGAAGACCAAGTGTCCTGCATTGAGCCTTGGGGAACCAAAAACCCCACTGAACTGCTTTGGGATGAACTGGAATGCGGACAGTATGCCCGCCCCTCTTGTTTTACATTAGAACCTGACCTCACTAATGCTCTTGTGGCTAAATGTGCACAAATCTGCATAGCTACAGTACAAAGAAAAAATAAAGTGGAAAGCCTTCCCAGAAGAGTGGAGGTTATTATAAGAGAAGTAAATCTGGAATGATGACTTTAAATGCTGGTCAGTGGTGGCTCAATCGGTTAAGGCTCTGTGTTACTGGCGTTTAAGCCCCAGTACTGCCAAGCTGCCAAAGTTGAGCTCTTGAGCAATCTATCTGCTCCAAGAGCGCTGTATCCTAGCTTCCTAACTGGGATATACAAAAGAAAGAAAAAAAAACACTTCACTATGCTCTAGGGTACATGGGGCAAATAATAAAATCTTAAATACGAATGTCAATAAATGTGGGCTTGAAGATATATCTGACAGTGAAATAATAAAAGAATAATGACACAGTTCTGAGAGTAAAACTCCCTTTATTTCTCTTTATATCTCCCCTCAACACTAATGCACGTGTCCCAGTGTTTCACTAGTGCTTGGCCACTAAAGATTTCTCAGTCGCCAGAACCATGATTGGACTGGCTGCTTCACGTCTGAAACGCCGGCCTCCCGGGAACTCCTTTAACATTTAAAAACATTCCAGTGTTTCACTGCAGCTCATGAGTGTACTGTACTTGAAATCTTTTCGTGAGTTCTGTAAATTAGTTTTACACCTTCATTCATGAGAAATCTCATCCCAAAAACGTCTCTCGTACTAGTACAAAATGTATTAAAACTGTAGTCAAACTGTCATAAAATGTGTCCCAGCTCTATGCTTGGCCATAAAAATCATAAAACCCAAACACTGACATATTAACTATTTTACCTTTTCGGACTCAAGGTTTTGTTTTAATACAAACAATTTCATTAACACATATGACAAATTTATTCTCATTCATTTATTAGTCACATTTAGTCATTTTATTCTCTTTTTTTTCTTTTTTTAATGGACCATAACAAGCACACAAAGACACACTCGGCCGGTAAGGTTGAAATATAGAACCTTTTTATTTTATTTTCGAGTAAATAACGTTGAAAATTTGAAATAAGGTTTAAATTAGGTTTACTGAGAGAACCTTTGGATGTACATTAAATAGTAAAGAACACCTTACATGCCCAAATCCAGTGACAATGAAATGCTTCCTTAAAAAGTTTGTTTTTTTTTTGTTATTGCTTTTCATATTTTCCCTTGTTCAAGTTCAAGTATAAAAAATTCCCAACAGTGTAAAATAGCTCATCTGATGCATACTAAAAGCAGTAGAAGCACAGATATTGAACCTTGACAAGGACTTTACATTCTAGTGTATGAAGCAGCATTTTGCTTAGATTTTTACAAGGATTTTTTTTCCCTCTTTTTATATTTTCTACAGTTCTAAATACGACAAAAGAAAAAGAAAAAAAAGAGAGATCCCACCTGCAAATAGGCCTGCATTAAATAAACATCTTACAAGAGGCATTAACCTAGAAGATATTTAATGAAATGATCTAAAAATTTATAAGGCATAGAAAAAAAAAATGTACAGTGCACATACAGAATTGTATCTTAAATAAATCAACATTTTTGGTTGAGTATGTTAATGATACTATAACTAAATCTACTCAATAACTTATAATATGCCATGAGATGAGAATACATTATTATTATTATTTATTATTTATTATTATTATTAATACAGTACCGCCACTAAGTCGCCGTCCTTAGAGCGCAGAATAACTCTCAAAATAAATAAATAGCAGTCTTTTTTTTTCCTTTAAATAGCATTACAGTTGTAAGGCACTGTGAACTCTCAGACCTGTACTTGAGCTCTCAGCTTTAGTGCTGCTTTCTAGTAAAAAAAAAAAAAAAGATGTGATGTTTGGTTTTCCGAGAAAACAGAGACTGGATTCATCTCTCACTAGGAAAGACTTGCTGGTGCACAGATTCTTCTTTAGAAAAATGTAGGACAATTAAAATGGAAAAAAAAAAAAGATCATTTTCACAGATAGCGTTTTGGTTGACTGAAGGAATTCCTTGGTACATTGTTGATTTAGTGTTTCGTTCCAGCGAGCGAGTGAGCGAGCGAGAGAGAGAGAGAGGCGGCGGCTGGTACTGAGGGTGATGTTAGAAGCGGATCGGTGGATGCAGCCTCCGGCAACGTCTCTCTCTTTCTCTCTCTGGGACAGAGGTGGAACTGCTGACAAAGCTGGAGCGGGATGTGTTCCCGAGCGGGCCGAGGGATTAAAATGTGACAGGTCAACAAATGAGCACAAGTGAGGCGTTGTTTCCAGAGCAATCTGTGTCTCTATGTGTGTGTGTGTGTGTGTGTGAGAGATCCTGTCGGTCCTGACAAAGCAGCTGTTGCCTGCTCTTCACACGCAAGTCTCCAGCTCTGACCTTTTTTTTTTTTTTTTTTTAAACCAATTTTGGACTTCATCATATAAAGCGAGCGCATAAGTTAGTGTGTGTGTGTGTGTGTGTGTGCGCAATGATGTGTACAAGGAGCTTACACAGAGCTTACACAGTGTTAAGGAAGTTAGTGTCTGTATGTGCGCCTACGTATGAGAGATTAGACAAATAATACTACGTAATGTCCTTTCATGGTGCTCAGAAATTGTTCGTTGTCCTTCAGACGAGAGTGGCAGGAATCTCCACAGTTTGTTTTGTCTCCTGGCGGCTGTTTCTGCTTTGCATAGGTCAAGAGGTCAAAAAACAGGGAATCGGGGTACATTCAGCATCAGGAAGATTTAAAAAAAAAAGAAAAAAAAAAGGTAATCCTGAACATGCCAGACAAAGCTACAAATCTTTGAATTTTTTTTTTCTTTCACACCTTTTCTCCACAGTCGTGTACTACTCCCTGATTGGCAGAGTTCATTTGTCTTTAACGAATTTGTTGGAAAACAAAAGAAAAAGCTCCACTTCCCTGATAAATCAGAAAACAAAACCTTGCAACGCGCATTAGACGACAAAACAGAAAAATCCCTCAGAAATGAGAATAAATATGTAAGTAAGAGGGTTTTCAGAATCAAAACACTGTGTGGACATCCAACGTCCTTCATGAAGGAAAAGTCTTCTAATTTAATGACAGCATCTGGACTTAA
Organism: Clarias batrachus; assembly: GCA_003987875.1. Taxonomy (NCBI): domain Eukaryota; kingdom Metazoa; phylum Chordata; class Actinopteri; order Siluriformes; family Clariidae; genus Clarias; species Clarias batrachus. Next base: position 211,049 of record QMIH01000472.1, on the reverse strand, counting down.
GGCTTCTTCTTCTTCTTCTTCATCAGCTACACCTCCAAGCCACAGTGATTAGTCATTGCGTTCTCCTTAGCAATAAATACACTACTTCAATATTAAGCATAAAGGTAACAATAACAGTATTGATAATGGTAAAAAGTTAAACCTCTATCATCTTTACACCTTTTCTGATTTTTTTTTTTCTCTCACTTTTTTTGGTTTAATCACAGCAAGTTGGAAAAGCGATGGAGTTCCCAGTTAAACAACTCCATCAATCATCATCATCATCATCATCATCATCATGGTTCTGGTGAGACACTTCTATACAGCCAATGAGCAGTCACTGAGCACTGGCTTTTCCTCACATCTCAGTGCCATAACCTGCTATTGCATGCGCTCGGCCTGCAGTTGCTGAGGCTGGTACTGACCGAAGGCCGCGGCTGCTGCGGCCGCGGCGGAGCTCGGAGTCGTGGCGGCCAGCGGCTGCTGCATAGCGTAGCCGTACCCGGCCGTAGTGACGTAGCCGGCTGCAGCAGGGGAGGCGGCGTACGGGTACTGCTCGTACGCGACGGCGGCCGCCGCGGCGGAGGCGGCGCTGGCGTACTGCGCGTATGCCGCTCCAGTGTAGTCGATGTAGGGCGAGGAAGCGGAGGCGGCTGCGGCGGATGCGCTGGATGGCTGCACGTGAGGGATCACCACGCTGGGTTGCATGAAGGCCTGGGGGTATACATAGTGTGCGGGGATCCTGTGACACATAAACACACAACACTGCGTTAGTCGCGACCAGGTAGAGCTGCAAACCAGACTAACTGCAGAAACACAATCACAGGGCAAAACCCACACCGTGGCCAAACACGTCATTTCCACAATCCAAAAATAAAGAAATAAACAAACAATTCACACCCCATTGAACACCAACACCAAGGAAATGCCTTGTAGTGGTTATGAGGGTTTATAGGGTTGCCAAAATAGACTGATCACTGAAAATAAATACAGTACATATTAGTCCTGGACTATAAGAACTAAACAAAAGCCTTCCTAAGAGTTTTTTTTTTTGTATTATTTATTTCCCATTAAAATGATCAGCAGCTGCAGAATTCCAACAGAGAGAACAAATTTCCAGTAACCCTGCAAGCGTGCTGCAAATCACACGGGCCGTTTCAGAGCTCGGTAGCGAAGGGAAAGTGTGACGCTGCGGAGGCCGAGTGCCGATGAGGTGAGTGAGCATCGTGAAAGTGTCAGTGCGACTTTGACGGCTGGACAGTTTTCAAAAAAAAATAAAAAACTTGACACTGCTGGCCATCTCCCCCCTCGGCTTTTAGACGACGAGTTTCGTGTTGGATGGCACGCAGGGAGCGCGTGTTGATTAAGTAAGTGATGAGGACCAATAAGCACGCTCTGCCTTTCATTATGTCTGAGAGATTTCTTTCTAACCCTAGTTTTACAGGAAGTATACAGAAGAGAAGAGGAGACGTCATTCATATGCTACATCTAAAATACATGAGAAATCTTCTCATGATTACTTCACACAGTAATAGAGAAGAGAAAAAAACAAAAAGCCATAATGTCAACAATTTAACGAGAGTTTAAGCCTGAAGTGCAACAATATTCAAGCCCTCCAAGATAATCTATACAACTAAACGATTTGTCTGGAAATCGGTCAGAACTCACTCTTTACGTTTCATACTGTACTGGAAACCAGTGTAAAAAATTATTTATTTTTTTTGTTTGGATATTCTGTCTTTGGACAGAATTTAATGAAACTTTGGCAGTCCTTAGGTGTCCGTCTGAAGTGTAACCTGCACCATAATCATAAGTAAAATCTAAATGTTGAGTAAAAGTGATGTTCTGAACAGTTATGTGCCGGATTTAATAATCTACTGTCTCAATGTAAACAAACACCTGCACCAATAGATATTAATTAGAAAAGCTAATCTGAATATTTTGACTGGGATTAGTTCATATTTTCACTTTGGCTGAAATAACAGCGCTGAAGTGGTAGAAGTGAATTTTAACACGCTGGAATCGTTTTAAGACATTTCATCTTTATCCGATCCACGAAAGAAGTACAACTTAGTGTAAACAAGGCGTCAGATACTCGACCTTACTGAATGTGTTTTCTGTATATTAATAATAAGTTAGACAGAGTTCTGCCGTACAGAAAGACACACAGACATGTACGTGGGCTTCAACCTGAAATAATAATAATAATAATAATAA
>QMIH01000472.1:185337-200526 GCA_003987875.1 Clarias batrachus | reverse complement strand
TTTTTTGACTGGGTATTGTATTGCTGGTAGGTTTTGAATAGTATTCCAACCTAAAATTTTAAATTGCCTTGCACCTCAAGGGTCCGAGTTCCAGGCTCGATTCCCGTCTCTGTGTGCATGGAGTTTGCAAGTTCTCCCCAAGTGCTTGGTGGGTTTCCTCCGGGTACTCCGGTTTCCTCCCACAGTCCGAAGACCTGCAGATTAGGCTAATTGGTGTTCCCAAATTGTGTGTGAATGAGTGTGTGAGTGTGTGAGTGTGATAGGCTCCAGGGCCCCGCGACCCTGAATACAGGATAAAGCGGTATAGACGATGAGTGAGAGAGTGAGATATATATTTTTAAATGTTGTTTCTTTTGACTTGGTATTGTACTGCTGATATGTTTGGAATAGTATTCCAACACAAAAGACCAAGTCTGTGTTTAGAAACTAACACTTCAGCACTGTGGCCTTGCACCTCAAGGCTCCGGGTTCGATTCCCGCCTCAGGGTCTGTGTGCATGAGCTTGGTGGGTTTCTCCGGTTTCCTCCCACAGTCCAAAGACATGCGTATCAGGTGGCAAATTGGCGTCTCCAAATTTCCCATAGCGTGTGTGAGTGTTTGTGCCCTCAATGGATTGGCGCCCCGTCCAGGATGTTTCCCCTAGGTCTCCTGGGATAGGCTCTATGCCCCCTGTGACCCTGTGTACAGGATAAAGCGCTAAACGTGAACAGTATTCAAAACCTAAAATACCCAACCTGTGGTAAGAAACTAGCACTAACCCTAAGCCTCACACCTCCATGGTCAGGGTTTGATTCCCGTCTCGGGGTCTGTGTGCATAGAATTTGCCGGTTCTCTCCATGCTTGATGGGTTTCCTCTCATAGTCCAAAACATCCTTTTCCTCTGGGTTCATTGGTTTCCTCCCACCTCCCAAAAATATGTCAGTAAGTGTGTGTATATATACAGCCTTCCAAGAAGAGTGGGAAGCTGATATAGCTGAGAAAGTGTACATATTGAAGTGTATGGATACAAGAATATTGCTGGTTTGGCTGAATACTTTTGTCCAAACCTTGTGTATATCCGACGTTTCTCTGCCAGACACTCGATCGTCATTTACACACTAACCTAATCTGCAAGTCTTTGGACTGCGGGAGGAAACCAAGCACTTGGAGAGCATGCAAACACACAGACCAGAGGCGGAAATCGAACCCCTTGTCTCTGAAGGTGCAGGGCTACAGTGCTAACCACTACACCACCGTGCCACCTGACCGCACATACAGGCTGTCCAAAAGTCTCCATACGTATGAGTACTAATAGTGAATATTAACATTTGTGACTATGTGCCTCAATCCAGCCATTAGAATTATGTCATTATATAACAATAAATAATAACAATATTTAAACTAAGTATGAAAGCTATTTTGCTAACATGTACTAATTTCTCTGTATCACTGCTGCTCCTGATGCACAGTTATTAGTGAACTAAAAAACAAGAAGAGTCTTCCGCCTAAACATCGAGTCAATGGCAGACCTTCAGTAATTTCATATCTACGAAATAAAGTTATAAAATGGCCAATGTGAGTGTAGGTCCACGTAAAAATATGTAGCCAATGAGTGTATTGTTGCCACATTAACATTCTAATGAAGACCTTTCAACTTTATCTACAGGTTGAACAACGACTACATTAGAAAAGACCCACCAACTGTCCAGAGTGTCCTCTGGGACGGCATAAGCTGGTAAAAGATCCAGACAAAGTCTGAGTCAGAGACAGCATGGCTATAAGACAGGTGCATACGGTACGACTGATGCACTTCAGATAGTGTTACACTCAGAGCACAGAACCACCAATGTGCCAACTGCCTCTATGGGTGTATAATAACCTGTGGATCGCATACATAATATATTGCCTCGGTCATTCGGAATCTCTTCCTAAAGAGAATTGGTTTGGACAAACTGGACCGCGAGTACACGAATGATCTGACACTTGTGGTACATTGATAAAATTTTATGTAAAGCACGCACATTCCCAACCTTACATCTCCATATACTTGTAGTTTACTGTCTTGTCTCGCACAAGCTAGTCACAATTACTGTATATGTGACGTCAATCTCGATGTGAGTCCCACAATCAGAAAGAGCAGCTCACTTCAGAGTCCTGTCTGTAATTCAAACCAGGTGATACGATACAGCCGGTGCTGAATTATTAACACGGGCTCTCGTTCAGCACCCGCAAACTTCCACGTCGCTCTGCCGAGGTGGGTTTTGTCGTGTGCAACCCGAGAGGACGTGGCATTGCGGAGGCCCAGCACGCTTCACCTGCTTCCTGACACCCAGTGCTTTGCAAAAACAGAACAGAGACTTTATAGATTACAAAGAAAAAAGAAAAAGAAAAAAAAAACAAAGCAAAAGACAATGACAGCCGGGACTTGAGCCTAACAGTGAATAGTTTCAGTGTGCGTGTGTGTTAATTTATTAATGCAGCCATTAAGCCAATGTAATAGAGACAGGTCTGGATTTCAAGAAGATGACAATGCGATGCTATCCTGTTGCGCTCCCGGCGTACTCATGTGCCTTTAATTTGGAGATTTTGTGCAAACGTCTGTCATCAGTACAGCATATGACATTAGCATATACTATACATTGTAGACGCATCTATTCAACTAGATGAAATTCAAACCTCGACTAATTGAGTGGCCTTAGGATCAGGTTTTCAGTCAAGCAAAAAGAAGAAAAAAAAACAACACATTTTTGTGACAAGTTTGTATATCTGTTACAAAAATATGAATTACTGTACATAACCGCCTTCCCAAGAGAACGGATCCCGATCTAATCCGCGCTGCACTGACCGCAGGTCATATGTCAGACCTTAGCAGGCATACCCTCCAACAGATGTGGTTCCAGTTGCGACTGTCATCGCAGTGTAACAGACATACGATCAGCAGCTGCACTGAGACTTGACCCGCTCTCGTGTTTCCAGACGCACAAACACAAGCACACTCACGCGTACATGGAACACTTTAATCATATTTGTGCTACTTTAGGAAAAGGTACAGTTACGGACAACAGTGAGACGAAAGACAGCTTTTCAATTTCATGCATAACCAAATCTTCTTGGCAGCATGGCAAATCACATACAGCTAAACACACACTGCCACCTTGTGGTTTAAAGACCTCTGTACAACCCTATTGCAGTGTAGAGTCTATTAATAAGTCAATATTACTGTACTTTCTTGAACACTTGTTATAAAGCTTATACACTGCCCACTGTATGAAAAAAAAAATATATATATATATATATATATATATATATATATATATATAAATATTTCTTTAGACCGCCTTTTGCTTTGCTTATAGCCTGCATTCGGCATGACATCATTTTCATAAGCTTATGTGATGTCAGAGCATTTATTTCCATCCAGAGTTGCAAACATTTCTCTTCAAAATCTTGTATCTTGTATTGATGATGGGGGAGTTGGACCGCCTCAAAGTCTCCCCCAGCTCATCTCGAAGATTCTCACTGGACTTAATGTCTGGACTCTGTGGTGTAAAATCCATGTGTGAAAATGATGTCTCATGCTCCCTGAATCCACTTTTTCATAATTTGAGCTTGATGAATCCTGGCATGGTCATCTTGGAATATGAATCATCCCATCAGGAAAGAAAGAAATCCATTTATGGCTAAACCTGGTCGTTCAGTATATTCAGCTGATCTATTATTTTGGGGGCACATAACCCTGCCGAGCCTGGACGAAGCAACCCCTGATCATTAAACCGCCCCAAAGGCTTGTACGGTAGGCACTAGGCATGATGGGTGCATCTGCGTCTATTCTGACCCTGATGGACACATCCCTCTGGAACAGGGTCAATCTGGACTCGTCAGAGCCTTTTTTTCCCCATCCTTTATGCGCCCTAGCAAATTGAACCTTTTATCCAATTATTCTTATCAGTGGTTCTTAAGGCTACACAGCTGTTTAGTCCCAACCCCTTGAGTTCTCTATGCATTATGTTTGTGTACACGCTCTTACTTTCATTATTTAAACATAGCCATGACTTCGACTGTTGTTGTTTTTTTAAAACTATTTGATTTCTCCCAAAGTTTAAATCCTTCTAGATGATGGTTCACCACTATCTTTACAGGTCTTAATAATGTGTTGGACAGTTCTTAATCCAATTGTAGTAGTTGTAATAATCTCATTAGTTGTTTTCGATGCCTTAGGCAAAGCAATGATATGACCTAATTTGATATATCATAGAATCATGTCTTCTGACATGATTGCTCACTGCATCAGTTTGAGTTAAATAACATGTAACCAGCTGAAACATATTATTATCCAGTGGAAGGCCTTCACCTACATATTTGCATAGTTAAATCTTTAGTCCAAACGTTCTTTTTGGCCGGGCGGCGTAGTAATATTATGAATCTTTGAATATCATTTAAAGTCAAAAATAAACATGTTTTTATTTCATAAATCTGCTGTCAAATATTGCGGTCAAAAGAGGTTTTTGTATAAGCTGTTGAAACATATACCTGTACAGTAGGTTAGATAGCAGTAGCAGGAAGTAGTGGGAGGTTTTTCATTTTTGGCAATTACTGTGACCTTTATATGCTTTCACATCTCTTTATTTATTTGGCTCCATCTTGTATAGCATGGTAATATACCAATAGGAATATAGGATGTAAATATTACACATGGTGTTTAGGTGTAAAAGAATTGAATCTAGAGCATCTTTACTATACAGTATTACAGCGAACAATAATTGAAACAAATTTCCCTGAACAAGAAGAAAACGCCAGTCTGCTAGAAACTTACTTACATTGAAGTCTGCGGGCAGTCGCTGAATGATGTCAAGAAACACTTAAATAAGATCGAAAACTATAATAATTACACCCTAACAGTCTTTACAAATGTCTTTGACTTCTTCTTTTTCTTTCTTCTTTTTCTATTCGGTTGTTGATGTGCAGAATTCAGCCTCGGTGACATCTGACATGATTCCTTGAGTACCCTTAGACTTCCTTATAAGTGAGATCAGCATGAGATTGATGTACTTTTTCTGTTCTTACTGTACATACTCTACTGTACATGTGGTGAGAAAGAGAAATTCAAACGCTGGCGCGTTCCTTTTCTCTAGACTACTCCATGGCAACTGATTTTGATTTGATCTACACACCGTGTTGAAGTGACCCTTTGCCCCTTTGTTAACTAGAGTACTATAAAGTGCGAGTGCAAAACTTGTATTTATATTTATGTGCCCCTGTCATGCTAAATAGACTCTGGATAGGAATGAGTTGTGCTGAACCAGCGTTAGGGGGTAGAGATCCGGACAGAGACATATCCGAGCAGACCCCGCTGAAAGCTCGAGTCATTCGCCTTGACAGGAGAGCAGGTCAGTCACTTCTTCTCCGTTGCTGGTCGTGTCAGGATCTCTGGCTACGGTCGGGATGTGAGAATCAACCTCTGTGGCACTCACCTCCCCGGCTTCGACGAAAGCCGCTGGACGAGGCCGCGCAGATTTAACCCTCAGCCTGTTTAGCAGCTCGTCCTCCCGTTCCTGCAGATATATGAATGTGAATACATACTCATCTAAAGTACTATATATGTAATACATTGACCATTCTTAGCTCCATTGAATTTTCAGTTCTGATTGATCAGATTAAAATATTATATTACTGTGGTTTGGACAGCAGTTCCAGCAGCAAGGCGACTCATACTGTAGGGCTTTATGTGGCAATCACATCACATAAAGAGATTTAAACAACAAAAAAAATTTTTTAAGAGTAATTGTTTGATTTTTTTTATCCTGTGCTTTTTAAATCAGTGCTTTTTAACAACTTTTCAGAGTAAAAATCTTTGCAGTTTCTTGGTAATGTGATGTGCTGCATCTTTCAACAGGAACTAACCAGTCGTCATGAAAAATCATTAGTATTGACAAATTGCTGTGGTATAAAGGAAATGAAACTCGGACCCGCTGATATGTAATGATTTGCATTCAAATGCAGTACCCCTTACCCCCCCCCCCATTCATTGAAAATAGTTTCTTCTTTATATCAGCGTATACAGTATCATAGGCTTAATTTGATCATGTATTGAATATTGAATATTCAGTATTCAAGGATATTCATTGAGCCATGCGTTGATGACAAGCCGAATTATTTCAACATTGTGCTTATAGTAGAAAAAGACATTATAAGAACAGAACTAGCACAATAAGCTGTACAGTAGTGGTTCCCAACCCGGGTCCTGAAGGATTTTAGTGTTTTTTTTGTTCCGCTCCAAGCGCACCTGATTCAATGAATCGGCTAATTAATAGCCTTCTTTAATTGATACGAGTGTGATAGAGCAGGGAAAAACACTGAAATATGCGGGACAGCTGGTCATCCAGGACCATGGTGGAGAACCACAGAAGTGGAATATTAAAAACCCTTTGAAAACATACATTTAATACGGCATTTCATTAAAAGTATATTATGATGGCATTTCATCCAACAAAACAAAAAACAACAACAAAAAAAAAAGTAATTTCTATTTCATTTTATCCCGTATTTGTATATGTTTATCATTTTATCTCTACATTGATTTTGTATATATGAAGAAAACTAAATGATGCACTTTGTTTAAGCACTTTGTTTAAAGTAATGTACCTTTCTTCTTTCCTCTACTTGTCTCATCCTCTCATCGATGTCTTCCTTTCTGGTGGCCTCCTGTTCTTTCTGGATCTTTAGTGACTCTAGGCGAGGTGGCGGCCTCCTCACCGGCCGCTCTGAGTCAGCCAGCTGCACGATATCAGACAAATGAAGCCAAGATCTGAATGCAATCTTCAACATAACCATAACCGGACACTGTGTCGGCACCATGACGCACTCACCATGATGTTGTACGCTTCCCCGCTGGCTGCCACTCTGCTTTGAGCCGGGATGATGCCCTGGCTCAGTAGCTGCTCTAGGATCACGCTAGACTCCGGTCTCGGGTTCTCCTGAGTCAGCCTTGGACTCTGAGCTAAAGGGCCACGAAGAGTACGTTATTGGGTCGTTGCTAGTGCGAAAAGGAAGCTGTTCCATTTCAAGCTACTTTTGATTTTTGCGTTTTAGATATGAAAATGTTCGCTCGATGAAACCAGGAGACTCCCAATGCAGCTACCATTTCTTCTTTCAAGTGATGACCCTTTCTTTAACCGTCCACAATTATTGAAAGCAAATGAAAAAAAAAAAAAACTATGATGACTTTGTTCCTCGTACCTCGCAGTGGTGGGAGAATCCTAGGAGCTGTTCTGGATGGAGCCACCGTCTCTCCTGCGTCCAAACCAACTCCACTGTCTGTTGTGTTTTTGGAGATGGCGGAGTCACCCCGAGGACTCCCGCACATAGGGTCGGTCTACGGATTTACAAACAAAGAATCCCATGAACTTCATTTCTGAGTGACTAATTCATATACTCGCGTCAGGAGTGACTGGTGCAGCAAAATCCTGCACAAGTGGGGAAATACTGTATGTACGTCTAGTAAAATACAACCATCTCATCATCATTCGTCTTTTATACTACTTATCCTGTAAAGGGCCGCGGGGGGCCTGGAGCCGATCCCAGGACACTTAGGACATGAGGTGGGGTACACTCTGGACAGGGTGCCAATCCATCGCAGGGCACACACATATGCAAACAAACACACTACGGGCGATCTGAGCATGTAATCTGCATGGACCATGTTATGTCACGTTTACATTTAGCTGAATAATGAAATAAATAATATTAATATGAATAATGTCATGAATAAAAATAATATACAATATATAACAGTGGTAATGGTCCCATGAACATATCATGGACAAGAAGAAATACCCCCTGGACAAGTCTTACTAATAGATAAGTAAATGCTATCCTTATTAAAGTATAAATGGAATCCAGACCAACTTCCATCGAAGCAGCCCCAGGATTTCCTTGATTAATCTCTCAAGGAATCATTGTAAATACATAATATCATGGCGGCACAGTGGCTCAAGTGGTTAGTCCTGTTCGCCTGGCACCTCAATGCCCCGGGTTCGATTCGGGTGCATGGAGTTTGCATGTTTTCTCCGGGCTTGTTGGGTTTCCTCCGGGTACTCCGGTTTCCTCCCACATTTCAAAGACATGCTGATTAGACTAACTAATTGGCGTTCCCAAATTGCCCGTAGTGTGTGGATGTTACAGAGGGTCCTAGATGGTTGAATTATGTTTACATTTACAGCCTTGTACTATTAAATTGCTATATCGTTTAGCACAGTATCATTTTGGGATGACAGTTGCGCCCAGAGCTCCCTGATTTAGGCTCCATGCCACCCATAACACTAAATAGTATGAGCGGTATGAAAACTGGATGGATGGATGAAGGGAGGGAGGGATCTTTTTACACTTCAGCTTCTTACACATGACACTTAATCCTAACTAGAACTGTGGATTAACACTCCTAATGTGCCTATTATCCCGTTTTATTATTTATGTACTGCACATGCGCACTTTATGTAGGTCTGCGTAGTCTCCTGTAGGTCTGTGTTGTTTTGCATAGGAGAGTTTTTTTTTTCACGAAACAAACTTCTATGTAAATATTCATAGCGAATGTATTAAGTAAACTATAAAACCCTGAGCTTGAGCAGGTTGTGGAGATGAACCCTGGCAAGACATGACAGCGTCACACAATGTACTGTAACCGGGCCCTGGTCATGGCAGACTGATTGATTAAATATTCATAACCCTGACTTATTAAAGGACAAAATATCAAACTTCATATTCAGGAAACTTCTTTGTCCTCAGACACATTGACTATTGATATAGCTACGGATATCGTAATGTCCCTAAAAATGAAAGCAGTGATGAAAAGCTGACTGTACCTCAGCTGTGGTGTTGAGGCTGCCTGGTTTTGTAGGTTCCACCACGGTCATTTTTGACGTCCCACAGCCCATGGTCGGTGTTTACCTCAAACTGAAATGTTTCACCTGTTACCACCAACAAGACGCTCGAAGATGAAGAGGAAATGTTGCATTCCTGCACACGAGCTCACCTCCTGCCTCTGATGTCGCCATGGACTCCAGCGGTCGCTAGGGCTCGTTGCTACAATAAATCTGACCCTGTGCTTCAGAGGTCATGTTGGATTTTCTGGTGCCAGACTACCGCCTATGAACACACACACAAACACACACACTGGAGTGTGCTCCTAGGGACAAAGGAGAGATCGCTCACAGCAACCATTTATATTATTTTCCAAAACTGAAACTGTTGTTTCACTTGCTCCAAAACTCTCATTAGTGATCACTCTTGCTCCTGAGATTAATTGCTCCTGTTACTTTAAATGGAAAAAATCATTTTAAGCTCGACAGTTTTGGGATTTTTTTTTGTACCCCCCGCTCCACAAATAAAAATAAATAAATGAATAAAATTATATTGTGGAATAGGGGAGTCACCAGGAAATGTAACCAGGAATTGAAAGTTTTAGTGAAGTCTGTATAGCAGAAATGGGTTCGCTTCACAGAAAAATCGAAAGGACCTCCCACGTTTTCAGGGGTTGAGTTCATTGAATGTCTTCCTGATCTCTCGACGTCTTAGAAGCGATGTTCTTCTGCTCTTGAAGCACTCAAAAGACCTCGAACAACTCATAAACTGCCGTAAAGTTGCCAAATCATTCAGTTTGCACTTTGTTTTAACTTGCTTAGACGTGGTACGAATAGCACCAGTTGCACAGCTCCCGATGTATACAGGACGATGTCTTTTGGCACATTGACTTATGAAGGTCGGTGCTCCCTGTGATTGTGTGTGCGACCTTGTGCTGCCATCTGCTGGAGTATTACAGAACAAGTCTCATAACTTGAACTTTGATACCACCTTGTATCAGTGCACTTCTAGTATTGTTTTTAAGCCTGGAAAAATGGGAGGGTTGGCATCCAGGGGGCATCCTCCAGTTCTGAGAAAATAAAGCCAACGAGATAGTGCCAAAATGTGCAGTTCCTCAAATTACCACTGGGAGCTGACTTCAAAAGTAAGTCAATGTATGTTGTGTTGGCAATGGCATAATAATAGATATACAAGACAATATAAGAATTTAAAATCACAACAGATTTTATAAAATCACAACTATTTAATCACCATAATCATCATATTTCTTCCACAAAGTCAGTGGTTCAGTACTCTCCTTATAGGTTTTGAGTCAATCAATAGATTGTTTAAAAACTTTTTTTAGACTTTGATTATGACCCACTTTCTGTATTACTTTCAGTATTAAACATATCTATGGATTTTATTGTTATTTTTTCATCTTCTCCGAATGTTTAAGTCATCATTATTCATGATTTATTTTTCCCTGACCACTTTTACACCAAGTCGATGCTTCAGCGCTATGCTTCTAGGAGTTCTTAACCCAGTTCCAGGCATTTCCAATCTCCTTAGTTGTTTTCTTTGCTTGTTGCAGCACAATAATTTGACATATATATATATATATGTATATGTATGTGTGTGTGCCGTAATAATTTGACCCAGGCAGTGTATTATTGGTGTGCAACAATATATACTGTGTGTGTGTGTGTGTGTGTGTGTGTGTGTGTGTGTGTGTGTGTGTATATATATATATATATTGTGTGTGTGTATATATATACACACACACACACACACACACACACAGTATATATTGTTGCACACCAATAATACACTGCCTGGGTCAAATTATTGTGTTGCATCAAGCAAAGATAATAACTAAGGAGATATAGGTTTATAGGTTTGTATTATTGCCCACATCTGTCTATGGTTTTTACTGCATATTTTTAAAAAAGTGTTTAAATGATCTCCATTCATGATTTTTGTTTTTCCGACCACATTTTTCCCACAAAGGTGACAGTTCAGCACCATCCCCCCAGGCTTTGATAATGTGTTTCAAATCTCCTTAGTTTTTTTTCTTGGCTTAATGTTGTCTAATAATTTCACCCTTTAGAAATGGTGCTTTTTTTTTGGCCAGCCAGTGTATTTTTGTATTATTATTATTATTATTATTATTATTATTATTATTATAGACTATGATTATAGATCATAGATCACAGATGATTCCTATGACTATAGATTATGGCCCCTCAGTAGCTTAGAAACATTTTGAAGTGGCCCAGGCAGAATTTGTGTTTGATACCATTGTTATATTGAAATTGCAGTGATTTAATTGGCCGTCATTAGCATAAAAACGTTATAACATGAGCACAAATTATTGCCTTTTAAAATATATATATATATATATATATATTCGTTTTCTCAAAGTGATAATTTACATTTCCTGTGATTTCGAAGTAACAAAGATGACGTACAGTATCAGACCTGAGTGAAGCTCTCCAGCTCTCATTCAGGTTTTTTGGAGCGCGAGCCCGGTTGAGCTCAGCCAATGGGAACGCGTGTTACAATCCCGGAAGTGATATCAGCCAATAGGAATCACCAAACCCGATTACGTCAACTTTAGCTAACGCCCCACTAACTTCATTACGGCAAGCAACTTTAAAAAAAAAAAAAATTATACCTTACGCTGTAGCGCGAGCCGTTCTGATCTCGGCAACATTGGATCAGTCCCGATGACGTCATCCCCTGGCGCTCGGACTCTCAGTAAAGATGATGTCCACTACAAACTGCATTTCCGGATGATCAACGAGCAACAAGTGGAGGATATCACGATAGATTTCTTCTACAAGCCGCACACGATCACGTTACTGACCTTCACCATCATCAGTATCATGTACTTCGCGTTCACCAGGTGAGTCTGAACAGGCTTTACATACCGACATGTGTTTATTAATACGGGGCAATGTCAGGTCAGATCAGGTCAGATCAGGTCAGGTCAAGTTTATTTCTAATTTACACAACGTGTGTGTGTGTGTGTGTGTGTGTGTTTAGAGGAAGGTTTAGGCGTGGCTCAGGTGACTTGATTCGGACAAGTGGAAATCATGGACACAGGACAAAGACAAAAGAACACGTGACCATCACATGCATCTGTTCTTGTGAACATCTCATTCCAGAATTACAACATTTCTGATGCTGTTATAACCAGTACAACCACATGAGCATGTGTGCTTAGTGAGGTGAGGTCTGGGGTTCCAGTTCATCCCCAAAGGTGTTCACTGAGGTCGAGGTTAGGCCCCTTCGCAGGAACCTCAAGTTCTCCCACCTCAACCACGACGCCGGAACTGGTTTGGGCTCCAGTGATGGGATTCATGTAGTATACAAAGATGTCCTGTGCAATCGTGTGCTTCCAGCATTGTTGCAACATTTATGCATTTATTAATATAAGTGAATATAATATAATTAGTATAAGTGTTTTTTTTTTTTTAAGAATCAACTGTGGATATGATGATCAGACGTCCACTATATTGTCCCTATAGTGATTGAAATGAACGTTAAATTTTACGAGACTCATTCTTCGTCTATACCAATGGCCTGGAACCTATCCCATGAGACTTGAGGCATCTAGGCATTTGGCAGACGACTTAGAGCGACTTACATTTTTATCTCATTATACATCTGAGCAGTTGGGGTTAAGGGCCTTGCTCAAGAGCCTAACAGGAACAACTTGGTGGTAGTGGGACTTGAACCTGGGACCTTCCAAACCGTAGTCCAATGCCTTAACCAATGAGCTAACCCTGACCCCTATGCATGAACAAAGAAACACTCACTCGCATTGTTCACTGCTCGTTCAATTCAAATTTTATTTGTCACAAACACAGTCATACACAGTATGATATGCAGTGAAATGCTTAACGACCGCCGATAACATAAGAAAATTAAAATAAGGAAAGTAAGAGAATATAAGAATAATATAAAGTATGAGATATGAGATTTTTTTTTCCAAATGAAAACTATAGAAAAACATTTAGCTGTAAAAAAAAAAAAAATCTTAAATTTACATTATGTACAAAAAAATGAATAAAAAAGTGAAGTATACAGTAGAAACCATGTCCAGTCATGGTCGAGACAATGTGCAGAATAATGTGCAAAGTCACAGTTACAATTAGCCTAATCTGCATGTTTTTGGACTGCGGGAGGAAACCAGAGAGTAACAGGAGAACAATGCAAACTCCATGCACACAGCCCCGAGGTTGGAATCGAACCCGGATCCTGGAGGTGCAAGGCGACAGCGCTAATCACTAAGCTGCCGTGCTGGCGAGTCTGGTTAATCTTTGTTAAAATGTTTGCTTTCGTCAGTTGCGAGAACAATAGTAGACTTTTAATCATTACCGAGGTTGGTGAGATTTTGAAACCTATGAGGTGATGCGTATATAGCAGTTTACATCATCATCATCATCATGAACTTGTGCTTCAACATATTGATAGCTCTCATGGGTTCATAAACAAAATGTATTAACCTCTGATGCAAATCCTGGCAATAATCTCTAATCTGAACAGTGACCTCAGTCTCGATACAGTATATTCACTCTCAACACTAACTGTTTTCCTTTAAGTGTTTTGGATCTGTTTACTTTTAAGATGAATTTAAAATGTACTTGATGTCACAAAACCGGTCTGGTGAATTTTAATTTCGAGCAGGAAACAGAATGTTCACGTGTTTGATCGTGGCGTTTAGATGAGAGATCTAGAGATTAGAGATTTGGTTGAATAATGGGGTAAAGCAAACTAGATCATTTTAGATATCTTATCGTTTGTATATACAACAAATTCATTTGTGATCAGCCGGTCCTGAATGTTTTCTCATTAAAGTTTCTTAGAAAGACACTGAAACTGATGTTGAGCGCAGGACAGGGCAATACGATACTGATGTTGCCATTATTACATTAGCCTTTATATACAGTAGCATCAAATCGTGTTTATATATAATGATAACATTTTGCACACAACCTTTCAAATTGTTTACAAATTAATTTCATTCAATTTATTATGATATATGTTTATTCATATATAATTTTCCAATCTTTTCAGTTTGAACTGTCATTTTTATAGCCATTGCAGACATGAAATTTCTACATAGTGTTTTTGAAAATCTGTACATCATGATGCATGTGTCTATGATAGATGGTATAAACGGAATAATAATAAATTTATTATTAATATTATTATTAATTTATATATATATATCTTTTTTTTCCCCCTTTTTTTTACAGAAATGATGCTGATCGGGACAATAACCTGCGGGTGGGCTTGGTCCTCGTGGTCTCATTTTTCCTTGTTATCAGTGTCCTGGCTTTCCCCAACGGTACAGACATGATGTCATTTTCACCTTCCGTCTATGTTATTGTGTTTATAAGCTATAACTTAAATGTTTTCTGTCTGGGGAAAAAAAATCACTGCTGTTGAATCAGTCATTAAATTTGTTTGGCATTATGTTTGTACTTTATATGATTTGCTCATAGCTTAAGTTATGGCCATATTACAACGCGTGTGTGTCATTGGTGTTGCTTTGGCTAATCAGTAACTTTATAAGGTTAGGGTTAGTCTGAACGGTTGGAATCTTGTTTCAGGGCCGTTTACCAGGCCGCACCCAGCGATATGGCGTATGGTTTTCGGTAAGTGGAGCCACTGGCACTCTGATCTCTGACTTTTTTTCATTTTTTTTGAGGAACAGCATTCAACTAGGGTTCTTGAACCATCAAACACTGGCACCCTTTTGCAGGTCTCAGTGTCCTGTACTTCCTTTTCTTGGTGTTCCTCATCTTCCTGAACTGGGATCAGGTGAAGCTCCTGATGTACTGGCTGGACCCCAACCTGCGTTATGCAACACGTGAGGCAGATGTTATGGTGAGTATTTAAGCTGGGATTGTGGTGGTGTGGGTGTGTTGTGTTAACCTGTTGTGCAAGTGAAAACCAGGAACATCATAACGAGTCACATGATGTTTTTTTTTTTTTTTAGCAGAACTGTTGTAATCCCTGTAGTGTTAAAGTGATTACTGTCATATAAGTAATGCAAGATGTGACTGAAACAATGTTGCAACATTTCTGAAACCCACGGCCATAAAGGTCATCTCCACAATCGCACAATCCGGCTTATTGTAGAAATCACTTTCTGTTGCCAGTGCTGATTTTCTCATAATTCATTTCTGGATCCTAGACTGTGTGTGTGTGTGTGTTAGAAATAGAGAGAGTGTGTGAGTGTGTGTGTGTGAGTGTGTGAGTGTGTGAGTGTGTGAGTGTGTGAGTGTGTGTGTGTGAGTGTGTGAGTGTGTGAGTGAGTGTGTGTGTGTGAGTGTGTGTGTGTGAGTGTGTGTGTGTGTG
>QMIH01000472.1:147396-175519 GCA_003987875.1 Clarias batrachus | reverse complement strand
GTGTGTGTGTGAGTGACTGTGTGTGTGTGTGAGTGTGTGTGTGTGTGACTGTGTGTGTGTGTGAGTGACTGTGTGTGTGTGTGAGTGACTGTGTGTGTGTGTGAGTGACTGTGTGTGTGAGTGACTGTGTGTGTGTGACTGTGTGTGAGTGTGTGTATGTGTGTATATATATATATATAGATATGATTGCAGCATCATGAATGCCAGAAAATTATAAGTGTTGATGAATTTTCAGCTGATGGTCGACTTTTTAACCTTTTTCTCGACTGGTGATTGAGGATGTTTCCGTTCCACACTCTGCCGTTTACTCTCAGACTCGTAGTGATGAATCCGTGTCTCGTCACCAGTAATGATTCTGTTTAAGAAACTTCCACCTTCCTTAGTGTATCGCTCCACATTTAGTTTGCAGATTACGTTTCACACTTCTGTTTATGCTCTTCCGTAAGTTGTTTCGGCACCAGGTACACACCCTCAGACCACACCAAAACACTGAATCGCTGCACGCTGCTATTCTTTCATGCAAATCACAAGCGGAGCGTCCATTTTTGCTCGCACCGCAGTGACAAATGAACTGATGTAACACAATGTTTTTGTAACAATGACCGTTTTTTTTTTTTTTTCCCCCTCCCCAAGACGAAAGAGATTCCAGCAACTCCCAGCTGTTACACCGGAGAAAAGGAGGATCGGTGAAGAACAAAGCTAACGGAACGAGCAGCAAACAGTAGCGACGTTTGAAGGCGGAGCTTCCGCTCAGCATGATCATTACATGGTGAACGGTTTAAAAGGACATGAATCAAAGGAATACAAGTTTGAGCAGATCGTGAAACACCGTTCCACAACGTACTGCCTGACACGTCTTTATTACCGGGACACTAGTAGAGAGAATTTTTGGTTTGTTTGTTTGTTTGTTTTGTTTGAATTGCAGCTAGTGTAAAAGCCAGTTTGGGATGCGTTGTTATGGAGAAAATTATTTTCTGAACCACTTTTACAGTATTTAGAAACCAGAGTGTGTKTGTGTGTGTGTGTGTGTGTGTGTGTGTGTGTGTGTGTGTGTGTGTGTGTGTGTGTGTGTGTGTGTGTGACCACAAGGCTGCACTGTTTCCCCTTCACAGTCCTATTTCTGCTTTATGTACTTTTTCTGATTTCTTTTTCTAACTGTTGATCTGTTTTGCTACTGAAGGACCTTCAAATGAGGAAAACGCAGATGGCCGTTTAATTATATCCACATATTCCTCACATATGGTAAATATGGTGAAGGTCATCTCTAGAGGGGGAAAAAAAAATGTGAATGAAGTCTCATTTTTATTGGTCAGCCCATCTTGACAGCAACGTTCTTGCTATACAGCTCTCCTGTTTTTCCTTTTTTTGTTTGTTTGTTTTTGTTTTTAAATCAAAAATAACAATAGACTAAAGCACAACCTCTCAGACATGCACTTTCCTATTGCACTAAACTGAAAGTTACTAAACCAAAGCGAGATTTTCTCACTTCATTATATGTTCTCAAGGGACAATCCTATAGAAATTAAAACTGGATCTCCTTTAGAGTCGTCAATGTGCAGCTTTACTGTCCTCGAACAATAACTAAACATGCAGACTTGATTGTCTAAATAACCAGCAATGAAAATGAGTAGACCCTAAGTGAACATGTCACAACTGTGTCCGAAGTGTCAGTATTGTGTGTGTGAGCACCGTCATTATCGATCACGGCCTTAATCCTCCTGGACATGGACTTCACCAGAGCTGCACATGTTGTTGCTCGGATCCTCTTCCACTCCTCCATAATGATATCACAGAGCTGCTGGATGTCAGACACACGACGTTCCGCACAGGTGCTCAATAGTGTTCAGATCTGGAGACGTACTTGGCCACCGACAAACACATGAGCATGATGAATAGGTCATGTGACTTTGGATGCTTAAAATGGTGTAAATTGATGTTATCAGTTAGGGTGTACTTACTTTAGTTGCCAGTTATTTTAACAATAATGGGTGTACAATAACAATTTTCAGAGGACAGTAAATCTATAAAGTTATACAAGCTGCACACTGACGACTCAAAAATATATCCAAGTTTTATATCTATAGTATTGTCCTTTGAGAAGATCTACTAAAATGTTGCTGAAACTAGAGGGGTGTACATATATACACACACACATATGTGTGTGTATTTCCCTGTAAAAATATAATGCAGAAATATACTGTTCAAGTCAAACCAGTATTTTTGATTGTGCAGAATAACAACACCGTTATGAGAGTAAAAACTACGTTTATTTCTCTATATGATCCCCTGCTGCATTCATGCACCTTTGGTGATCAAACCAAGCCATAAGATCTAAAAAAAAAAAACTAATTATGACTCTTTATATAAAAATGGGCAAATTCCAAAAGTTCCATTCTAATCTTTTACATTTGTTACAAGATCAGATTGAACTGAATTAATATCTGATCCACAGATTTGCTGGTCTCAGCTCCATACTGATCCCAAGCATTAGATCTGTGCAACTTTTAGCAGGACTATAACCTAATTCCCTTATCATGTTTTTTTTTGTTTGTTTGTTATGTGTAATACTTTTAGACCAGAGATTCCTAAACATGTGGCATCCAGAGAATCCTTTACCTTTCCAAAAACGAATGGAAAAAAGAACTGCATTCTCTGAACACACGTTTATTTTCCATGCAGACTCCAATATAAAAAAAAAGCTCATTATTTAAGTGTGTGCAATAATAATAATAATAATAATAATTTGGCTTATTCTTGGAGTCGTATAATGATGGGTTATAAGTGCCACCTGTATAACAAACTGACTAAATAAATAATGAAATATTTTAAAGATGGCTTAAAAAGCTTAAGAGAAATCCCTGCATTTGTGTGTTTTCGAGCTTTTCTTCAGCTCTTATGTGCAGCTATGGTGATGCTACATGAAGAAAG
The DNA here is from genome assembly GCA_003987875.1 of Clarias batrachus. Lineage (NCBI taxonomy): Eukaryota > Metazoa > Chordata > Actinopteri > Siluriformes > Clariidae > Clarias > Clarias batrachus. Next base: position 172,591 of record QMIH01000472.1, on the reverse strand, counting down.
ATAATGCGCAAAGCTATTTGTAAAGTTTGTTTGTTTCACTGAGTACTAAATACACAATGTGATTGATTTTTTTTTCTTCAAAGAATTTCTTTGCTTATTTGTCTTTCTATGACATGAATTAATGTTTGCTGTTGCACAAAGCTATTGTTAGTTGATTTTTACAGAAATCTTCAACATGAAAAAGTGTTTTTCCTCAATTTTAATATGTATTTACAGGGTGTCCCAAAATCTGGATCCATGGACAAAAATATATCCAAATGCCTCAATTACAGCACGATCACTGATTTGATGGCAGTTGCGTGTGAATATACAGTACGCTGAAAATATACTGTATATATTAGTACATTGATTGTTCTTGGTTGATCATGACTTCTCATCATCCCAAAGCCAAAACTTTGAGGGGTGTTCCATCTGGTTCCGTTCAATTTTTAGTGGTTAGATATGAACCCAACTTGTCTGAAATATATATATATATTTTTTTTTATCTTATATTATTTATAATTACATTATATTGCATCTGCTCATTAATCCAGATTTTTGGGACGCCCTGTATTCTATAATGTGAAATGTGACGTGTAGTTATGCAAAATTACATTAAGATACTACATTACGGTTTAGAAACTATTTGTATGCTGTATGTAAATGTTTTTAAAGTCATTATAGGAATGTATCATTGTCTGGACTAATCTTAATGGATGCCTTAACAGTTTAAAAATACATTGTGCTCTTAGGAAATCAGCTCCAGGTTTCTCGAGTTAAGTTAGTGGTTTCATCTATTCCAGTTTGTTGACTGAAAAAAAAAAAATGTGATAGAAATTTTGTGGCTAGCAGGTGGTCTAATGATTCAGAGGCTTTACCTTTAATGATTGACTACTATTCCTGAGAGGCAGAATCAAAATATATATTTTGGTATTATTATTATTATTATCATTATTAATTATATGTTTGGTGGTGGTGTTCATGTTGGGGGGTGGGGGGGTAACAGACCTTTTTTTATTGATTCGTTTGTTTAGGAGATGAGTGATTCTTAAGTGATCATCGTGACCTGACTGACAAATAATTGTTGTAATAGTACATATGCATTAAAAAAAAACTGTGATGCCTTTCAAACCGATACTTTTTTGACAATCAATAATTTTTCTTAACTTAGCTTTTTCTGTAGAATTTCTTCACAGATGTTCTTGTTACTCTGTCAGTGTTATTTACATCAATAGTCACCTAAGTATCGGACAGTTTTATTAGTTTGTCACAATATAGGTCGAGGCTCATGGTCAGAATGAGCGGTGCGGTGCGGTACCTCTAGCTCTAACAATTGCAAATGAGCACACTTTTTCAATACACTTCAACTGAAATACCCGACCTGCATAATAAACAAATTCTTAGGATCTAAAAAACATCTGATCAGCTTTCATTAGTTATCTTATTATTTCACTTCCAAGCCAACCGATGTCGTGTTTGTTTACACTGAGCTTATTTTAAAGTGGATTATTAAATCTGCCACTTAACTGTTCATAAGATTCCTTTCATTCAATGTTTTGATTTCACTTATGGTGCAGGTTAAACTTATGGCAGATATCTAAGTACTCCAAATGTTTTATGTAATTTTGTACAGACAGTCCTGCGTGATGCTCTGACAAAATCTGGTTGTACAGAGATATGGACATGTAGACAGTGATACAGACATTTTTTCCCCCTTATACTGGTTTTGGGTCCTCCAGTGAATGAAACGTGAAGATATAATTTAAAGACCACGTTAAATCTGGACAGTGTTCAAAAAAGAAATACAAAACATTTATTTATATATAGAGAATCATTTACTCACTCATATATAGAGAATCATTTACTCACTCACTCATCATCTATACCGCTTAATCCTGTATTCAGGGTCAGGGGGGGCCTGGAGCCTATCCCAGGAGACTTAGGGCACATGGCAGGGTACACCCTGGACAGGGTGCCAATCCATCGCAGGGCACAGACACACACACAAACTACAGCAATTTGGAAACACCAATTAGCCTAACCTACATGTCTTTGGACTGTGGGAGGAAACCCACCAAGCACGGGGAGAACATGCACACAGAGACGGGAATCGAGCCTGGTCGGGGATCTAACCCGGACCTTGGAGGTGCAAGGAGACAGTGCTAACCACTACACCACCGTGCCGCCGAGAATCGTTTAAATGTTGTTAATATATTAAAATGTGCTTGTTTTTTCACTCTGGAACTCAATTTCCCATGATGCCCTGCTTCCTGCTCCCCCTCCCCTTTGTGACGGCGCAATGCCTGACGGGATATTGGAGGTTTTTTGCTTTGAGCTGTTGACAGGAGGAGAGCGCTCTCCGGCGCAGTGAGTGAGCGAGCTAGCAGTGTGTGTGTGAGTGTGAGAGAGTGTGTGTGCGCGCGCGCTTTCGCCATGGCGGCCACAGGAGGAGGGAAAATCAGAACAAGACGATATCACGTCGTTTCTAAACCTTACGCCAAGGCTAAACAGGTAATGTTATACGCAGGATTTCTGTCAATAGTGCGGGTGTTTTTTTGTCGGAGTTGTCTCAAACTCGGCGTGTTTTTGTGTGTTATTTTTGTCGGCGGAGATATAGTTGCGGCCTAGTGTCTTGTTTTTTTTTTTTTTTTGCGGCCTGAGCGGCTCGGATATGGAGGACTGAGCTGGTCACAGGAAATTTCTTTGTCACCGTCTCCAGGAAGGTTGTGTGGAGAAATATAACTCTGAGGAGAAAGTAATGGCACCCTAGGACGTTATACTTCTGAAGATGAGCCGTTTGTGTGTGCGCGCTAGGTCGCTAAGCTAAACGCTAACTGTTCCGGACATGGTTCGGTATCAGTGTGTTAATCGTTTGCGCTGAAGTTTCGGATCCAGCCTCCTGTGCGTTTTTAAACATACACAACGGGATGCTAGGCTTAGTGTCAGGTCAGGGTGTTGAGTTATCTCTGAGGAGGAGTTACACGAGTTAAGAGCTCAGGCTCGGTTAATAAGCTAAGCTAACTCTTACTCTGTGCTGCTCGTACAGGGTTGGAAGGCGGCCAGGCCAGACACATGGGCTCCTGCGTTAGCATTATCATTAGCAAGTTAGCACTTTGTGCTCTCTTTCTCACTCCCGCGTTTAATCAGGGGGGCAAAAAAAAATTTAACACGAGATGCAGGGTTTAAATCGACTGTTTTATTTTAGTTTTATTATAAAAAAAGTGATTAATATACAGTATGTGTGTGTGACATTATGCCTTGTGTTTAAAGCCTCATTTAACACTCCCTCACACACGCTCACATGTGCGCGCTCTTCATTCACGAGCACTTTTCAGGGGAAAATACCTCGAAACCGCAAAACAAATACAGTAGGCCAGAAGATGACGTCATAAAATATTTACACTTTCATTTATCCGTCACTCAGGTCAAATAATTAACTAAATGTACAATATTTTTTTTTAATAAAAGGAAATTAATTTCATGTTTATAGCAGTAGCTTAAGGCAATCATCATTCGGTTTGTATACAAATCATACACACACACACACACCAGCCAAAAATGTATACACACTTCAGGAGAATGTAAATAGTATGATGTATATTATATTGATATTGCCATGCATCAATATGTAACAACAATAAATGTAATATTTAAATATGTTTTTTTTTTTTCTCCTGAAGTGTGTGCAAAGTTACAAAAAGAACTCATACTCTCCAGCATGCTCAGTAAAATCTAACAGCTGTTTTATTTACAGTACTGTGCAAAAATCCTGGGAACATCCAAACAAAAGCCATATGCAATGAGGCTTTTGAAAACATTTCTACATTATTTACAGAAATAATAATAATAATTACAGAAACTTTTATAAAAAGCACTAAGTAATAACAAACAATAAACAGACAATATTTGGTGTGCAAACTCCTTGCTTGAACATAAGCGGTAGTGTTTGATACAGTTGTGTGCAGTATTCTAAATAAAACAGCTGGTAGGTTTTACTGAGCATGCTGGAGAATAGGAGTTCTTGCAATTTATCGTAGCTGTACGTGCGTGTAGTTGGGAATTTATGTAGTGTTTCAGTTATTAATTTTTTAAGTAGAATTTTTTACCAAATAGTGACAAACAAATCATTTGATTCATTAAGTTTAAACTCTATTTCTATTCGTGGACCATTTTATTTTTAAAATACAAGTGTTTGAGTAAAAAGTTTGTATTTCAAATTCTTAAGCACTTTTAAGTTAAGTATAGAATCTGACATTCCTACAGATTACATAGAAGAAAATGCGGTGATAGTTAGAATAGTAAGTAGCAATTATATTTATGTATTTTAGATGGTTCACGAGCCTGGTCTGCAATGTCACAAAGAGATATCGCCATTCTTGTAGACATTTCTGTGATAAAGGACTTGTACAAACAAACCGCAAGAAATTAGTGTTTAAAAAAAAAAAGAAAAGAAAGATAACGCATGTATGTTGGTATATGTATACATTGTATTATAAGGGGGGAATTCGATTGATTTGTCTAACATTTCTTTTGTTTGGCAGTTAATGTTTTTCCACACTGACTCAAATTATTTCATTCATTTGACTTTATATATATATAAAGCATGTATATGTTTGCATTTGAGGTGGTAAAATGTTGCCATTCTTCTATGGTGGTGCTCTCTAAACTATTCACACCTTGCCAGGCAGCACAGCGTTTTGTGTGATGTGTGTATTTGCTAAGCCTGCCCCAAAATCTGGGGAAAATTTTAAATCATGATTCACATAGTCGCGATACAAATCGAAACCACACCTAGATATCATGATGTCATATCAGGTGATCCCTGGTGGTTCCCATTCCTAATTATCTATACAAACGTATTTCATTTACAAAATTATTAAACGCTTGAATTTGACTGAACTAGCTTTTAAACCTGACAAGTATAGAGTATAAACAAAATACATAAGTTAAATAAATAAGCGTTTCGATATCTCAAAAAATATCTAAATTTATCATGGTATCAATTTTATATTTGTACTTCTTGGAACTAAAGCTTTGTGGACGTTTTGCAGAGTTGTTTGTGCAACACTGTGAGGTGCTTGTGCAACAGTGGAAGAGAACGGCACAGAAATAGGAACTACACACACACACACTAGGTCAGGCATCAATAACAGTAAGTAAAGTTAGAAGTAATATCTGGTACATTTTTTAAAATTCGGACCAAAAACGAAGAAAACAACTGTTTTGCTATTTTGTGTTCGTACATTTAAAACGGTTTCTAAAACTCATTACCTGTTTATTTAAATTTTTTACTTAAAAAAAAATTATGAATTGTAAATTTTTTATTTTTATACCACGTTAACTTAATATTATGTTTACATTAGGTTAAGTTAGATTGCATTAAGTAAATGACCCTTTTTTCACTTATTTCAAGCTTCGTTTCAACTTGTTGACTCCGCCCACTTTTTTTCAAAAAGCTCTACTCCTGAAACTTTAGTTAGAATATTGGGGTCTTGAGAATCACCACGGACCTTTTTAAAGATAATTCGTCCTACCACACAGGACGCTGTGCCGCCTGCTAATGTGTGAATAGCACGCCAACTGGAGGATTATAGAGGAATGGCAACATTTTAACACCTCAAATGCAAATATGTACAGGTTTAAAGAAAAGAGAGGAAATTTATACATATAGTAAAACTGTCGTATATTGTAGTGTCTGTATATTGTAGATATTTACGAACTAACATTTTGTAGTAACGTAAGATGAGTAGTAGAACACTTCAAGGTGGTTTTTGCAGCGTCTTTGTTTGTGCATGCATCACGTTAAAAACTACTGAACGAATTGTGACGCCGTTCTCACAGGTCCAGTATATGTGGTACATATTTTAAAACAAGCTTACGAGGTAACGTAGGCTTTGTTTCATCGCAGTTGGTCCACAGGAAGAGCTGATGTGCTACTTTAAATTAAAATGGAAAATGGCCTAATATCATAGTGTAAAAAAATTTAGTTAATCTCAAAATCCAACAGATGGCGCTGTCCATTTTTTTGAAACGCGGTTATGAGTATGCAGGTAAATTCCCAATTCTTTTATCCAGCGTGACTTATAAAAAAAAATTCCATATGGAAAAATCGTTATACGTAATTGAATTGATTCTTATTTCTAGCCCTAACGAGTATGTGACAGGGTGCTGTGTATTATTATCATTATAATAATTGCTTGCTAATTAAATCTTTTTTCCTATTAAATTTTTTTCTATTTAATTCGGAATCGGTGACCGGTTTCTCAATAATACACCACAGCTTTTGCAGAAAATACAAGCCACATCCGCATTGAGCCATCCTTTTCTCACCAGTTTTGTGAAAATCCTGCAGAGATTAATGCAGAAGTTGGTCTGTGCAAAAAAAAAGCGGTTTTTGTTTTTTTTCAAAATCTGTGGCGTATTGGTGAGGAATCTTAACGATGTAACGTTTGTCAAACAATCTCAGCATCAAGCATGGTGCGCACACACACACACACACACGAGAGAAAAAGAAGAGGTTGGTGTATTTAGAGCCCGCAGGCTTCTTAGTGAAAAAACTTTAAGCCCTGTTGTCATTTAACAATTAGTTGTAGTTTGTAATATTGTATTTATTTGTTTCATTATGACTCTAAGAATCAATTAGTGATCAGATAAACATAGTAAAAATTTGTCTTGAAACCTGTGAGAAATGTTAGTCCGTGACATTTAGTCATTACCACAATTTAGGCGTTATCTGGAGATAATGCGTAAATTGTGGTAATGACAATTTCTTGCAGGTTTTTGAGCAAGAAAAACAGCTAAAAAGTACCTGAAAGAAATTGTAGACAAATCTGGCAAGCGTTACTGCTACTGAAGCGAACGGAAAATCACAATGGAAAATGGAGACGCCTGAAAATCTGCGTCTGATTCACAGCTGTAGAGTGAATGGCGTGTAAAAAAAAAAAAAAAAAAATTTGACAAGACGACAATCCTGAAATGCACCAATCAGGGGCCAGCATAATCTCATTATATGACTTATGGTGCTGTTTTTTAACGTAATTTTCCACACTGTGTAAGAAATATTAGAACATTGCTTGTTTGAACCTTTTAAACAATTTGTTCAGTGTTTATGCCGAAGTTCAAACGGACTCGTCTCCTGAGTACTGCATGCGCAAACATCCTACATTATTCTGTTCCCGTGGTGGTTCACACACTAGGTCAGGCATCAATAACAGTAAGTAAAGTTAGAAGTAATATCTGGTACATTTTTTTAAAATTCGGACCAAAAAAGAAGAAAATAACTGTTTTGCTTTTCTATTTTGTGTTCGTACATTTAATACGGTTTCTAAAACTCATTACCTGTTTAATTTAATTTTTTACTTCATGAATCAAGGTATTTGATACTTTTACCTGCCCCCCTCCCCTCCAACTTTATCTGTAAAAAAATTGTAAATTTCTTATTTTTATATCACGTTTACATTACGTTAAGTTAGATTGCATAAAGTATATGACCGTTGTACTCTTAAGTATAATTTCTGGACTTATTTCAAGCTTTTTCAACTTCAATTTGTTGACTCCGCCCACTTTTTTTTCAAAAAGCTCTACTCCTGAAACTTTAGTTAGAATATTGGGGTCTTGAGAATCACCACGGACCTTTTTAAAGATAATTCGTCCTACCACACAGGACGCTGTGCCGCCTGCTAATGTGTGAATAGCACGCCAACTGGAGGATTATAGAGGAATGGCAACAATTTAACACCTCAAAGGCAAATGTGTACAGGTTTAAAGAAAAGAGAGGAAATGTATACATATAGTAAAACTGTCGTATATTGTAGATATTTACGAACGAATATTTTGTAGTAACGTAAGATGAGTAGTAGAACACTTCAGGGTGGTTTTTGGAGCGTCTTTGTTTGTGCATGCATCACGTTAAAAACTACTGAACGAATTGTGACGCCATTCTCACAGGTACAGTATAGGTGGTTCGAAGGGTGTGTGTGTGTGCGCACGTGAGACTTTGCATTTGGACTTTGCATCCAAATATAAACTACAAATTGGTAACCTGCAGGTGTGAGGCGTGTGGATTAAATCTACAGGCTGTCGAGTTTTCAATCATGTTGAACGGGTTCAACAACCTGGAAAAGAAATGTGAACGTATGCATGTATATATTTACATAAATTGATAGTAATGTTGCAAAATTAGTAAAATATATTCTTAATATTTTAGCGTTAAAACAAATTAAAATGTTTACCTTTAACCAATCTTTTTAAAAAACATTTTGTCTGTATGCAGAAGTCATGCACGTGTGTGAGGAAATAAAATCCCTGTATTTTATCATCAGCACATTATCTGTAGCACCGTTTTATCTCATCAGATCTGACCAAAAATGAAAGTGGGTCGAAAACCTTTTTCGTCTGAAGAAAAAAAAAAACAAAGTGCCAAACAGAGTTCAAAACACTCGAGCTATTATAATCCTTTCTAATTAACGTGTGAAACATCAGAGAGAGAGAATAACTTTTTTTTTTTTTTTTTTGTATTTTGTGTAAGATCTTGTAGGGATGTTCAGTTTATCTTCTACACGGCATAAATACAAAAAAAAACAAGCATAAGGATTATTAGCATTAGGATTATTTTTACGTGAATTTCCATTGCTATGTAAACTGTGCTGAACAACTGAACTCACATTTACTATTTAGTATGTATGTACATTTATTTAGGTTAAAATCAAACAATGTAACAAATGATCACAAAAACAAATTTTGGCAAACTACACATTTTTCCATAAGCTGTAATAAACTGCATTAGGTGATCGTGCAGGTCCATATCAATATTTAATATTTGTATCACTATACCAGACGCGTCCCCACAGCGTCAGAACCACGCGGTCTCCTCCTGTCTTTTGGCAGAGCGCGCATCAGCGAGGACGCAGCCTGTCTGACATTAGGACAGCGTCTCCTCGGGTAGGCTGGTAAATCTGCATGATATTTATCGAAGCATAAACAAGGACGTTTTGCCCACGTCTCCTGTGAGCGCAGCACGATAAGAGGAAATGAATTAGTTGACTCGAATAATGTTCTCAGCTAGCTTGCTAATATGGCATTATATTACAAATGGATTAGATCATCTTCTAGTGTTTAGGAGTCGGTTAGGGCGTCTTCCCCCAAAGCCTGGTTTATTCTCATCAGTGAGAAGACCGTCGTTCCAGGCTCATGAGTCCGCTTTGAAGAGGTGGTCTACTCGGGTACGGACCGCGTCGCACCATCGGGATACGCCGCAATACACGTGTAGGGCTGAATAAGCGTGCGCGTAACTCCTCCAACTAGCTGATGCCTGCTGCTAATGAGGACTTGCGGGATTTCTAAACGGCTAATATTAAAGTGGTTTAACATCTCCCACAGGTCTGAAATATACTTGCGGTATTTTGAGACGGAGCATGGGAGACGATTACCCATGATCCCGCAGCACGAGAGCGTGAGAGAGAGAAGAACCATTGGCTCGGTTGCGATCACGTGACGCTTGGCAGTCAAAGCGTATACATGTATTGCGTACATCGAAACCTCACTCGTTTATCAAATAACTTTAACTTGATAAACACTCGCAGGCCAATCCAAGGTTTTACGGTACGTATATACAGTATATAGATGGATGGAGAGTGTGTGTATGTGTGTATATATGGTTCAGGATTGTACAGAGTGACATTTTCTTAGCACAAATTTAGGAAATTTGATGAACTATACAAACATGACTAAAAAAAAAAGTCAGATAGGCAAGAAACGCCTAAAATGTTTTTATGGTTTTTTTGTTTTGGTTGTTTCTGTGACATAATGCTTAGTTCTGCATTTTTGCGATGTCGCTTCCTTATTCCAGTAGTGGTACAATTTACATGTTTTAAAAGTACTAATTTTTTTTTAATTATATATGCTGTATCAGAAAAACTAATTAACAGTGTGACACACACACACCCACAGGACTTTTTCCTGTGTATTTTAAATTTTATTCATTTATTTATTTTTGATAAGTCGAGTGCTACGTTTTCACACGAGTCCGGGTTGCTTTAGTTTTGAAGTGTGCCGTTTGTTTGTGTCTTGTCGGGACACCGCATACACGGCTACTTCTTTTTATCCTGCTAGCGCGCGAGAGAGGGAGAACGGTCCGCTACTAAACGCACACGAGCCGGCCAAGAACGTCTTCCTTATTTCAGTAATTTATTATATTTTTTTTTCCTTGCTTATTTTAACCAAAGGCAGTGTTGTCGAGTATTTCGACACCCGGGGTATGTGGGCTTTTGGAAATGTCCAAAAGTATGTGGTCACCCGACTCTCTCGCTTGATATTTATTCCACTTTGTTGTTGTAGTAAGCTCCACTCGCTCGTTCATTTCGATCCGAGAGCGTTCGCGTGATCAGGCGCCGATATCAGGTGAGGATAAGAGTCCGTCCCATAGACGCTCAGCTAAGGACAATCAAGTTCTTCCACTCCAGCCTTCTTAAACCTCGTCTTCACAGGGACGTTGTTGTACTGGAACAGGTTTGGGCCTGTTGAGCTCCTTTCACTGAGAAGTCGTCCTAAATGTTTGACGATGATGATGATGGTAATAATAAGAGCTCCTCAGTATTGCACTTTGTTAATTCACACACAATACATGCATGAATTCGGCTCATTGTTTGCTTTCAGGCAGCGCGAGGCATTCCCGACTCGGGGTGGGTGTGGAATTTACCAGGCCGCATGCGTCAAAACATACCTCGCGTTCCTAGAGTTTGAGATGAACCGAGTGTTGAGGTGCTATCCGTGCACATTTATATCGCTCGCCAAACGCAAAAGCTGGGATGTGTCGAGAGGTCTTTCGTTTTTACCAGCAGTCTTGGACCCTCACAGGTAATCCAGCCCGTAACGGACAAACGCGTTTAATCTTTGATGTACAGAATGAATTTGGACAAAGGCGCACTGATTAATATAATATAAATTGTAGTGATTTTATTAGATTTGAGAGTCCAGCAGCAATAAGAAAGGATGAATAATTAAAAAAAAAAAGTTAAGTGCACAAAGAAAATTTATATACAATGAAATGTGTGTGACACGTGACGTGGAATTTGGATTTTGGTGCCAATAGTAGACCACAATACAGTCTTGTGTATCGTGAATTGTGGACAGACTGTCGATTCGGTTCAATTTTGGGAGGTTCTTTGGGCAATTTATTATTATTTTTTCTTTTCTCAATTCGATTTATTGGCAACAAATAAATTTTTTTTTCCCCGTCAATATTCTGTGCCCGGACAGTAGGTGGCGATGTTGCACCAACCACGCAAACTCAAAAGAAGCAGGAGCGATAATCTCAGAAAACGGCAGCATTTTCAAAGAATTTGTCAATTTTATACCATGTTGTGTTTTAACTAAATCATTTTGTGTGAATTCTTACCGAGTCAGAAAACGACGTCACACTATCTACATCTCTAGAGACTTGGAGACACCCATATTAAATTGCTCTCTGCCTGTGTGTGTGTGTGTGTTCAGTGGATGATCATTCGGTCCGTCCTGGTCCTTTGAGAACAAAAGCCCTTCAACGCTTACATGGTGCTTTTGTTCTTTGTCCTCTTTCATTAAAACTGCTGCTTTGCTCGTTTCCTTACAACCATCGTTAACGCTGTGAGTTAAACACTTTGTAGGCAACATGAGTCTCATTAACTGGCAGGATTGAGTGTGGTATAGGATGACATCGCTAATTCACACAGTTATCTCGCCCAGCTAGACACTTGATAGATAAGCAGGGAAACTTGTAGTTATCAGGAGAGGAAATGCTCTTCGGTGTAGTTACTTAGAATTGCAGTTTTTTTTTTCGTGTGTGTTTTTTTTCTTTGCTGCTTATTAGCTTAAAGTTATTATTAAGAGTAAGAGTAATTGGGATATTTTTTATAAATATCCCAATACGATATAAAGCTTTTGTTGATGTTTGCAGAAAATAATTCGAGGGGATGAGTAATTATTGGGGGGGTGCGTAAGATGAACACATCAATTATTTTATATATATATATCTATCTGTTTTTGCACACATCACGTAAGAACTCACCGGTGTACAGTATTTGGCCGAGCTTGAGGTAACGAACACAGCTTTTTTCGTAGTTGGGTCACGGGATTAGAAGAAATGCTACTTTGATATTTAAATAAAACTATAAACCCTTGTATCAAAAAGAAAAAAAAATCATTAGTTCGTTTAAAAATTCAACAGATGGCGCCATTTTAATAAAAAAAAAAAAAAACTGGCTTGTGAATGCGATCTCGCTCCTTTTATTCCGCACACTTTATGGTAACAACTAACTAAAAGCAGCTGGTGCGTCGAGTTCCAAACAGACTTGGTGAATATAGTTTGCTCCTTTTTACTGCAGATAGTTTAGACAGCACCACCTGCAGGATTACAGAGGAACAGCAACATTTTACCACTTCAATATGCTAATAAAAAAAAGATTTTGTGGTGGCGATGCAGGAATTGTCTTGATTTATTATTTTTTTCTTTCTTCTCATCTCTAGTATTTAGGTTTAAATGCTGAATATTTTTCCTTGTATGACTCGTCCAGTTTCATCATTCTGGTACAGGTCGTGGAGCAGTTCATAACATTATCGAGTTGCAACGTTAATTAGGACGTTGATCGATGTGACCCACAAGTATTTGAGTCTAGAGGCACTCTAACATGTCAGACTGCACCTCTCGTATCCCAGGATTCTGAGTAATTGGCATCTGACTCTAAATCTTATAAATCTGTCGTTTCCCCACAGCAACCTGGTCTGATCAGTCGAGTAACCGACACCGTGAAGAGTATAGTCCCTTCTTGGCTACAGAATTACTTCAAAAAAGGCGAGTTAGCCGAAGGAGAAGAGACCGCGGTCCAGCTGGAGCAGAACAACCTCACGGTTTCTCCCAACGGCAGTCAGGAAGCAGTTCCACTCCCCGATGCACGCAAATCCCCCGAACCCAGCACCAGTAACGCCGGTACGGTTTTATCTCACACCTGTATTTATAAAAAAAAAATAAAAAAAAAAGGTTGGTCTTTTTGTTTTTGTTTATCTAATGCTTTTCTTGTTGTCCGTCTCCTCCCTCAGCAGAACCCTCAACGAGCAAAGCGTCGCTGAATTTCCAGGACATTCTCTCCAGACCTCCACTTAACCGCTCGCACCTGCATTTCCCTTCCCACGACGGCTCCCCCGCCCTCAGCGGCTCTCACTTCTCCCAGCCCTCCACGTCTGCCGCTCCTCCTTTTCCACCGAGCCCTTTCGCCGTGAGCTCGAGCTTCTCCCTCGTGAAGGAGATCAAAGACTCGAGCTCTCAGCACGAAGACGACAACATCTCCACCACGAGTGGCTTCTCATCGCGAGCATCCGATAAAGGTAAAGCGGGAGACGGAGGCACAGCGAGCGATCGCCTGCGAAACTGGAATGTTGTACTTCAGATACAATACAATTCTCATAATTTTTTCTTTATTTTTTTTGTATACAGATGTACCCACCTCAAAGACTGCGCCCCTCCTCTGGTCCCCAGAGACAGAACGCACACAGTCGGGATCACAGCTGGCTCACAGCAGCCTCAAGAAGCCGGCCTTTAACCTGTCGGTCTTTGGCACGTCCTCATCGGTAAGTGCGTCGGGTGTTTATTGGATGACTGTGAATAGTGTGTGCATGTCCTTTCCCTGAATAAAATGCGAGTAGTGTTTGTCGTTGCAAAACTCGGGCCTCTGGAGCTTTTATAATGACCGTCTACGGGATCAGTTGCTAGGGCGTGGCTTGACGGCTTCACACACCCGCCCACAGGGAGGATCCTCACCAGGGCTCGGCCGATTCGATTCATATCGCGATTCTGTTAATATCATGATTTTATAATTGTCCTGAATCGATATTGCGTTTGCTCCAAAGTCAAATAAAAAGCCTTTCTATATTAACTGTTACTGTAACAGGGGGTGAATGGGGCACTTATGGATGAGCTGATCATGTGTGCACATACTTTTGGGCGTAGATTTGTACATTTGTTCACGTGAACCGCACTAACGAAGCATCGTGTCCGTGTTAACCGAACCAAGTGCGGAACACGCTTACTGTGTAATATTTCATCAAATGCTTCACTCCGTGTTTCTTTGCTCTTCCACAGTCAGCGATGAACAGTTCCGTCTTGAGCTCCAGTCAGCTGGGGGACTCGCCCTTCTATCCAGGAAAGACGACGTACGGAGGCGCTGCGGCCGCCAAGACGGCTCGATCACGGCCGGGCACTCCTTATCACGTCAGTACAGTCGTGTGAAAAAAGGCTTTCAGTAGGCTGGTCTAAATCCAAAGTCAGAAAGAACACTGAAGTAAATCAGGGCCAGGTTTTTACGTCCGGTTCTAAACACCCTGTATGGTTTCATTGGTGTTCCCCCAGGCTCCACTGAGGAGACAGATCAAGGCCAAGCCGGCAGGAGCTCAGCCCTGTGGAGTGACCAGCGCCACCGCCAGGCGCATCCTGCAGTCACTAGAGCGCATGTCCAGCCCTCTTGCCGTGAGTAACTAGATCCCTTACTCATGCTGAAATATCAACTCTCTCTCCGTGCTGAAAAAGTAAACACCGGTCTCCGATCTTTAGTTCAGGTCGAGGTCATTAAAATCAGAACTTTTGTTTTTATTTCAGGACGCGAAAAGAATTCCATCAATTGTTTCTTCTCCGTTATCAACCGTAAGTTGGATGTTTATGTACAGCTGTAAAAAAAAAAAAAAAAAATCTTAATCCTTAAATTAACTGTGATTGACTTTTGACTTTTTTTTGTGTTTTTCTTTTCTTCCTTCTAGTCGTTGAATCACTCAGATCTAGATGTAAGCGGTAATTACCAGCCTAAGAGGAAGAAGGTAAGTAAATATAAATATGAATCATGCGAGTAAATATGATGACGGAAAAAAATAAAACGGAAGACTATATTTTTGTCCAGGTTTAAGGTCAAGTTAGGTTTCCTGTCTTTTTCATTAAATCACGCCTTCGGTGTTATGATTTGTTAAGAGTTTGATGATTTGATTAGATTGCTTTAAAGCAGAGTTTCTGCAGAGTTTTCTGATCAGGAATTGAAAGAGGGGGGGGGTTAATTTTAACGTCACTTAATGTTGTCTCCATGTGTGGCAAAAAACGTTGAGAAAGGATTTGTTTATTTCAACCAAGAAACGATCGGGTCAAGTAAACAGCATGTTATCGAAGGTTTATTTTTTCCTTCCGCCTTTTATGGTCGCTTCGTTCCCTCTGCACTACAAATAAAAGTATAGAGTATTGTATTTTGATGTATTAATAGTTGAGTAAAAAATTAACAAATGAAAAGTTACAGTATATATGGCCACGGAATTTTTTTTTAAACAATTTGTGAAGGATATTTGCAGTTATTATTTATTAGACAGTTTCTAAGGGAAGAATCCACAAACAACTGAGGCTGCGAACTCTGAACCGCAACTTCACAGGGTAACTCTAAATTAAATTAAAAAAAAATTCAATAATAAAAATACAAACTTAAGGTGTGTATTAATTTATTAAGTGAGATATAAAGTAAAAATTATAATAATAATAAAAAATGTAAAGCATTTTACATCACTTCTTTGTTACAGCTTCACTTGGCATCCCAAAGTGAAGTGAATCCCTTTCGATTTTTTTATATTTAAAAATACCCAGTGCATGATTTGTTTATATTCCGATTAGTCTGTTAATATTTGTGTAAACTCGGCTCGACAAATGTAGGACGAAGCATGCTTCTAGTTCCCGACAGCTGTGACAGCTGCTCAACAGTAGTTTATTCACAAACTAGCAACTAGACATCAGTAGTGTCTGACAGATGTTTCTGGTGAACCCTGCTTAAACTATACAGCGCAAAACACAAGCCTAAAATTGTACCCGTTTTGTTTTTGTAGAAGAAGGGAAACATGGCTGAGTGTCAGAACGCCAGGGTGGTGTAACGCGTTTTTCGGTCGGTGCCGGTTGCTAGCGTCTGCTGTCAGACGTGTGCAAATAATTAGCATGCACGGCTTTGTGTGGAGTACCGCCACAGTTTCTGATTCATGATTATCCACGGTTTGCTAGCTGGAACCGGCCGTCCCGCCTGTACAGAAGCTGGTGATTCCAGCTGTTGCAGCTGTGTCTGGGAACCGCTCCATGTCTTTCCGCCCTTCCCTCACTCCTGGATCTGTGAGCAGAGTGTTAGAAAAGAGCAGCAAGGAGACGGTGAGTCCTTTTAAAACTGGTCACAGAAATCTTTAAAAAAAAAAGGCTTAAACATGGCTGCCATCTTGTAAAGTCTTTGAGCCTCTTATAAGACTAAAAACAGTGCTCGAAAAATGTTGACTCTTGACTCCCTTGTTTCCTTTAGCCTGTGAGACGTTCCCCTCTGGTCCCAGACGCCACTCCAGCTGCTACGGCAAGGTGAGGATTACATCATCGTCATGTTTTTAGTAAATGAAGTGGATGGTCCGGCAAAAGCATCATATCATATATACTCTCTATTAATCTTTTTTTTTTTTTCCCCCCCACATTTGATTTTGCAAGTTTCTGAGCAAAGCAATCGAATTAGTTTCCCTGTTGATGTAAACATGACTCTGTGTAAAAGAATATCAGACCACTCGAGTCAAAGTAGCTTTAAATCACTTTAATAAAAAAGGGACGGCTCAACAAAATGGAAACGAAGAACAAAGTAGAGTAAACCGAGCAAGCGAGAATAACATTTAACACGAAAAAAAGCCTTAATAAAAAGTCCATCAACAGTATTTACGGATGTAGTCAGTGGATAGGTGATGGTGAGTATTTAATTAAGCAGTATCACACCAGAGGGAGTGCTGTTGTGATGAATATATGTTCATCACGACACCTCGAGTGCGATATCGCTTTTATAAAGCAGTTACACAGACATCATTTAAAATAAGCAGTGTTGTGTGTAAGGCGTTACAAAGCATTGTTAGCGTACTCAGATTACTTTTTAATCTGATGCGTTAGATCCGCCATTCAAGTAATCAGTTACTTAGTTACTTTTTCAAAAATGTTGATGTACCAGCAATTTATGTAATCCGTGAGTCAGACAACAGTCATTCTCAATCCATTAGTGTGTGTGTGAGAGTGTCGTCCTACAAGCCCCGCCCCCCCGATAACCCCCCCCCCCCTGTCATTCCTGCTGTTATACCGCTATCTCATCCATGCGGATCCTCGCGGAAAGATGGAACCCTAATCAGTGCGCTAAAACTCGGGGCAAATCATGAACCATACTCGCGGCAACCGCGCGAAACCGCGTAGGTGAAATTAACAGATTATGGGCCAAACTTCACTGAGAATAATTATAAAGGTCTTGACTGAAACAACATGCATGAGGAAGCACAAAGGAGTTTTCATTTTCTGCAATGGAAAAGTACTCCAACTAGTTACTTTTAAAAAGTAACATCCCCCAACACTGGTAACATCAGATTATGATTTAAAATAAATCTCCTAAATTATATATTTTATGTATTTTATATTTTTATATATTTTCATTTACAGGCTGTGGGATTAAATTCCAAATAGCATTAAATGGAAAACTAGCGTGCTGGTGTGTACAATCCCTTCTTCCGTACACCTTTATCAGGGCCTTGTGTTAGAAGCTAGTTAGCATTGTAGCCGTGAACAGAACATCAGAGGCGAATCAGGACGCCTTAGCAACGATTATTAAGTTGAGAGTGCTTCTCTGACTGGGTGTGATTTTGGGTTTTGTCAGGCAGCTGTTCTCTCCTCAGTACTGTGGACTGAACAGACCTACTCTCACCCACGCCGAGACCCAAACTCGGTGTCATTAACGATTGTTAGAACACCTGGAGTGATGTGTCTATGTAGTTCAACAGTGCTGTTACTGTCAATTATCGGCAGTTGTTTAATGCTTCTCGTCCAATCAGATTTTTCCGTCAGAACTAATCATTGTATAAATGTTTAAATACTGAATGCATTATTTGAGTTGTTTTTTATTTAGAATTTAGATAAAATAAGTTATCCATGCTTTAAACCAGTTTTTTTTTTTTTTAGATGGTTTGGCAGAACATTAGGAATTTCTTCCCAGTGATTAGATTTATTAATTTTTTGGGAACTAATTCTGTTCGTATTTGCTCCGCATTATCCCTGCCGTTATGGATCCTTTTTTCCCCCTCAGGAGCTTTCTTGGTGATCAAGCAGGTTCATCACGTTTCCTCATTTCGTGAATCTGATCTCTCTTTTATTCCATAGTTTTTCAAATGTCCATTGTTTAAATTTCAACAAATTTCAACAGATTTTATGGAACAGTTTCCCTGTTGTCAGACCTGATTTGTGTTTTTGCAAGTAAAACAAGGAAGCAATGTAAGCTAAGCACCTGCTGCGTAGATTATAGTCTGGTTCAGAAAGGAAAATGGAGTCTAAATGTTTTCAGTCCAGCTGAAAAAAAAAAATGCGTTTGGTCTATTTCTAGGCAGAGATGGCGTCCGATATATTAGTCACCCTGTGTGTTGTTTTAACTCTGATCAGTTATCACTCACAGGAAGAAACCTATTTCGATAGCTTTGCATTGACTTCTCCCCAAATTTCGCTTGAATTATAATCTATAAATTTTTTTTTTTGCCACATCATCCACTCTTGACTTATGGTTGAACCTGACAATCCCAATCTGATATTCCGTTCACGTCCTTTTTGTTTCTTCTTCTTCCCCTTTCATCGCTGTCTGATGTCCTCAGCACAAGCGGCCTGTCGTACCCGTTGTCCAGCACACCAGCTGCTAGTGTCACGAGTGCTGGCGGGGGCAAGATGAAGAGAGAAAGGAGCGTCCGACCTTCCACCAAAAGACAGGACGATGAGGTCAACGTCTCCATATGACATACTGCTTAAAAAAAAAAAAGTTTTGGATTTGAAACTGTTTAACTCTGAAATTCTCTGTAACTTAACAGGTTGTCGACGTGCCGAATCTGCCCGCCGTTTCTCTGCCGATCAGTAACTTCAACCTGCCAACTTTCAGTTTCTCTTCCCCGCCCCCTGCCTCGACGCTCACACCCAGCACCACGCCGGCGCCTCGGGTGTCTGAGAAGGCAGCTGTCAGTCAGGTAGGCCTGAACGACCACAGGCTCATTGACCACAGCTTGCGTTTTTGTTAAATGTGTGTGTTAATGATATTTTGTGTCTGATGCAGGAAACCAACAAAGAATCCACACCTGTTTCTGTCTCTTTTACCTTTTCTTCACCTATTGTCAAGGCGACAGCTGCCAGTCCACCATCCTTCTCTCCATCAGTAAGTTTCCAATTACTTTTCTTTCGCTTTTTGTTTTGTTTCATAATAATAATAATAATAATAAAGGAACAAATGCATTTAAACTCTCCTGTTCTTGCAGTCTGGATTTACCTTCAGTGCGCCGACTATGAAAACCGGAATTTCCATGTCAAATGGTAAACTTCCTCCAGCGAAAGGTACTTATAAGTGACTTTTTAAATTTTAAAAAAAATTTTATATAGGTGAATATTTATTCCTGTTTTAAGGAGATTGACGCTTTCATGTTCTCTGTCATTTCACAGTAAAAACAGCCGGTGAAAGTAGTGAGGAGTTTGAAGGGCCTTTCAAACCAGCCAAGACCTTGAAGCAGGGTAGTGTTCTGGACGTCCTTAAAGGACCTGGTGAGACTAACACTTTGTCTGTCAAATACTCGAATGTAAATGTACAGGTGCTTCTCAATAAATTAGAACATCATTGAAGTTTATTTGAGTACAGTGGAACCTTGGATTACGAGCACAATTTGTTCCGGAAGTGGGCTCGTATTCCAAAACACTCGTAAACCAAGTCATCATTTCCCATAAGAAATAATGAAAACTCAAATTATTCGTTCCACAGCCCCAAAAAATAAATACATAAAAATAATTAATACAATCTATAAAATGAAAATAAAACAAATTAATCTGCACTTTACCTTTTAAAAAAAGTACAAATAAATCCTGACAAATAAGTGTTTCCGTTGGTGCGCGCAGGCGCCATGTGTGTGGAATTGGCCCCTTCCCTCGCCTCGTTTTACACAGTAACACTCCTCCTCCCTCTCCCCACCTTGCTTTTTAAGATTCACAACAAACACACGCACAACGGAAACACTGTTTTAACAGGAAAACAAAGAAATCTTTCTGAGACTGGCATGAGCGTATATTAACAGACTCACTTTTTAAGTTTCGCAACAAGCGCATAAACACAGCGGAAACACTGTTTTAACGGAAAAAAGCTAGACTGGCATGAGCGCATACTAAAGGATCCACTTAAGTTTCACAATAAACGGACACGCACCCAAACACGGAAACACAGTTTTAACAGGAAAAAAAGAAATCTATCTGACCTGGCATGAGCGCATACTAAGGGAATCACTGCTGTAAAGTAAAAAACAAACAAACAAATAAACCAGCACCTTACCTTTGAATAGAATCGCAACAGAGCAGAGTTTCTGTGTGTTTGTAAAGCCGGGAGGGGTGAAAAGGGGAGAGGGCGTCTGTGCGTGTGTGTGTGTGTCAGTGTCGAATTGCGCTCACGAGCAGAGTTTCTGTGTGTTTGTAAAGCCGGGAGGGGTGAAAAGGGGAGAGGGCGTCTGTGCGTGTGTGTGTGTGTCAGTGTCGAATTGCGCTCACGAGCAGAGTTTCTGTGTGTTTGCGAAGCCGTGGGGGAGGGAAGGTGAGAGAGTGACGCTCGGTGTCAAAAGAGTTGCATGTGTGAAGCATGATACTCGGCGCTTTTAAACTAATACTTGCTCGGTTTCCGAATAAAAATGTATTAAAAATCTTTGCTCGGTTTGCGGAACACTCGTAAACCACGTTACTCGCAATCCGAGGTTCCACTGTAATTCCATACCAAAAAGTGAATATTATACAAATATATAAGCGTAGTGTACATCAATTACATGTTATTCGTTGTAAGTTGTAATATTAGTAATATTTTTGGGTGGCTAGGACGCATTATCAGCACTTACATTATTTCCTCTGGGAAAATGCGTTTCACGATACTAAATTTCGACTTACGAACTCGCCTCCCGGACAGATTTGAATGCCGAGGTACCACTGTATCTGTGCGCACAGTACCAGTTTAAAAGTTTGGATACACCTACTAATTCAGTATTTTATTTTGTTTAGTGATTTATTTTCTCCATTAAGGACAATATGGCGTTGGGTAATTGTGTAACAACAGGCAGTTGTTATTTTAAGACCTGAAGGTCGCCTTTCTTGAACACTTTTTGCAAGAGCATGATTGTCAAGTGCATTTGCAAAAACCCATCAAGCACCATGATGAAACTGTCTCTCTTTGCCAGGAACTGTACCTCTGCTGCAAAGGAGAAGTTCAATTAGAGTTACCAGCCCCCGAAATCACCAATTAACAACCAGCACCTCAGATTAGAGCTCTACAGAGCAGAAGTAGCAGATGCAGCTCAATATCAAGTGTTCATAGGAAATTATTGGGTATTTTTGGAATAAACGCCTTCAGTATTGTTTAACAGAGTAGAAATAAAAATCAGGAAAGACCTGATGGAGTCTGAAGGGTGTACAAAATAATATTGCAGAGAGACTCATTGCATTAAGTTAATTAACATGAAATGTGACTCCTAGCAAGCTTCCTGTTATGTTTACACTAGTGTGCGGCATGCAAGTTTGGTATCGCACGTTAAAGTAACGAAACCCTGCCTGCCGTTATTTTCCGTTTTCTGTCTGAAGTGCAAAATGAAAGCTTAAAACCGATCATGGCTTCATCTCATCATGTACGACCTCTCAGTAAAGGGTTAGAAGTGCTCTAAATGTAATGGAAGGTAAGCAGCAGGGGATTTTTTTTTTCTTTTTTTTTTCTTTTCATTCCAGAGAATATAAAATGCCACGACAGTCAGCCTGTTTTGATAATCTGTCAGTGTCATGCGTTCTCATGAAAGTTGTCTTCTGTTAATATCCGGTTCTTCTCCTACCAGGATTTTCTTCCTCATCCCAGAAATCCTCTTTAACACGAGAGGTGAGGAATCGCAACACAACCGCACAATTGTTCTCGACTTCCCTCCCCGGCTTCGGCGAGAAGTTCAAACCTGCGGCAGGATCATGGAACTGTGGAACCTGCATGGTGCAAAACAAGCCCTCAGACAAAAAATGCGTGGCCTGCCAGGCCCCGCAGCCCAGCACAGACTCTTCATCCAAATCGGATGTTAAACCCGCGAAAGCCCCCGCTGCTAGTCTTAGTTCTTTGTTTGCGCCTCCAGCCGGAAGCTGGGATTGCGACACCTGTCTGGTGCAGAACAAACCCGAGGTGGTCAAATGTGTAGCGTGCGACACGGCCAAGCCAGGGACCGGAGTAAAACCTGCCCTGACTCGACCTCCTGTCTCTGAGGTCTCCTCAACCCTGCCTGCTTCTTCTACCCCAGCCATCACTTCCACCTCCAGCAGCAGCAGCAGCAGCAGCACCACCACCACCACGACCGCCGCAGTCACAACATCTGGACTGTTTAGTTTTGCTGACAAGTTTAAGAAGGCGGAAGGGGCGTGGAATTGTGACGTATGCATGGTGGAAAACAAAGCCCAGGATGTTAAGTGTGTAGCATGTGGTCAAGCTAAGACAGGTACGTTCGGAAAGGTGGTGAGCTTTTGATCGGTGTAAAGAAAAATGAATTGTATGCGTCAGTTCTTTTTACAGGTTGTCCCCGACTTGCAAACATCCGAGCCACAGATATGACCGGACTGGTTTTTTTTTTTTTTTTTTTTTTAGAAGTAAGAAGACAGAAGTAGACAAAAAATAAACACTGGAGTGCTCAAATACTAACATTTATAATTATATACAATATTTTAAGTGTGCACGTGTATGTATAAAATGTCTAAGGTCCGGTATATCATATGTGTGGGGACGCGGGAGAAATGATTCGGCCTCACCTGTTTCAGTGAAGCAGTCCGGGAGCACGATGATCGAAAACAGCTGTCCTGATGGATGAATAATCCTAATTTCGGAAAATCCTCAACAATTCAGAGTTCACAGTCCAAAACGGCGGAAAACAGCTCTGAGACAAAATGGCATCCGGGATTCAGAGACGACATTGTTACATTTGACATGAGATTCATTTCCTTGGGCACGTTTACCGTTTTCGGCCACATGAGGGCAGTGTTGGGGAAAGTGGACAGAGATTTAGTCAAGTATATTCGTGTCAAAAAACATACGAGACTCTCTTTGACGGACTTGAGAACAAATCCGACTTACGAGCGTGCTCCCGGTAACAAAACTCGTTTGTAAGTAGAGGACTACCTGTACCACACACATGCTCTTGTATATTTTAATATAGAAGGGTGTTTGCGTCCCGCGAGTGTGGTGTGCATGAATTGGGGAGAGGTTTTCAAAAGTCCAAATCTAGGCAAGAGCGATATTATATGTCCTGTGAAGATCAGGAACCTGATAGCACAGTCATGTCCATTTCTTATAGCAAATGATAATTAATCTGTCATAAAAGAAAGTATTTAAGCAAATGTGATGAAGATGATGATCCAATGGATGTTCAAATGAACTTCTGTGTTCAATTGAACAGGAGCAGCAGCAACACCGCCATCTCAAGCACCATCATCCCAGCCTCCTGTGTCCACTCCAGCAAGTACCGCACTTGTGTTAGGATTTGGAGACAAGTTCAAGAAACCCGAGGGAAGTTGGGAATGTGCCGTCTGCAATGTTCCGAACAAGGCCGCTGACCTGAAGTGTGTGTGTTGTGATGCACCCAAACCAGGCGCTAAAGTAGAAACCAAAGGTAATGAGAGCGGTTTTGTTACTGAAGATTGGTTTTTGAGGTTCTTCCCCAACTTCATATCTCTCTCTCTATAGTTTCAGGTTTCGGCATGCAGTCCTCAAGCACGAATTCAACCTCAACTTTCAAATTCGGTGCTCCAACAACAACTTCTTCGGATTCGGCCTCCAGTGAAGTGAAATTCGGTGGCACTTTGTCCAACTCCACCTCATCGTCATCCTTTAAATTCGGTAGCGCTCCGTCAGACTCCACCGCGGCGGTTTCAGGCTTCAAATTTGGAGGCTCGTCCACCGCTAGCTCTTCAGGAGGGTTCAAGTTCGGTGGATCTTCCACAGAACAGCCCTCGACAGGCCCGGCGTCGACCGAGACTTTCAAATTCGGCGGGTCTTCGAACGGCTTTAAGTTTGGAGCGGATTCTACATCCGGATCGACCGGCGAAGAGAAAAAGAGCGAAACTCAAAATCCCAGTGCTAGTTTTAAGTTCGGAGGAAGCACAACAGTCGGCTTCGGCTCCACGAGCACTGCTACCGCTACTACCGCGGCCACGACTGCTTCACAGGGCTTTTCGTTTGGGCTGTCCAAGCAACCCGAAGAGAAAACGAAGTCTAATCCGTCGTTCAGTTTCTCAGCACCTAAATCCTCTGAAGCGGAAAAGGAGAACTCTCTTCCTTCCAGAAAAACCTTTTTAGACGATTCGCAGACGGTCGTTCTCTTTAGCGACTCTTTAGAGTCAGACACTGATCAAACCACGGCCCAGTTGTTCAACGAGGAAAACCCTGAAAAGACTTCAACCGCTACTTTCATGTTCGGTAAAACGGAAAAGAAAAAGCATGACTCAACAGTCTCGACCGGGTTTATGTTCAGCGCGACCAAGGAGGCTGCCAAACCCGCACCCACCACTGTGGGCTTCAATTTCAGCAAACCAGACTCTACGAAGGAAGTCTCCAAACCTGCATTTACGTTTGGGAAACCAGCCGAGCCGGCAGAACCACAAAAGTCCGTGTTCAGCTTCGGACAGAATGCAACAGGTGAGGGAGTGAGTGGTGCTTTGCTTTAGCCCGAGATCCTATTGTGTCCCAGTTTAACATAATCTCATCTTGTTTTTGTCTTGTTTTCTCAGACAATGCAGCAACCAAGCCTGCGTTTGCCTTCATGGGAGGTTCATCCACCACCCCTTCCCCTGCCCCTGCTTCCTCTAGCCCCTTCGGGACTCCCAGCAGTTCGAGCCTGGCTCCCACCCCTGCTCCGAGCAGTGCCTTTGTTTTTGGTCAAGGCTCCTCTTCTGAAACACCTTCCAAGACTTTTAAGTTTGGGCAGCAGCAGCAAGAATCCCAGCCAGCCTCGACAGAACCCCCCGCCGCCGCCGCTGCTCCTAATCAGGCACCGTTCGTCTTCGGCTCCGTGAACAGCTCGACTGCATCGCCGTTTGCTTTTGGCACCGCGACCTCTGCGCCGGCTGCGTCCTTCGCTGCCGCGACCTCTGCGCCGGCTGCGTCCTTCG
>QMIH01000472.1:130850-147295 GCA_003987875.1 Clarias batrachus | reverse complement strand
GCTGCGTCCTTCGGCTCTGCGCCGGCTGCGTCCTTTGGCGCCGCGACCTCTGCGCCGGCGACGTCCTTCGGCGCCGCGACCTCTGCGCCAGCGTCTACAGGTCAGTTTCACTTTAACATTGTCTCTTTTTTTTAATTTCTTAAATTTTTTTATTAACCCTCCTGTTTAAAATGGCATGTTTTTATTTCCCTTTCAGCCCCTGCACCCTCTCCATTTGGCTTCACCGCCACCACGTCCGCCTCTGGCTTCGGCTCGGGACAGACGCCAGCGTTCGGCTCGACACAGTCCGTGGTTCCGGTCTTTGGATCGGCCGCATCCTCTTTCACAGCAACACCATCGGCAGCGGCGGCTCCTGCCTTCGGAGCGAAGCCCAATACCCAGTCTGCCTTTGGCCAACAGCCCAACTCAACACCTGCTTTTGGATCCTCTACTGCCCCTTCTGGTCAAGGTCAGAAACTGCAGTTTAACGTACCAGTGGATTCCAAAATAAACTCTGCTTTGCGTCATTGAATAATTTTCATTCATCTTGCCTGTTTTTTTTTTTTCAGGATCCTTCCAGTTTGGTGGAAACAATGCATTCGGAGCAACCGGTGGTAGCAGCAACAGCAGCGTATTTACCTTTGGAGCAGGCGCTGCCGGTGCGACCGGAAGTCCCGCAGGATCACCGGCTATGTCTGCTCAGCCAGCGGCTCCTGGAGGAGGCTTCGCCTTCTCACCATCCTCTGCGTTTAATATTGGGTGAGGACAAACCGTCGAAAATTTACAATTATGTACAGTAGAACGTTGGATTACGAGCATAATTTGTTCTGGAAGCAGGCTCGTATTCCAAAACGCTCGTAAACCAAGTCAAATTTTCCCATAAGAAATAATGAAAACTCTAACTATTCGTTCCACAGCCCAAAAAAATAAATACATGAAAAGATTAATACAATATATAAAGTAAAAATTAAACAAATTAACCTGCACTTTACCTTAAAAAAAATCCTGACAGATTAGACATTTCTTTTTTTTTCCCCCTGTTAAAACAGTGTTTTCGTTTCGCAGGGCCGTACATGTCTGGAATTCACCCCTTCCCTCGCCTCGTCTTACACAGTAAAAGTCCTTCCTCCCCCCCACCTCGCTTTTTAAGTTTCACAACAAACACACACACAACGGAAACACTGTTAATGGGGAAAAAAGAAATCTGTCTAATGACACTCGCGTGAGCGCATACTAAGGAAATCATTGCTGTAAAGTAAAATAAAAATTTAAAATGAACCAGCACCTTACTTTTGAAAAGAATCACGACAGAGCGGAGTTTTCTGTGTAAAGCAGTGTGTGTGTCGGTGTCAAATTACGCACGCGCACAGGCAAGAGTCTGTGTGTATCAAATTACGCGCACACGCGTATGAGACACGATGAAACCGAGAGCGAGACGTTGATTTATATCAGTAAGAGACGAGCACTAAGACCCAGGTGAGCAGGGGAGACGATTACCCACAATTCCGCAGTGCAAGAGAGAGAAAAAACATTGGCTCACTTGCCGCTCGGTGTCAAAATAAGAGGCGCATACGTGATGCATAAAACAAATTTTATGTATACTCATCTAGTATAAAAATTGATAGCTTAGGTTAATTTAAAAATGTAAAATCTGCATTGCTAACTTATGTTGTGTTGTAAATTTGTCGTTTGCATGTATGTAGCACCTTGGTCCTGGAGTAATGTTGATTCGTTTCACTGTGTACTGAGCTGTATATGGTTGGAATGACAAAGCCTACGTGACTTGACTTGATACATGATACTCGGCACTCGTAAACCAGTACTTTTGCTCGGTTTCTAATTAAAAATCTTAGCTTGTTTTGTGGAACAGTAGTAAACCGCCTTACTCGCAATCCGAGGTTCCACTGTACAATATTTTCAGTGTATAGGTGCATGTATTAAATGTCTAGAGTCCGGTATTGTGTGTGTGTGGGATGCGGGAGTAATGAGACGACCTCATCGGTTTTAATAAATCAGTCCAGGAGCACCGTGATAAATGTCTGCCTTGTAAAGATGTTGAATAATCCTAATTTTGTAAAAAAAACAGATTTAGTCAAGTGGATTGGTATGCTTTAAAAATCCAATCTGACTTACGAACAGAACTCATTTATAAGTCAGGGACTAAGTGTTTAAGTGTACAGATGAATGTGTGTCCTAGTTGATGAAAACTGAACATGTACCTTTTTTTTTTTTCCTCTCTCTCCTCATTAGGTCAGCAAAGAATGCTAACGCCCCACCGAACAGACAGCACGCCATCGCCGGGCGCAAGATCAAAACCGCCGTCCGGCGCAGGAAGTAAAGCTGGAAAATGATGCAGGCTGTCCCTTACTTTGAACAAACACTGAAGTACTTGGTATTTTGAGCTTAGGGGTACACACAAACACACACGCAGCTCCTTTTTTGTTTTTTTCAGCCAGGAGATTTGTTTTGTAGTCGAAGGTCACCGGTGTGTAGACTTGTGCAGAACCTGGCGCTGTGGCCCGAAACTCGAAGAAACTGACTCGAAGAAAAATCTAACGAAAGAAATAAATACAATCAGACACAACACCTTACCCTGCGCAGGAAAGGTATATACATTTTGAGCATCTGCAACGTTGGTGGGATTTTGCGCATGATTTTTTTTTTTTTTTTTGTAAGGAAATACCATGCAAAAACCATTTTGGGGCAGTGATGCGTGACCGATTTCGCTTGGGTGATGTGCAGGGAAATTAAATCTGCACGCGGCAGAGACGAGGACTAGTTGCTGTATGTACAGTGATGCGAGTGTTTCTATGTACTGAATGAAGCGCTTTTTTTTTTTCTTCTTTTTTTTGTGCGCAGATTTGTGTGTATGTGGGTTTTTTTCTTTGTACATGCTGAATTGTGTGTGTGCTGGTCGGAAAATGGAGGCAAATGAATGTTTAAAAGGAAAGGGCTGGGTCGTGGCACGGGTTAATCACACACGTGCTGGCGATCGGCCGGTGGGGAAAAAAAAAACGTTAGCCCCGCTGCTCTCCTCGGATCCTTTTGTAAATCTGCACTTCCGAATCTGTTCCGAATTCTCGAGTGCCCCTCCCTTTTATGTTACCACCTTCTTCCTTATAACTCTCCTCTCAACTCTCTACACCTCATCTTCACTCTTTGTCTCCTGCCTTTTGAATATTATTAAAAACTTGTAAATAGTAACTTTTTTTTAAAAATCTGTGAAGTTTTTTGTGTGATAAACAAGCTTATTTTTCATTCATTGTTTTTCTTTTCTTTTTTTTTCCTTTTTTTCTTTCTGTCTTTTAGAATTTATGTAAAGCCCTTAATTCAAAGTTACCCAAATCCATTTAAAGATGAACTTAAATGCAAATTGGGGATCCTTTGAAGACTAAAGGTATATTGGCATTTCTGATCCACTTTTGTTTGGACCAAAACCAGTATTGTAAAAAGTGTTTAATTATATATTTTTCTATTGCTTGTTTAAATGGACTTAGGGTGACTTTGGATAATAAGGACATCTACTTAATTTTAAAGCCATGATAATTATTACTGAATGAGTGATAAATAAAACCATGGATAATTGCCATCAATAAAATTACAAAATAATTTCCATTTGCCTTCAGTGTGTTGGATTTCCAAAGCTACTGCTTTGATTAATGCTAATTATGTAAGTGTTTTGTAAGTTGTATGATTCCTAAAATTAAATTGGTTTGGCGGGGCCCGAGCAGACCGTCTGTTTAAAGCGGCCATGACGGAACCTGATTTTTCAGGTGGTGGATCGTTCTCAGCTGCATCAATGATATTGTTTCCGTCCTGCTGAATATTCACTTTTGTCTCACCGGCTCCCAAAATACAACTGCACAAACTGCTAAAGCATCTGATGGAAGAGGAAAAAATGTCACTACTTTGAAGTCTAACACCAAGGCATGCTCTCAGTTTTTCCTGTAATATAGAATGTGTTTAGGAGAAAATTGGCACAGCATCGGTAACCACTCAAGGGGGCTAATCAAAACCTCACGCATCTTTCATAATGCTTAATAACATAATCAGATGTTCATGTGTCTTCTTTCTCAGGTCTGATTTTAAATAAAGGCAATAAGGCAGTGTTTGGATGTGAATTTTTGTTTTGTTATATGCTAATGACCAAATATTTGTGGACACCTAACATTTACACCCATATGATCTTGAATATCCCATTCCAGATTTAGTAGATTAGAAGCGTTGTCGTGGTGGAACAGGTTTTGGCCTCTTATTTCTGCTAGAGGGATAAATCTATTTTTAAATATTAGAGCATTCAAGGACGTTTGATGGAATTGTTTCCGTCCAACTTTGTCGCAACAGTGTGGGAAGAAACGCATATGGGTGTGATGGTCAGGTGCCCAGATATTTTTGACCTGGTCTTGTTCATTTCTATATTTTGTGTTTAGGAAAATGTAGCGCAGGAAAAAGTGATGGTGTACTTTTGCCATGTAACTTGTCTTTAATCATATTAATTAATACATTTATTTAAGTTTGAGTTGACCTTTTTTGTAGAGTGTGTAACTTTTAGCTTGGGTTGTATACAAAAATAGCTGAAGCATTCATATCCCAAAAACAGATATGGACCAAACTCTGTCCATCGTATTCTGAGATCACGATACGTACCTCAGTGCTGATTTGATTTTAAATTGTGATTCCGTAAGAATCATGATTTCATAATCCTCTAATTTCTAAAACAAAAAAAACCTACAAATACTGTAGTTCACTCCTACCCCACAGTAATAGATTTAATTTGGAGAACACCGACTGTAGGATAACGGAGTACCTGTTGTTGACAGAAAAAGAGTTAAAAGGTTAAAGCTAAAAATAAGCTGGTCAGCTTTATTTCAGGTTGAAGTCCACGTACATGATGAACCCCTTAATTTCACAAAATTTAGTTTGGTGTTGACTGCATTATGTTCTTGGTCTCCACTGTATTGGTGACTAAATATTAGGAAATTGTACAAAACTGACCTAGGTCATGGCTGATTTTGAATCTACTGTCATTACATCTTATTACAATCAATGGGAAAGAAAGGATGTAGGAAAGTTTATGATGTTTACGCCTTGATTACATTAAGTTGTACTTCTTTCGTCGTCATTAAAATTCACTTATACAACTTCAGCGCTGATGAAAATATGAGCTAATCCCAGTAAAATTTATTTAACCAACTTAAATTTTTTAAAAAAAGTTAATTAAATTAACTTTTCTAATTAATATCGGTCGGTGCAGGTGTTTCGTCTACACTGAGCAAGTAGATTATATTAAAGTAGATAATTAACTCCAGCACATAGCTGTTCATATCACTTTTACTCAATATTTTTTCACTTGTAGTGCAAGTTAAACTTGAGGCAAGTACTGTAAAAATTTCATTAAATTCTGTCTTGTGTGACAAAATCTGGTTGGACAGACAGAATTTTCTGAGACTGGTTTTGGATCATCCAATGTATGAAATGTAAAGATATCATTGAAAGAGTGAGTTCTGACCAATGTCCAGACAAAACAAGTATTTTATATATATAGGGACAGGGTCACTAGGGCCCTTGAGCCTATTTCAGGAGACTTAGGACATGAGGCGGGGCACAGCCTGGACAGCACACACTCACACACTACGGTTAATTTAGCCTGATCTGCTTGGGTGGGAATCGAACGCGGACCGTTGTGGCGCACAGGTGCAAGTGCTGGCCACTTTATAACTCAGATTAGACTTAATAATGGGATGTAACAAACGTGCGTAAGTGCATGCGTGCGTGTGTGCGCGCGCTTGTTTTGGTCCATGTTCAGTATGTGTGCGTGCGTGCGTGCGTGTGCGCGCGCGGCGCTGTAGCTCCATCCCCACGCTGCTCTGCTGCGACCGGAAGTTGACACAACTCGAGGCTTTTCTAAACTCACAAATTCATCAACCCGCTCGGAAATACGTCAGTATGAAAGAATCCCTTGTCAGGTAAGCCTCGGGACCTTGGTGTGTATCTAATAAGAGCTTAACAACGCGTTAATACTCGCTATAGCGTCGCCTCAGAGCCGCCTCAGGATCAGCTAACAACGGCTAACTTCAGTTAGCAAGGTGGTGGCTTGTCATGTTTCCGCAGGAGTTACCCCGGCGGACATCTCTGCTGTTTCCTGTTCGTCTTTTTGTTGTTGTTATTACTGTTATAGTTTTTTTAAAAAAAATAGTTTTATTTTTTTTCACAGTGTATTAAAGTTTCTCTAGGTAGCTACTGGTTGCTAGCCTCGGGCATCTCTGCACTAACATTACCTCAGCAGCTTCTCTCTGTGTACACAATAATAATATATAGAGTTTAGACATGATTTAGTTTAATATCGGTTTACACGCTGTTCAGGTCAAAATTATTAAGTTTAAGAATATATTGGCTTCTTATGTCCACTATGGACGTATTTTTCAGACATTTTGGTGTATCTGCTAATCGTTTCCTTCAAAATGACTTGTGAGAATAAACCGTTACGTAAAAAAAAAAAGTTATATCCAAAAGTTGAGTTAATACATTATGTATTTAGTGAATAATACAGAATGAGCTCAAAATTTTAACATGATTTCTGAACATGCACTATATGGTCAAACGTATTTTTCAAACATGTTCATTATTGAAATCAGGTGTTTCAATCAATCAGGCCCCGTATCCCCTTATCTTAATACTTCAACATAAGACATCTTGGACAATGCTATACTTCCATGAGTTGTGGATAAGGCACTTTTCTATTCAAATATGACTGTGGCGCTAAAAACACTTGGTGAGTTCATTGTGTAAGAACTCGATTGGCCCTAACACAGAGCCCTGATTGACTTTCACCATATCGAGGACCTTTGGGATGAACTGGAACTGAAGATTGCGAGACAGGCCTTTTCATCCAGCATCAGTGTCTTGCCTCTAAAATGCTCTGTAGAATGAATTCCCACAGAAACGCTCCACAATCTTGTGGACGGCCTTCCAAGAAGAGTGGAAGCTGGGGGACGGACTCCATACTGAAGTATACTGTATACAAAATACTTTTGTCCATAATGTGTATTTCTCCCAATTTTTGGGTGTATGTTCTAATCCCTTCATTCATATGTTTCCGTCAAAATGACCTGTGAGAAGAAACCGTTACTAAGAGGTTAGGTTATATCCGAGTTTTGTTATATCAAATATAATTTTGTGTTATATCCGCACAACATGATTTACACACACATTATACAAAACCTGATTTTTACAGAAAATAATAGTTTCTAAGATAAAAGCTTTCGTTTTGGAGAGACGTCCAACCCTGCTGTATTTTTCCTACTGAGAAACTGTCAGAATCGGGAATTTCTCATTTGCCATTTGGTCTTGAATAGAACAAAACTCATTAAAACACATTTAACGAGAGAGCAATTTTCACTGACCTCAGTTATAAGTGATTATATGGAACCGGGACTTGTGATGAAATTTCTCAAAGATGATGGCATAAAACTGATGTACGTCCATGAATGACGATTCTGGGCGAGAGTTCTCGTGAACATTCACTGCTTGGAACGTCTGCTCATTGAAAATGAATAAATACCTTGTCGCTAACTTGCAGAAGAGACAAATCTGTCTGTGGGAACTATACGCATAATCAGTCACCAACAGCAACAGCACTTGCATGTTAAGGAACTCTGCTGGGAGTTATTGCCACTTGCCCCAAACAGTCCTGACCTCACTCTGAACTATTTCCATATATTTTGGCTTTATAGGAGTTCCTGGGAGGCCAGCGTTTAACGTGAAGCAGGCAGTCCGAGCACGGCTTTCACTAGAGTTTCTAGTGAAATGCTGAGATGAACATATAGAGAGATCTTTCTCCTTTAGCTCCTGAACTTGCAAAGAGCTCATTTTCTCACCATTTTCAAGTTCTACACCTTTATGAGAAATCCAGTGTAGATGTGTTGCAGAGAACAAATGTTCGACTCAAAGATATACTGTAAGATGCATCACAGCTCTACTCGGCTACTCATCAATATATGAAGTTATAAACGTGATATTTGCGTTAGAGTTTGAACAGGGTGTACAGATGAAAAAGCTCTTCTGCATTGTTCTCTTTAAGTAGAGATGTAGCAAGAGCTCGTTCTCATCAGTGCCACTGTCAATAGACAGACATACGGCATTGTGGGTAACATAGAAAACTGTCAGCACGCTCGTGAAATAAGGCTGATTAAACATCAACTCAGGCATGTGTTACACAGGGAATCCTGGATTGTATTGAATAACACGAGTAATGATAAAGATTAATTTGAAACTCGTGCACTGTGGATTTTTTCCTTAAACTGATTAACTTGGATAAAGTTTATGAATTAACACATTAACCAAACAGTAGTCACAGTATGAAAACCTACAAGTCTAATCTAATGTCTTTTTAAAGCGGATGAAGAGAAAGACGCTCTAATGTAAATTATTTGTTGTCTCATAGTATTATGATTGAAATATAAAAAAACAGTATTATTATTGTCCACAGATACTTATTAGTTTTATTTCATCCATTGCAGGTATGGTGTTCGGAGAGTTTCCGCTATCAGAAAGTGAAATGTTGGATATGAGACATGTGAAAAATGGGTAATCAGGAGCTGGAAGATGTGTTTGTAGCCGTGATACGGCCAAAGAGCGCCGTGAGCCTCAGCTCCAAGGAATATCGTGCCAAAGCCTATGAGGTAAGAACAGTGACACACACTATTACTTGTTTATACTCCGCTTATATTGATACTTGTTGGTCTTTTGCACTTATTCATTTGTGTAAATATTAATTGTGTAATAATTGTTTGTAGCCTGTTGCTCTAAAGAAAATATCAGCACTGCTCTAGATTTGGCCATACAGTGTATAAGCTGGTTGTCTCAAATAATATGGGTGCTGAATGTCTAAGCTTGGACATGTTTATGTGAGGTAAGTGCAGGTAGTCCCCGACTCAGGAACATTCGAGTTACAGATTTCCACAGATATGAACGAACTGCGATTCTAAAAACATTTGTAGAGGCGAACAAATCACAGAAGTAGCTCACGTGTATTACGCAAAAAATACACACTGCAGTAATATCAATATGTGTAAGTGAATGTATTTTTATATGAGTAAATTTCATTTTTTTTACAGTTCACTGTGAGATTAATTTCCGTACGGCCCGATTACGGTTTCTGGCCACATGATGGCACTGTAGGGAAAGAGGACAGATTTAGTCAAGTGGATTGGTATGCTATAAAAACGAATATGACTTAGGATCAGAACTCGTTTAAAAGTCTTTACCTGTATGCATTTGATTGGGAATTTAACGGTGCAGAGACGACACCGTTACAATTGACGTGTGAGAATTTCCTTAGGCGTGATTATGGTTTTTGGCCACATGATGGCAATGTGGGGAAAGGGGACAGGGATTTAGTCTAGTGGATTGGTATGCTTTATATTGTATATTCATGTCAAAGGTGTATATGACTCATTTTGTCGGACTTAGAAACACGCTTCCAGTAAGTAGGAGACTTTATGTATTTTTAATTCTTTCTGTGCGTCTCAGTACCAGTCCGGTCTATAACTGCTCTAAACTATTTGCACTAAACAATTTGTTTAGAATTGTGAAATGTGAAATTGGGATATTTATAAATTTGTGATACTTATAGAATTTCTATGTATGGTGATAATGTTGTATCTCATGATTCCTATCCATAGTCAATTAATAATCAGTCTTTTTTTTGTTTGTTTGTTTGTTTTTTAGTCAAACTAATTAATTAAATTGATTCACATTTTTAAAAATATTTTTGATAACTTGCTAATGTTAAATGGTATAAAAGTAAAAATTATTTAAAAATATACTACAGCTTTTGCAGAAAATAAAAATACCTTTGGGGTTTATGTGTGGTTGGTGCATTTAACACCACTTGTAGGACTGGAGTGTAGAGCAGAACTATCTACAGCACAGATACAAGATACACAGGCTTTCAGTGCTCATTTGATACTATTAGTAGTTTTTAATACTACTACAAAGCTGCTTTGGACAATAAACTATAGTACTATTGAATCACAATGCTCAAAAACAAATCACCATGCTGCCCGAGATTCACACCTCTAGTTTTTAGACTTACTGTATAGAGACCTTTACATGTTGCTTGCGTCATTTCTGTAGATTCTGCTGATTGAAGTTCCACTTGAAGGAAAAGAGAAGAAAAGGAAGAAGGTTCTCCTGGGCACCAAAATCCACACAAACAGTGACAAAACAAAGTCGATACTGGAATATGTGGATGAAGTGACTAAGCCCATATCTAATAACCAAGGCATAATAGGTTAGTATTCTCTTGGTGGATTTTCATACAAGTGTAGTTTTTATCATTAACCAGCAGACTATGAGCAGTTCATGGCTTTGATTTGGTTTTAGAATTTTTTTTAATTATTATTATAAAACATTATAAAACGGTTTTTCAGCTACATGGACTGATTGTTTAAAAAGAATGCCCTGTATAACAACCAAGTCTTTATAGTTCCTGATTAAGGAATGATGAGACTGTGTGTGTGTGCGCGCGCATGATACTCTTCACAGGGAAACGTGTTGTGCACATGAAGAAGTTCCCTCTAGATGGTGAGAATAAAGGGAAAGAAGCCTCTCTATTTATTGTGCCAATTAATGTTAAAGGTAAGTGTGAGTGAGTGTTCATATTGTTACACAGGGATATATCCAAAGACAGTGTAAATCTTTTTTATTTATTTTTTAACAATATCTCTGTAATATACACTTGGGTCATGTGTAATACAGCGGTCTCTAATCCTCCTCAGATAACAGCAAGACTGTGTATCACCCTGGGAGCCCCAGCTTTTATTGCCTTCAAGACATCATGCGTGTGTGCAGTGAAACCAGCACCCACTTTAACTCCATCACCTCAAAGATGCTCCTCGGCCTTGACAAGTAGGTGGTTTTTATACACTCACGAACATGAATGTCTTTGCACTGAAAGGCTTGATTGAGAATGATTGATTGATTGTACATTATACATATTTAACAGGAAAAGAACAAGAACTCTGTGCTCAAGATTTCATTTATTTTTGGTTTTCTGATATAAAGAAATATCTATATGTTGCTGAAAAACGTATGTTTATTGCCCTCAGGTGGCTGGCGGAGCAGCACAGTGTGCCACACGCTATTGCGGCGCTCTTTAGACCCGCGCCTATAGAGAGGGTCAAAACCAACGTGAGCAATCCGGCTTACTCCACCGAGAGCAAGCAGAACGACACGTCGCTCCACATGGGCTACACCGCGCTGGAGATCAAGAGCAAGATGATGTCACTGGAGAAGGCAGACATGTGCATCGAGAATCCACTCTATGGATCAGACCTGCAGTACACCAACAGGGTGACATAACGCTAATCGTCTTTTTTTTTTTCAAATAGAAAGGAGATAAGAAATCAGAAAATAAGGACACATTTGTTTTCCTTTTTTCTGCCGGCGCATATAGGTGGATAAGGTCATCATTAATCCGTACTTCGGCTTGGGAGCTCCGGACTACTCCAAAATCCAGATTCCAAAGAGGGAGAAATGGCAGCGAAGCATGACCAGTGTGACTGAGGACAAGTGAGTCAATAAATGAATTTCACATTAGAGAGTAGTACAGAAATTCAGTCCGGTTTAACTTCCGTCATCTTTTGTGTTTTTTTTTGTTTTTTATTGTTTTTAAAGAGATCGCCAGTGGGTGGACGACTTCCCGCTGCATCGTAGCGCTTGTGAGGGAGACACAGAGCTTCTGTCCAAACTGCTGGACAGTGGCTTTTCGGTCAAACAGTTGGACAGTGATCACTGGGCCCCTATCCATTATGCATGCTGGTATGTATTGTCTGCTTCTCTCCCCCCCCCCCCTAAGATCACTATTGCAGGTAGTCCCCAACTTACGAACATCCGAGTTATAAATTTCCGTAGATACGAACAAACCGTGGGAACAAATCACTGAAGTAGCTCATGTGTGTTATACAAAAAATAGATACCAGATACCAATATTTACAATTATGTACAATATTTCCAGGGTGTAAGAGGATGTATTAAATGTCTAATGTCCGGTATATTATTTATATATATATGTATGTGTGTGTACGTGTGTGTATGTATGTACGTGTGTGTGTGTGTGTGTGTGTGTGTGTGTGTGTGTGTGTGGAGTGGAGATGAGTCGTCCTCACCAATTTCAATGAATCAGTCCAGGAGCACAATGATGGAGAATAATCCTAATTTCTGAAAAGTTTTCAATCGAGACAGATTTCACAGTCCAATACAGGGGAAAACCGCTCTGAGACTAAATGGCGTCTGGGATTCCCCTCGTGTTTTAAAGGCGCCGAGACAACACTGTAACATTTGACATGTGTGAGATTAATTTCCTTAGGTGTGGTTACGGTTTTTGGCCACAAGATGGCAGTGTGTGGAAATGGCACAGAGATTTAGTCAAGTGGATTGGAATGCTTTGCGTTGTATATTCGT
Source organism: Clarias batrachus (assembly GCA_003987875.1). NCBI lineage: Eukaryota > Metazoa > Chordata > Actinopteri > Siluriformes > Clariidae > Clarias > Clarias batrachus. Next base: position 134,851 of record QMIH01000472.1, on the reverse strand, counting down.
GTCAAAGGCGTATAAGATTCACTTTGTCGGACTTAAGAACAAATCGAACTTACAAACGTGCTCCTGAAACAGAACTTGTTCATAAGTTCTGCACAAAAATGAAGGTATGGCTGTGTTCTTCTTGCAGGCATGGGAAGGTGGAGGCCACCAAAGTTTTGTTGGAGAAAGGAAACTGCAACCCCAACCTGCTCAACGGACAGCTCAGTTCTCCACTGCACTTTGCAGCCGGAGGAGGTCACTCGGAGATCGTGCAGCTCCTCCTTCAGCACCCTGATATAGACCGGGTAAGGCGCAAAGCTGACTGTTATAACTTTATTTCTCTGTTGCATAGACCAGGAAGTTATGATCAGGTGATCTTGAGTCTGCGTGATCACAAAGTGTTATCGATAAAGCCACATCTCGCGTGTTGGGTCGAGCACATCTTTATAAGAAAAGCACTCCTTTTCCTTTCCATCTGATTATGCTTTTTTTTTTTTTTAAAGCACATTGAAGACCAACAGAAACGTTCCCCTCTTCAACTCTGTGAGGAAAATAAACAGAACAACTGGGAGGAGACGGTAAAACTGCTGAAACAAGCCTGTAACCAGCCAGTAAGTATGATCACATCGGGCATATCCATTACTTGTATACTTAAAATAAATAAATAAATAAAATGGGAAAAAAAAATCTTGAGTTTGTTAAATGATTGGGTTTAGGGTTAGAGATGTATATGAGGGTGAGTCAAAAATGATCCACATTCGGGTTATATTAAAACTTTTGTTATTAGCGCTTTCCGTTTAAGGCTCCTGTACCCCTGGTCACTGCTGTGCAGGTGTGAGGGTGTTGCATCAGTTTATTTGTAACTGCGGTGCGAGCAAAAATGCCCCAATTGTGATTTGCACGCCAAGGGTGTATCTGGTGGTGAAATAATATTCGGATTACTGGTGACGAGACACGGATTCATCACTACGAGCCTGAGAGTAAACGGCAGAATATAGGAACGGAAACATCTTCAATCACCGACTGAGGGGGAAAAAAGTTCAAAAGTCGACCGTCAGCTGGAAAATTCTTCAACGTTTACAGTTTTCTCGGATTCTCAAGGGCCAGAAGTATTGGCTCATTATCAGGAAAAAGGTTCAACAACCTTCTCACTCCTTCAGACTTTCACCTGTTTGGTCCCCTGAAAGCAGAAAGGATGAAGATTAATTTCTGATGAAGTGAAGAGACCAGTGCATTCATGGCCCGGCGCTCAGATTAAAACATGTTTTAATGAGGGAATATGAAAAGCTTTTTTACAGATAGACAAAGTGTATTAAAAATCAAGTTGATTATGTAAAAAAAAAGGATTTGTTTCTTCTCAAAGTTAATTAAATTAAATTCTGAGGAACATTTTTGACTTGCCCTCGTATAATAGAATTTACTCTATTCGTCTGGATTTACACGATGATAGACACACACACAAACAAAACACTTAGCTTCAACTGGTTTCTAAAACTGTGTCAGTACGAAAAGGTGCGGATTTACCGCATGGACGGTTCGTACCGCTCAGTGGAGCTGAAGCACGGCAACAACACCACGGTGCAGCAGATCATGGAGGGAATGAGGCTCTCGCAGGAAACGCAGCAGTACTTCACCATCTGGATCTGCTCTGAGAACCTGAGTGAGTCCCACCGTGACACTAGAACGAGAACGTATTGCTGTTTAGGCCACTTTGTCTCCTCACACAAACAGCACTTATTTATATATAAAGAAAGAAAGTGTGATTTGTAATCAATCTGTTGTCCGTGCTGTTTCTCAGGTCTGCAGCTGAAGCCCTACCACAAGCCCTTACAGCATTTACGTATCTGGTGCGAGATCGTCACCGACCTGACTGCGCTGGACCCGCAAAGAGAAAGTCCCCAATTATTCCTGCGCAGAGACGTCCGTCTGCCTCTGGACATCGAGAAGAAGGTTTGATAAAAATATAAATAGAAAATTAACTGCTTTTTTTTTTTTTTTTTAAACCTAGAGTTAATCCTGGAACATTTTCCCTCTAGGTTGAAGATCCACTCTCCATCCTCATCCTGTTTGATGAAGCGCGCTACTTCCTCCTTAAAGGTTTCTACACGTCACCAGACAGCAAGCTCATAACCCTGGCCAGCCTCCTTCTGCAGATCATTTACGGCAACTATGACAGCAAAAAACACAAACAAGGCTTTCTGAAGTGAGTGTCGCAGTCCTGATTAAATTTATGCATGGATCAGAGTTTTCCCAGCCACATTTTTCTCAATCCCTCTGTTTTTTTCTTTTCTTTTCTTTTTTTTTTTTTAACAGCGAGGAAAACCTGAAATCCATCGTTCCGATATCCAAAGTGAAAAGTAAAGCACATCACTGGACTAACAGGATACTTCACGAGTATAAGGCAGGCTTGCATTTCACATGTTTTTATTTCTTTATGTTCTGGTTTTAATCCTGTGTTGACCTACGCTACCACTCAAAGGTTTGGGATCACTTGCAAATGTCTTTGTTTTTGTTTCGTGATTTATTTTGTAAATTTTACAGCAATACCGGGGATTTCAAAACCATGAAATAACACATGGAATTAGATTATTATTTAACAACAACAACAAAAAAACGGTCAGCTGATCTGGAACAGTTTCTGTGAGAACAGTATTGTATCGAGTGCATTTGTAAAACCCATAAAGCACCACGATGAAACTGACTCTCTGCTGCAGAGGAGAAGTTCATTTCGAGTCACCAGCCTCAGAAATCACCAATTAACAAACAGCACCTCAGATTAGAGCCGTTATGAAGCTTTACAGAGCAGAAGTAGCAGATGCATCTCAATATCAACTGTTCAAAGGAGATTATTGTGTGTTTTGGATAAACGCCTTAACAGAGTAGAAAGAAATAAAATCAGGAACAACGATGGAGTTCGAAAGAAATCCCAAACTTTTGAGTGTTGGTGTATACATTATTAATGTCGTTGAACGATACTCTTAATATTCTGTTTTACGCTTTTTGTTTTAATGTCCATTTCTTAATTTTCTTGATTTTCTTATTTGTACGTGTTTTTGTTTATATGTTTGTCTTCTTTATTCCAAATGGTCAACTTGAAGTTGTTAATAAGTGATGTATATAAATCAATTATTTAGAGATCTGTTTAGAGATTGTATGACGTCGTGTCTTGTCTAATCTGTGTTTGCTTGTTCCTTTAGAGTCTGAGCACGAGCGAGGGAGTGAGTAAAGAAATGCACCACCTTCAGCGCCTCTTCCTCCAGAACTGCTGGGACATTCCCACCTACGGAGCCGCCTTTTTCACCGGCCAGGTCTACACCAAGGCCAGCTCCAGCACCCACAAGGTCATCCGGGTCTACGTGGGGGTCAACACCAAAGGTCTGCACCTAATGAACATGGAAACCAAGGTAAGACAAGAACACGACATCATACAATCTTTAAACATCCAAATCCTCACCCTGTCTCTGCAGACTGCTTTAACATGATAAACTTAAAAAAGAAAAAAAAAAAGTTCCCAAATGAATCAGTACACATTTTATTATTGTCATGTCATCAGCTCATTTGCATTATAGGAATAATATTGTGTGTCTTTTAAATTCTGATGAATATGTATTATATAAACCATAACTTTTGTCCTACTCACATGGGGTTACATCTTTTTGGGGATCTCGTGTGATTTGTAATAATTGTGGAAGTTTTCTGTGATCTCAATCCCGTACGAATCAGCCATGTCTATAATTTGTAAAGTAAAAATTCCCCCTATCATATTTCGCAGAACACCGAGGTGCTGAGTTTTTTTTCTTGCCACAGTCGCCCTCGGCTTGCTCATCAGGGACTATCTGACCATTTTACTTCATACACATTCACATTCCATACAAACTTAAATAGTTCTTTTGATTGTGTAAAGCTGCTTTGCGACAATGATAATTGTTAAAACCGCTATAAAAATATAATATTATCAATTTAATTCAATTTAGAATTAATGTGAGAATCCACATGTCTGTGATTTGGCTATATATATATAT
>QMIH01000472.1:50635-126981 GCA_003987875.1 Clarias batrachus | reverse complement strand
ATATATTGGCAAGGGAAAAGACGTTACCTTCTAATCGCTCGAACTATTATTAAATAAATAAATTGAAGCAGTCTTACACACACTTCTATTTTGAAATTCTTTTGCTATTATTTTAAAAAGACCTCTAACAGAAAGAAAATACAGTGGAACCTTGGATTACGTCGGTTTACTTTTTTTTGGCTGTGGAACGAATTATTTGAGTTTTCATTATTTCTTATGTGAAGGTTTGATTTGGTTTACGAGTGTTTTGGGATACGAGCCCGCTTCCGGAACGAATTATGCTCATAATCCAAGGTTCCATTGTACTTTTATATAATTGTACCTCACTTTTGACACAACAGGTGTCCCTCTGTCAGGTTTGTTGGCCTCTTTGCACAGAAACCCCTTAAATTAGTCATTTCTGAGATAGTGTTTTATTTTTGTCCTGCCAGAACATCTCATACCATGACGCCGCCACAACCATGCTTCACAGTCAGAATGCTGATTAAAAGCTTCAAGCATTTTTTTTCTTTGTACACAGTGCTGCAACTGATGTAAAACAAGGACATGCAGTTTAACCTTAAATGATGTGCAGTTGTGAGAATATCTAAACTCTACGCTCTGGGTGCTGCTTTTTCACTCCTTCCTATAATTCTCAGACATTGGAGCGAAGCAGTATTTATACAGTACTGGGAATAAAGTCACCCGTCAGCCGCTTGAATGTCTTCCTCTGAAATATCACTCCGGGTTTAACGGTTGTTCATTCGTCTTCTGTTAGAGTGTCATGTTTTGCTTCGCTGCCTGACCTTAAGACTTAATCTCGCATTGGTACACGCTCTAATGAGCATCTCTGCGCAAATGTCACACAGTGTTCCGCGCCGCATCCCCAACTACAGACCCCTCCCGAGTTCATCGTCCAATAGGCACGCATAATAGCCTTGATATTTCGAAACCGCTGGAGGCATGACGAGGCCTCGACCGAGCCGTCCGACAAACAGTTCGGTGCGAGTTGCAAAATAAAGTTTACGAATGACTTTAACTTTTGTCCTCTGCTGCGTAAAAGTATGAAAAGTCAGTTTGCAAAGCATGCAATTTTGTAAACAAATAAATAAATAAGTTGTGTCTGTAACTTGTTTGTGAGCCAGGAGAGTACACTAGACTTCTGTTCCTGTCTCTACAGAGCGGGCGAGAGGATTGTGTCCGGCCTGACAGGGAGTCGTGGATTGATTGCCTCTCGGGAACGGCGTTCTTCGCTTCACTTTACTCACAAAAGTTTCTCCACAGCAAGCTTTTGAAAAGCGCAGACTCTTCACCGGCTTCTTCACCGCTGCCTCGTTTGACGCATGATGGTGATGAGTTGAGAGAGTTTTTTTTTTTCTTTTTTTTTCTTCAGGCCTATAAAACCTGCGTGAAAAGGTCAGAAGAAAACTAGCTGTCGAGACACTGTACTCCGTCACAAAAGAAAAGACTCGACTGAGATCTTTCTCGCAGCCCATTTCTCACACAAAAGCTGAATGGGTGCGTAGTGGGGGTGAGCGAAAGACCGAGTGAGCGAGGCCCGATCCATCCCCCCCCCCTCTTGTCCCCCCTCCCGCACCCCCCTGCACCTTTTCACTTCTTTTGGATGGAACAATAGTCTTTGTCCACAATGTCCCTCCATTCTTCTTGTCAGGTTTTTTTTTTTTTCTCTCTCTTTTCTCGGGAGGTTGTTTTCTCTCTATAGTAACAGTGACAAATCAGGCCAGAACCGAACGTTCCTGCTGACTAGAGAAGGACTTGCACACTTGCTGCTCATCAGCGACAGGTTCTCAGTGTTTTATTGAGTAATCAAGAAAGAGCACTAAAGGAAGGAAAGAAAAAAAAAAAAAACCCTCCACCACGAATGTATGACACTGGAGCGACGATGTGTGTGTGTGAAAGCAGTCAGTCCCCTGAGGAAGGGTATTAGTGAAACCAGGGCATCGTCTCTCACACACACTTTCATTCACTCCCCTGGATGCCACAATGAACTCAGAGACTCAGTATGAGGACTCGGTGTCTGTCATGGTGCTGGAGAACATTAAAAACAAGCTCCGCCATGCCTTCAGGACGACGGCCGAGCCGCGAGCGTCCGCCGAGAACGACGACGACGACAACGGAGCCATGAGCGCCGGCAGGAGTTTCCAAGCTAACGAAGAGCTACGCAGAGCCAAGATCGACGGGGCGATTACCTGGTTACGGTCTGAACTGGTACGTTGAATTCACTTTACAAACTCAAGTGGAACTTTTACCTTCTTTACATGACCTTTAATGCATGGACTTACTTAACTACATTGATTTGTATAACTTTACTGTAATTGCTTAATATGAATGATGAATGGCCAAATTTCAGAATTTTTTCAAAATAATGACATCATCTGAAACACAACATTTGTATATAGAATTGAGATTCATTTATTTTTAAATCTTGGTTAATCTTCTACCTTTAACTATAGTTTTAGAGAACTGCATTGTTTTCACTGATTTTCTTTCTTTCTTTCTATTATTATTATTATTATTATTATTATTATTATTGTTATTATTATAAAAAATCATAATAATAATAATATTTTTTTATATGTAAGCATGGAAATTCCCTGATGAGTTGAAGCAGGTGTCTTTATACAGAGAAACTGCCAAATTTTCTGGGGTTTTGGATCAACAGGTCTGCAGCTTTGGACGTTGTTCTACTGTATAACATTCCGTTACACCACTACAGTCTTTTGGGGCAACGTTTATAACTGTTAATAACACTAATTATCTTATAGATATAACACAGTCCTGTGAATTAAAACAATCTAGCAATGATTAACTTTTAATTTATCTATTTAAAAAATGAATGAATGAATTAACAATATATATATAGTCATCCATTTTTTTTTAATTTAAAGAATAAAAATATAAGTATAAATATTTGAATACAAAAATACAAAATGTATTGCTATATACATTATACTATTTTTCTTTTTCTGAACTGCATATACATTTTTTGGCTGACTCTACGCATTTAAATCATTTTATTTTTAAAGATTTATATATTTACATATTTAAGTCTTACATGAACCTTGTACGATATTATTTTAAACTTAACACATCAAACTGAGATATTAATCTGATATTAATATAATAACGATAGCTTTGATGATAATAATAATAAATATTTTTTATTATTATTATCATCAAAGGGTTATTATAGGGTTCAAATAAATGTCAAATTAAAATGGTAATTATATTTATGATATTATTAAATTATTTACAATTTTTTATTTTAAAAAAATGACAATTTGTTTACGTGTCACCTACCTATGCTGGGAAAAAATAAAAAGTATAAGTTTAATTACTGGTAATGAACATCAACAACAACAAAAATGAAAGATACCTGTATATTATGGAAACACCCTCAATTAATATGTTCATTATTTTTGTAGTCTTACTGTATTAACGTTGAGGTTTATGATGTTTGAAGTGTGTCATAAATAATTTTAATAAATTGAAACTTCATTGAAATCCATGTAAATAAACAAATGCCTGATGGTTCACTTTAACAAGCTCGAGATAAGAAGCCAGTTTGTCTCGCTGTGTCGTGAGCCAAATGATCACAGAAGTGTGTGTTTGTGTTTGTGTCTTTAACATTCAGCTGGAGATGCGCTCGCAGGACCGGCAGCTGGCTCAGACCCTGCTCGGACTTAACAATGAAATCCAGAGACTGAGGCGGGAAAGCGGCCCTCTCTTAGACTCCAGTCACACAGAACAGCACTGAGATCAACACGACTAATACCAAACCGTCTGTTACTTACGAGGTCTCGGCCTGACGTGGGAGAGATTCATGCTAGAAATGTGCATTCATTTTAAATACGATGTTCACCTTGTGTGTGTGTTAAACCGTTGTAGTCTTGTTGCACATAAATCTTGTTTATTTTTGCCTTTTTGACCCTGGACTGTTCTTCACGCTCAGCATTTTCACAATTTTGACACTTGAGGTGTGTGTGTGTGTGTGTGTGTGTGTGTGTGTGTATATACGGTTATACATGTTTGCAGGTAGTATGCAGGACAATAATGTTAGATATTATATCCAGAGGATATTTTTGAAATCTTTATTGCTGAATAAAACAAATGATCGAAAAAAATAATAATAAATAAATAAAGGAGATTTGATCATGACATCTAACACGACACGTCTCTAATGAATGCTTCCATCCAGATACATATTCACACAAGCAAAAGATACAATATTATAGGTTATATTAAAACTCACTATGATTATAGATGTACATTCTTTCTTCTTCTTCTTTTTTTAAATTTTTTTAAAAAGTTTTTATAGATCCAGTATAATGAGTTTTGTTCTTGTCTCACATAGTTTTTATCACACACAATTTCAAGCACACCGTGATGTGTAGATTCTCATAACTTTATATCCTGTATATTCTACGGATAACTATATGCGGTGTTTGAGTTCAACTTTCCCAAAGTCCCCGAAAGCAGATTTTGACACGTATTAGCAAAACTGCTCATATATATTTTAATCACCTTCTGCAGCAATGCAAACCCTAACGTGTAGTGTTATTTCAGTAGACAGTAAAAACATACTTTTGTCATAATAACAGGATAAAGGCTGACTGGTGAAGGCCACCGTGATGTCACCTTTATGTGACATGAAGTCAAACATTCACTGCTGGAAAAGTCAAACAGTAATGAGTCAAACATATTGCATGTGTTAAAACACACACATACGCACACGCTCATATATACTGTACACTGATCAGACATAACATCACAACATAAGACATTAACCTCAATATTTGATGGGTTCCGTTTGAACCTTTGGCGGTGGGGGGTGGGGCTAGTGGGTGGGGGCGGGGCATCTGTGGTGCCTGGAATCCAGGATGCTGGCATGCAAAAACTTTTTTGGGTGCTGTGAGTTGTGGTGTGGAGCCTCCAGAGATCAGACTTGTTGCACCCCATGGGTGCTCGATTGGATTGAGACATGGGTTGTTTGCAGGCCGGGTCTGGGGACGTGAGTCCGTTCCCTGCTGGACCCCCAGAGACATAGATAAACCTTGGGTGCCAATGATCCTGTCACCAATTTACTGGTATATAATTAACAATCAATGTTAAATAATGTTATGTTTAATCAGTGTATATATATATACTGTATATATTGTAAAACAAAAAAGGTATTCAAAATTCTGCTTAATTGCTGTCACACTGTAATTAAACATTTTCACATATTTGGGAAACTAACCACATTAACTGATTTGTACAAAACAACAAATTGTCCACGTCACTTCTCCTGAAGCATCTGTGCAGATGATCTTCAGACAGATTGGTCTAAATTGAATCATCAGGTCGTACACGAAACTTGTGTACGCTGTCATTAAAGCAAAAAAAGAAATACTACGATGGGAGTAAAAATTATTTTAAAAAACTAGAAAGCATTTTCATTAATGATCTCAGACTCTGAACCCGCCTTTATACAATATATGGACATAAGTATTTCCCCAAACCTGCAGCGACAGGATACTTCAGTATGGAGTCTAACAACTTCCACTCTTCTTGGAAGGCCGTCCACAAGATTGGGGAGCGTTTCTGTGGGAATTCATTCTGTAGAGCATTTATGAGGTCGGACACTGATGCTGGACGAGAAGGCCCGTCTCGCAATCTCCGGTTCCAGTTCATCCCAAAGGTGCTCGATATGGTGGAGGTCAATCAGGGCTCTGTGTTGGGGCCGGTCGAGTTCTTCCACAGCGAACTCATCAAACCATGAGTTTATAGCGCCACAGTCATATTGGAGTGGAAAAGGGCCTTCTCCAAAACCGATGGACGTATAGCATTGTCCAAGGTGTCTAGTTATGCTGAAGTGTTAAGCTTGCCCTTCACTAGGGATAAGGGGCCTGATTGATCGAAACACCTGAATTCAATAATCAACACTGTAACGATCAACACGTTTTGGAAAATGTATTTTGTCCGTATAGTGTACTGTATATACATGCACTGAGAGACGTATTAAAACAGTATATCAGTGAAATAAAATTATAATAGCAGCCCAATTATCTCAAGACCTTGTCAGAGTGAGGAGTGAGACCTGCGATGATAATCAGAGCTCAGAGTAAAGTGAAACTCACTTCAACACGTTTTTTTTCTCCATAGCACACCCCCATCCTACCCTTATAATAATAATAATAATAATAATAATAATAATCTACTATTACATTTTCTTTAATGTAGTTAGTAGAACTTCAGGAAATGATCTGAGATCAGTGTGAGGAAATGCCTCAGTCGTCAGAACCTAGGGCACGGAACTACGGCGGCCCCAAGTCCTCTTAGACAGCGAGTGTGCTAGTGGACTAGTAGAGAAGTTGGAGTAGATAGATGAGCAAAAGGACATTTCTTCTGAACAGGAAGAAGCACTGCTCCCTTCTGCTTCAATATCAGAATCCCAGGAATGTTCTTCATAGTCATCTGCCTCCTCCTCCTCCTCCTCCTCATCATCACCATCATCGTCCACAGCACACTCCTGCTTCAGCTCCTGGATCCCTGCATGAAGGTCCATCAGCTGCCGGATCAGAGCCTGGTCCTGGGAACGCATCTCCATCTGGAACAGCACAGGAGCCACACTGAGATCATCAGATTAAACCATGCATTACTCGTGATTTTAGTTAAATTTGGGGCTCTGAAGACTTCTGAGGGACCGGAGCACATTGTTTAATGTTAATAAAGACACTGTGAGAGGACAAGAGTCCACGCCTAGTCCAAGTCTCACGTCAAAGACTCAAGCAAGTCCAAGTCAAGACAAACGCCAACAAGAGTGCAAGACTTGTGTACACAGTTCTTTATTTCCTTACACTCATCTTAGTTGTTAAGTATTGTTGTATTTTTGTTGTTGTTGCCAAAAATCAATGCAATATAGGAGGTATAATAGTGTTTACTGAAAATGAATTCATTTTTATTATACAATTTAGTTACAGAACAAGTGAGAAATGTTACTATTTATCTATAGAAAAACTTTTAAAAGAAAGACTATTTGAAAGTGTTTGAAAGAAAGAATATTTAAAACCATTAGGAATTTTAACACAAAGTTTAAAAGGAAAGAAAGAAAGAAAAAGAAAAATGGAACGGCCATTTAAATAGAAAAATTGAAAAAATCTTAAAGAAACTTCTTTGGAGAAGTTCTTTTAAGAGACAGTTTGAAAGAAAGAAAGAAAGAAAGAAAGAAAGAAAGAAAGAAAGAAAGAAAGAGAGCGAGAGAAAGAAAAAAAGACAAAGAAAGAGAGAAAGAAAGAAAGAAAGAAAGAAAGAAAGAAAGAAAGAAAGAAAATGGAATCAACATTTTAATAGATTAAATCTCTAAGAAACTTCTTTGAAATATTTAAGAAAAAGTTTAAAAGAAAGAAAAAAAGAAAGATAGAAAGAAATGTTTTAAAAGAAAGAATGAATGAAAGAAAAAAGAAAGAAAAAATAAAAAAGGGAAAAAAATGTTAAAGGAACTTACTTGGAATATTTAAGAGAAAGGTTTTAAAAAAATAAACAAAGGAAGAATGAAGGAAAGAAAAAAGAAAGAAAGAAAAAACAGAATGAAGATTTTAATAGAAAAATAGAAAAATCTTGAAGGAATGTCTTTGGAATATTTAAGAAAAAGTTTAAAAGAAACAAACAAATGAGAAAGAAAGAGAAGGAAAGAAAGAAAGTTTGAAAGGTATTTAAAAAAGAAAGAAAGAAAAAATGGAATAGTTTAAAAGAAATAAAGAAAGAAATAAAGCTTGAAAAGGTTTAAAAGAAAGCAAGGAAGAAAGAAAGAAAGAAAGAAAGAAAGAAAGAAAAGAAAAAAAGAAAGTAAAAAAGAAAATGTCTCCCTTACTTCCTTCCTTCTTTTCTTCCTTTCTTTCTCTTAAAACCCCAAACTGTTTGATATGAAACCTTATAATTCCAAGATCTCAGTTTCTCTGAGTGACACACACACTCTCCACACACACTCTCCACACACTGCACCAACGGCACCCTGCAGCGGTTACATTTACTCATCAAATCTCACGGTATTCATTCGGAACGCAGCAGTGTGTGGAATCAGACAGCAGCCTTAATGATACGCTTAAACAGTTTAATTGTAACTGTCAGAGATCTTAACGTCGTGTGATGTATCTCCAAACTCAAAGATAAATGAGAAACGAACGCTGACATCTGTATCTTCTTAAACCTAAAACAAAGCAAAGATCTCCCTAAAGCACCTCATTGAGCTGTCCTCAGAGTGTCACACATCCCGCCATAATAAAGTCATCCTGAGTGTGTGTGTGAGGGAGTGGAAACTGTTCCTGAATGACAATTTCTTTCAAATGCAAATGCTTCCTCTGTGCTTTCTGGGGAACTCAGGCTTTCTAACTGCTTTCATTGTGAGAAAAGAATAAACCAAATTCCAGCTCATTCCAGAGACGAACGGTTTTCCCGCTTGAGCAAAATATGTAAGTCGAACAAAAGTAAATAATCGTAAAAAAAAAAAAAAAGATATATTTACATTGAACTCATTAAACAGAATTGTGTAGATGTAAAAATTCTATTGATGGCAGTAAAACACGTAATATCAATATAAAAGCTTCATGGAGCCAAAATCGTTTTTTTGTGTGTACAGATAAATGTTTTCAATATGCTCTATATATACACACACACGATATGCATTTCCCTATACGCTAGCTAATTTGTGCTGACAAATGTGTTGAAGTCTGCGGTCTGGCAGACGGTTAGCAAAAACAGATCAAAGTAGATGAATGTGCGGAAAAAAAGAAGAGATTTCTTTCTTTTAAAACTTGTCTTGACTTTTATGCCCGAGCATGTGCGTGTCGTTTTCTTGCATGTGTCCGTGAGTCCTTTGCCGCAGCCCCTGCAATAGAACCGCGACTAATCTCTTACAGAAGGGGACAGAAAACAGTTCTCGCTCTGCGCTCGCTTTGTGCTTTTGTCACACAGACGGCTGAAAGCCTGGCCATGACACCGACTTCACTGGTGGTGAAAGTCTTGGAGACATTGTGGGAGTGCACACAAGCTTCTATTAGCATACACACACAGGTCTGGGGTTGTCTTAGTCAAGATCGTCGTTATCAGAATTTCGGGAGGAAAAAAACAAGACAGAGTTTCTACAAAAATTTGCATCCATATAACTTTTCATCCGTCCATCCGTCCATCTAGGATGGAGTCTGTAGTCCAACTAGGAACCTTAGAGGTATACGGTCTTAGAGGTCTCCTTCTCATTTTTATGACCATGTGGTTAGCATTCACACATGACAGGCAATTTTGGGAACGCCAGTTATCCTAATCTGCGTGTGTTTGGACTGTTGGAGGAAACCCGGAGAACCCGGAGGAAACCCACCAAGCACGGGGAGAACATGCAAACTCCTCCTTGTTTTTCTTCCTCTCATTTTCAGTCCAGTTTCTGTACCTGAGCAGTTACAGGGGAATGATATTTGTTTGTTTGTTAAGCCACACAGTGGCCTATGACTCATTCAAGCATTAAAAAAAGCATCTATCTGAAGACATGACCCAGTGAGGATCAGGTGCAGATGATGAGAGATGATCAGGAGGTGATTAGTTCTGTACACTGCTGATGCTGAACGCTGAGTGGTTGGAACACACACACACACACACACACACACACACACACACACACACACACACACACACACACACAAATAATGTACACTTGAGTAGTTTGTACACTTTGGTATTGTCTATATTACTGCAATTTGGTATATTAAGTTTATAAATGTAGTTCATTCTATTTAATGAGTTCAAAATAAACTAACCAGTTTATACATTTATTTATAATTATTTATTTTTGTTTAACCTACATAAGTTCTACCCCTAATCTAAAATACCGATATATAAAATATTTAAACTATAAAATATTTATACATTAATAATTTTTCAGTGCATTAAATTGTCAATAAATTTGATGTTTAAAAAAAAAAAAAAAAAAAATTGATTAAGCCCAAGGGCAAGTAAAACAGACTTGTAACTATTACTATATACAAATTCAGTAATACGGTTTTTTTTACAGTAATATATTTAGTTATTTCTTTTATAATACATCAGTTTCATTGTCACTTTCATGTTGTTCTTTGCACAATAAATACATTTTGCACTGTTGTCACTTTACCACATAGAAAATTGCACATCCAAGGTGCACTGCAATTAACTTCAATTAGTTCTTTTTCATTTCTGTGATATACATGCTTTATTTATATGCTTTGTATTTATCTAGAAATTTTTTCGTTCTTAGTATTGCCCTATTAACCTCTGGTCAGTTCTCTTATGTGTCACCCTGTGTGTATACTGACTGTATGTACGATATACAGTGTGTAATCTACAAGCTGTCTTTGTCTTACTGTCAGTATTGAGACTGCTCTATCTATCTATCTATCTATCTATCTATCTATCTATCTATCTATCTATCTATCTATCTATCTATCTATCTATCTATCTATCTATCTAACTCCAATAAAGTTGAGTTGCATTTTTTCACAAAAAACAAAACAAAAAAACCGCACACGCTGACCTTCCTGCTTTGCATCACAGACCTTCCAGAACACCATTTGGAGGACATGGTTCCATTATGTATACGTCAGAATATCTGACAGGTGAGCCACACTACCAGTCAAAAGTTTGTACTCCCCTTCTAACTCCATGGTCTGTGCGGATTTTTATTTCTTTCTAGTCTGTAAAACGACACTGAAGGTGTTTATCCATACAGTAACACACAATAATCTCCTCTGAACAGCTGATATTGAGATGTTACTGCTACTTCTGATCTGTAAAGCTTATAATCTGAGGTGCTGGTTGAGGTTAATTGGTGATTTCTGAGGCTGGTTACTCTAAATGAACTTCTCCTCTGCAGCAGCGCTGAGTTTTCGTCTTGCATTCCTGGGAAGGTCTTCATGAGAGACAGTTTCATCATGGAGCTTGACGGGTTTTACAAACGCACTCGACACACAATACTGTTCTTGGACGAACCGTTCCAGAACAGCTGACCTGCATGTCTTAAAAATATCAACTTACTGTTTTTGTTGTTGTTGTTACTTAATTACGCAATGCCATGTGTTATTTCACAGTTTTGAAATCTCCAGTATTGTTCTAGAGCGAACAAATAAAATTGGATTAGAAGGCGTATCCAGACTTTGTATCCAGACTACACACCATTGTAGTCTAGGAGAACCCACATACTGGATTATAGTATCTATATAAAGAAAAGAAAGGTTTTGTCTGTACTTTGGTCAGAACTTGCTCTCTTATGATATCGTTACATTTTATACATTGCAGGACCTGAAACCAGTCTCGGGACATTTTTTGTCTGTATGTCTGTCCGTCTGTATGTCTGTCCGTCTGTATGTCTGTCCGTCTGTATGTCTGTCCAGCCAGATTTTGTCACAGCATCATGCGAAACTGGCTAAACCGAATTTAATGGGACTTTGCCAGTACTTACGTATGTAGTTGCCTGAAGTTAATCCTGCACCATAAAGATTTCCGGGTGCCAGGGAGTGTATTTGTTTGATGATGAAAGAAGTACAACTTAGTGTAAACAAGGCGTAGGATTTCTTTGTATTAATAAGAGACAGAGAGTTCGGTTGTACAGAAAGACAGACAGACATGTACGTGGGCTTCATTTATTTATTTTTAGCTTGAACCTTTTAACTATTTCTACAAACGTTTTACCCATCAACGACATATACTAACATTTGTAAGAGATGAAATGAACATGAAAAGCTTGTAAAATCGTTAATTTTTTTCCATCGTTTTGCACATTTATGATTTCTTGTCTCAAATCACCTGATTACACTCAGCAGTTTACTCTGTATGTCTCTGTGTAGAGCGTTTTAACCCCTCTTTGGGTTTTCTCTAATTCTGGTCTCTAATTGCCACCAGGTCATGTCTACTGTTGCTGAGGCAGTAAATACCATGTAATATATATATATATATATATATGTGTGTGTATCATTGACAATGGGACGTTGTACTGGTGACCTCTGTTTGACAATAACGAGACTTTTACTGTTTGGCAAACGACAAGATGACCTCTGCAGATGTCGGTCTTTGAGTTAACTTGACCTGAACCTGAAACTATCCTAAACTTGAATAGCAGGGTAGGACCACCCCTGGAGACGTTGTAGTTTGGGTCACCAAATTGCCACCCTATACCATGCTCAAGCAGGACACAGTCTAAAATAATTCTGGCACTTTAAATAACTGGCACCAAGTAAAATTGAACAATACCGAAACGTCACCATGCTCATAAACAGAAATTTGGCAAAATGTCTGCATGCTTATCGGTGATGTTTGCAATAAAACCTTTTAATATCCGCCCAGACCTAACTCATATTCATCTCCACACTTTCCACTTTGCTCCTCATTTTTCTGATTTGCAAATTACGCCTGAAAGATCTTACCAGCTCTCGTCTCAGCCATGCCAGCGCACTCTCAATGTCTAGACGGCCGGCACGACTGCAGGTCACGCGCTCGTCTCGGCACGTTTCCTCCGCCGGTGGCCGCTCTCTGAACACCGCGGCTGCTTTGTAGCCTTCAAAGCTGGCTTCCTTACATGAGAAATCTCTCAGTCTGGTCAGGACGACTTCCATTCTCCAAGGAGTAAACTTCTTGAATATGTTTTCAAAAAGTGGCTCGGCTATTGCTCTCTGACCTAAAGCACTTTCTCAGCTGGACAGCTTTGTCTTCTTTAAGAACTCGTAAAGAACCTAGTGAAGGGTCTCGTGCGCTCATATTACTGACGAACCCCCGTCCCTTTCCTCTTGCCTAGGTTATTAAGAGCTAGGAGCGATGTGTGTGAGCTGTGTGTGTGTGTGTGAGCGTGACGTAGAAACAGGGACGTCACCTCTAGCGATTGTGAGACCCGGTGACGTCCTTGTTTACTCTTCTTGCATGTCTTTACGGGGTATGTGTGGGGACGGTGTTGTCATGGTTATCTGAGCTGTTGGTCTGGGGAATGAATGTCCTTGGCCGAGTCCAGAGACACAAAATGGGTCTAAGATGAATGAACACAGACGGCATGGTGGTGTAGTGGTTAGCACTGTCGCCTTGCACCGCCAGGGTCAGGGTTCGATACCCGGCCAGGCTCGATTCCCGTCTCAGTGTGCATGGAGTTTGCATGTTCTCCTCTGGGTACACCGGTATCCTCCCACAGTCCAAAGACATGAAGGCGTTCCCAAATTGCCCGTAGTGAGTGTATGTGTATGTGTCTGTGCCCTGCGATGGATTGGCACCCTGTCCAGGGTGTACCCTGCCATGTGCCCCAAGTCTCCTGAGACAGGCTCCAGGCCCCCCGTGACCCTGAATACCGGATTAAGCGGTATAGATGATAAGTGAGTGAGCGAATGAACACAATCAAGAAATATTATAAACTTCTGATAAAGTCATAAAGAAGCTCCAGATTGGAGTTTGTAACTGAGATGAATGATGTTCTTTGATATTCTTGTAAAAGTATCAGAATCAGCTATGCTCAAGTCAAACCAGCGTTGTCCAACATCCAGTACCAGAACACAGGTCTTTGTTTTATTTTATTTTTATCTTTATTTCTCTCTGTATAATCCCCTGCTACTCTAATGCACTAATCCCCGTGTTTCACCAGTGCTTGCATACCATCAAAGTTCGAACGTTTTCTCAGTTCGCCGGAGCCATGATCATACTGCCTGCTTCATGTCCGAAACGCCGGCCTCTCAGGAACTCCTTTAAAGGTCCAAACATGTTGAAATGCCTTGGAGTGAGGTCAGGACTGTATGGGGGACGTGGTAATAACTAAGACATGGCACAAGACAAGGTCAATTGGATTGACCATAAACTCATAAACTCACTCACTCTTCGTCCGCTTTATTCTGTATACAGGGTCACGGGGGGTCTGGAGCCTATCCCAAGGGACTCAGGGTGCCGATCCATCGCAGGACACACACACACATACACGCACTCATTCATACAGTACGGGCAATTTGGAACGCCAATTAGACTAATCTGCAGGTCTTTGGACTGTGGGAGGAAACCAGAGACACGGGGAGAACATGCCATCTCTATACACACAGAGACGGGAATCGAACCAAGACCCTGGAGGTGCAAGGTGACAGTGCTAACCACTACACCACTGTGATGACTATTGACCGTAAATATGCAAAAATTGAAAAATCAATAGTGTATGGACTTTTTATTGAACATTTATGAAAAAAAGTCCAAAACTTGTTAAAAAAGTTTTAAACTTTTTTTGTTTTTTGCTATTAATTTGTGTAGTTATTAACAAAATATAGAGCACAAGATGTAAAACCTTGTAAATTACAACAGTGCCAAACCTCTGCTGATGTAAGGGACCACCACTAGAGGGCACTGTTTGTTTGTTTGTTTGTTTGTGTGTTTTGTAGTTTTTGTTGGTCGACTCAGTTTCCCAGAAGGCAACTCGGTCAGGTGATGAGAGTGCGCACCTGAACCGAGGTAGCTCATTAAACATCTTATAAATGGCAGTTTGTTCTGGGAAACTGGGTCGAGCATCGTTTATTAGGTTGTATGTATGTACGTAAACTATTACTGTCAAGCGGGTGGTCCTTTTTGGTTTTGTTTAAGTTCTTTGAGTTTTATATTTTAGTTATATTGTTTAATCATTGTTTTCAAGAAGGCTCTATTGTTTGTCATCTTTATGTTCCTTATGCTAGTGGATTGATGGAGCTGTCTTGTTTAGTGTTTAGTTGTGGCTGTGTCTCCTCATGTGTAAGTACTGTTCTGTGTGTCTCCAGTGTTGGTCTTTCTCTTGTTTAGTTCTTGGTATGTATTGTCCCTTGATTGTTTAGCTGTGTGTAGCCACATGTGTGCTTAGCTGCTAGCAGGTTTAGCTGCTAGTAGATGTTAGCTGCTAGTAGGTTAGCCTCCAGTGAGATTGACTGCTAGAGGTTTTGGTCTCTAGTAGGATTAGCCGCTAGTATGGGTTAGCCTCATGCGTGCCTTGCCTTTTGTGTTCAGGTTCCCCTAGTAGGTCAGTACTAACCTGGTTAGCCACAAAACCTATTAGATACTAACCCGGTTAGGTCAGCAACCCAGTATATCAATAATCAGTGTCGCTACTAATCCAGTTAACCACTAACCCGTGCTGCCTCTAGCCCTGCCTTGTCTCGTCTCGTCTGTGTCCCTGGTCCTGTCTCATCCCTATTCTCTAGTCTTGTCCTGTCCTGTCTCTAGTTCCCATCTCTAGTCCCTATGTGTCTTTAGTTAGTTCCAGCTCCATGTCTCCTGTGTCTGTTCTTGGAGTCCCATGTCCGCTTAACAAGAGTCATAGTCTGAGCTTGTTGGTTTGGTTCCTTTGTGTTTTTGGTTTTCCTGTAAGGTTTCCTGGTTTGACCTGACCGCCCTTTTATAATCTGTAAGTGCTCTGACCGGGTGCATGGTTGCACGTCCTGCCTGTGTCGCTCATGGCAACTCGCACAAAAAAAAACAGCCATGGCACAACTAGTGCTATAATTAAAGCTGAGTTACTCAAACCAACAAAGAGCTTACAACATGTCTGACGCAACAGAGCCGCAGTTAGCCTGAGCGACGCCTGATTTAGTGACCACCTTCCTCTGAATAGTGGCTCAGTCTAGCTTCAGGTCTATTAGCATTAGAGCAAACTCGACTGTATGACCAGAACGTTGTGGACTCGCACTACATTAATATGTACAGTCTGTGCTTAACATCTCATTCCAGATTTGGTCTTATTTACTGATGTAATGATCTCCATTCTTCTGTGAAGGCTGTGCGCTAGACTGGAGCGTATCCGGTAGGTTTTGTGATCATTAGTAGACCCAAGACTGGTGTATGTCGCATTTCATCCAGTTCATACTAAAGATGTTCAGTCTGGATGAAGTCAGAGCCCTGTGCGGGTTACCCAAGTTTTTAAGACTTAAAAAAAATTTTTTTTTTAGCATTGCTGCTGGAACAAGTTTGGAACAGTGTGTTGTGTTAGTGACGGGAAATTGTATTGCTGTACAGTATATAGTATATACAGGCTTCGGATGCCAAATGTTAAAATGATGATAGACTCATCATGACAACTCCGATATTAGACATTAGTATATTTGTATATTAGTATATGACACTGAGTTTAGAAACTGGACATACAGCTATCAGGAGAAGAGTACGTTTGGAAGCGATGGAGCAGAACCTTTACAGTGACCTTTATCTCCACCTTGTGGTGGTCACGAGGCCGTGTGTTCTCCTGAAGGTTCAACAAAGTCACAATACACTGATTTTAATGTCTGCTCACACTGGTGTCCCAGATCCTCTTGTGATGTGTGTTTATATAATAAAAAGCATTACTTTTATATTTTAACATATTTCTCATCTACTGAAGGTATTTAAATGCATTCATGAACTTCACAAGCCATTCAGCAACACAGACAAGCCTTTATTTGACATTGACTAAGAATGTATTAATAAATCTGCGTAATGAACAACAGTAGGATTTTTATAAGCTGTAAGTCATGACTGAGCACCGGGAGCATTCACGCTCACGCCGACAGACGCTCCAGCGGCGCTCCTCTTCCGGTGCCTGCTCCTTTTCTTCTTCTCTCCATCTGTCCTTTTGGGCTGCTGTGGCATCGGCTTCTTCCTCTTTTTCAGACAGCTGAGAGGGTTCGGGTTGCTCGACTTCCTCTTGCGTTTTTTGCCCTGCCGCTCCTCGCCGTCCTTACCGAGGCCCTGTTCGACTTTCAGGCTCTGGATGCTCTGCTGTTGATGAGGACTCACGAGCTCGCCCAGCTGCACAGCCTCCACGTGCTTCGTTGAACACGCTGACGGTTTGTCTAACACCATGGTGTTGAGGATGATGTAGATCAGGGGCACGCCAGGGATCTCCATCAGCGCTGTAGTCAACTCTCTGTCCTGCAACACATCAGCAATGTGAAGAACTGACAATGAATTAAATATCATTGTTGCTACACCATTGTTGTTGAGTAAAGCATTTTGCACATTCATACTTATGTCTCTTTACAAATTTATTGCACATTTACAAATTCTATTTTATTTCCTTGATCGGTTGCACATAAGTCACTTTAAATAAGACACTTTCAGGCATATTTGCACCCGCCGGACATTTCTATTTAAATTCCCACTTCATTTCCACACTAAAATTTTCATGAATTTCCGTATTTCTCTATACTTGTACAGGATCATTTCTTCTCCATATTTGTACAGCTAGATTTTCTTATTTTTCATTATTTGCCAATTTTCAGTAACTGTTAAACCTGTGGACAGCTTAAACTTTGACGGCTGTGTATATTTCCTAGTTAATCTTTATCATGGTTGCTCTGTCACACTGGTCTCTCATTTCAGGAATTGTACACGCCCTCACCTCAGACTGCTGCAGATATGTTTGCTCTAATGACCCCTGTTTTATCTTGAACTGGTTTATCACATTGCTGTTTTTTATTAGCATCACGGTTTCTGAACGTATGAGACAAACTGGTTTTAAACTTCCCGCAAGGAAGAATAAGAGTATATTGATCTGTCCAATAATGTTTGAAGGTTCAGTTTTCAAAGTCTAATTTCCTTTTCTTGGAGTAAGCCATGCTGTGTCTCACACACTCAATCACACACTACGCATAATTTGGAAACGCCAGTTAGCCCAATGGGTACAGTATGTCTTGGAGGAAACCGACTGAACATGGGGAGAACATGCAAACCTCAGGCACACACACAGAACCAAGGCAGGAATCGAACCCGCGCCTCCCTGGAGGGGTGATGCAACAGTGCTGAGCACTATTATGCCTTTTGATAAACTATTATGTAAAATAATCACGTCAGCATTTAAACAGCAACAGTCAGAGGATCAAATTTCACCTTTGGTCAGTGTGCTTGTGTGTTTTGTCAGTTTCCTTCACCAATTTTAAGACAAGCGCTGTAGGCTGAGCGGGGTCAGAAATTGCCCGTAGTTTTAACAGGTCGGTGTGTGTGCGTGCGTCTGCATGTGTCTGACACCTCATCGAAGTTGTACCCCATGTTCTCCTCTCCACAGGACAACCGGTACGGATAACCAAATGCATCTTCTGGTGATTACCTGCGTGGCGATGAAGTAGTGATGAGCATTCTTCTCTCCCAGCATGGACAGCAGGCACTGAGAGGCAGACACGGGCTCCTTGTGTTTACAATTCCGCACCTGGAACCTCTGCAGGATTAATTTAGCTCCATACAGGTCTTTGGAAAGAGTCTCGAGTTCCTTCAAGGCACATCTGAAAACAGGAGATCAAAAGTTAAATAGATGAAACAGGAACTATATGAACTCTCATTAAACTGAACTTACTTGGTGGTACAAAGCTGAACCTCTCCCATGAAGTACTTAGGCAGCTGCTCTTTGATTTGGATCTTATTCTTTAACGCTGCCTGACAGAACGTGCCATCGATCAGGACTTGAAAGGGTTCTCGAAATCCAAAGTTGTACTTGTAGAAACTGATGGTCTTCTTGGCATGCTTCTGTCTTTTTATCTTCATCCTGACAAACTTTTACCTCAGTGCTCTAATTCTGACAACACAATCATCTGATTCGGGAAAGACGTCAAAGTAATATGCTGATCAGACAAACCGGCCGTGTAAGGAATATTTAGATATTAATTACAGAAATAAAGCTAGGCTAGATTAAAGAAACAAAACAAGCATGGTTCTCGCGGTGTTACAACCAAATCGTTCCGTGCGGAAACACGTTACAAATACGTAACACAATTAGATAAATATATGAAACAAATCCAAAGCCACACACTAACTTGGGATTTCCCCCCCTATTTTAAAAATAAAAACATATACATAATTGTATAAAGCAAATTATAAACAATACTAAAAAAAAAACACTCCACCCCGGAACCATTTGAGGCAGCGTTGTTCCCAACCGTGCTTAATCTCCAGCTGCATTTATAGCGGAAGTTGCTAGCCGTTTCGCGGTCTTCTATCGCGCGTGTTTGGAAAGATGGCGGCTCGCAGAGAAACCTCCTCACCCGGGACCAGCCTGGAATCATCTGTTAAACAAGTCCAGATCGAAGGCCTGGTAAGAGATTCTCTCACACATCTAAAGTGTTACTTACACGCCTTAAGTTAATATTAAACCCGCAGTTATTTATGCGCGTGGGAGAGAGAGAAAGAACGTAGCATTACTAGCCATGCTAATTCATTAGCTAGCAGCTTGTTTTGTACAGAATGTGCTTCTCACTATTTCTCACCTCAGTTAATCTCTGGTTAGACTTCATTCCAAATTGAACTGATCAGGCTTATTCAGTAGGAAAAAAAATTAAAACTAGTTTTAAAATTTCACAAAAATAACCAGAGTAAATATGATTTTTCCCCCCGAACATTGATTTAATGTATTAGCATGGACAAAACATGGTGTTGATGCTACAAATTCTCACGTAGATGAAAAAAGTAAATTTTTTTTTTGATATGCTCATGTAACACCGTTTTTTTTCATAATACTTGGTACTTATCTGCCTATTCATGCTTTTTTCCCCCTTCTTTTTTCTTTTGTGTTTTTTGTCTGATAAGAAACATTACCTTTTGCTAAATGCAGTTTCTTGCCCTTTTGTGTTTTGGTGTCGGTTGCTTTTTACATTTTTTTAATTTATTTAAATCTTTCAATGACCTTAACTGTCGTATAGGTGAAACGTCGTCATTTCAGATGAAGACGGCCTGAAAGTGTGTTGCAAAATTAAGATGTTTCAACGTGCATCTGACCTGGTTACAGACACTACTGACTTTGGTTTTTTTTTTTTTTTTTGGAAAAAGCTTATCTAAGCAACAATTTTACTTCTATGCTTCTAGAAGCTTGCACCAATTTTATCAACACTCATAAAAAAATATGAATACTTTGCATCTTAAAAATTGTTTGTGAGATTGTATAACTGAATTATTTTTTTAGTGCCTATACAAAATCATCTCTAAAGTTGGCATCCACTTTAAATTTTTTTTTTTTTGAGAAGCTAAGGTCAAGTTCATGTTGTCTGGAGTAGCTTCTTAGCAACACATTTTCTGTATTATATTTATAACCTATAAAAATAAATAAATAAAATCAACACCAGTACCGTGTTTTAAGTGTTCATGATTCAACAATAAGAGAGACGCTGGGGGCAACAATGGCATTCATGTAAGTCCCACTGTGAATGCCGCTGCTGACCAAAAAGAACAAAGGCTCGACTCGCATCCACAAAAAATTATATCGATTATCACCAAGACTTTTGAACAAATATTCTGTGGAACCCTGAATTCCACTTTGAGTTGCCAGTTATCGCAAACGTTTAATTCCAGTTTTTGCTGCCAAGAGCCCAATGAGTTTAGTATTTAGGGGGCAATTACTTTTTTGCATTTTGACTTTTTTTCCGTTAAATGAAACTGCGTTTTGTGTTTACGGTTTGTCTTTGTGAGATCAAAATTTGTTTGATCTCAATCGCTTAAGTGTAACAAAGATGGGCGGAAAAAATCATGAAGGGGCAAATACTTCTGCAGGGCTATTTTTCTTTTTTTTTCTCCCATATTTTAGCTATATATCCAAAAAACTTGACTCATTTTTGAGACACGTATGTAATTTTTTACCCCCCCTTTATTCAGACTGTTTATTAAACTAACTTCTTAACCCACGTGATCTTTCCAGGATGAGGGCCAAATTGAAATGGTACATCTACACTAAAAATACAAGTTTTGGTAAAAAATAAAACTTGTAAGTACACTTAGCTTTGGCGTAGGAAAACTTCTGGTCATCACTTCTGGCGGTTTTCCCAGGCCTCCACAAATCTATAGCTAGTCGCTGGTGTGTACATGCGATGCACAGAGCTGTAGTGTAGAACGTTTGTGTAAAAATAGAGGCGGCGTGGGAGACATCACGGTCAGGGACGTACAGCGCGGTGCGTTAGCCTCACAGTTTGAAGTGATCTTTGGGTTACAGCAACAAACTTGAGTATTTTAGGAAGTTTTGAGCACAGGCATTTATACCGCATGTCATTGGCATGCTATGTGCTTCGCTCTTACTGCAGGAACTTTCATTTTGGCACACGGTTACATTCTTAACATGAACATTTCAAGGGTGTATTCCAGAAAGCTGGGTTAACTTACCATTTGGTAAAACTTAACCTCCGGGTTGATTTACCCCAAACCCGCATACCATGAGTATGTCGGTTCCAAAACCCTTGAAAAGAGTAAGTTAAATCAACCTCCTACTGGTTACCCAGAGTTAATGCGCGTGCACGGTGCTACATAAAGACATTTTCAATGGATCGCCGATTTCACGAGTCAAAATGGAAAATCAAAGTGAAAAAAAAAGAGCGGCATACTTCACAGAGGCGGAGTTGGAGGTTTATAAATGCAGCATATGAAGAATTTAAGCCAAGAATAATGAAAAAAGCAACACGGCTGCATCGGCTAAAGAAAGAGTTGGCTTGGCAGAAAATAACGGACAGAGTAAATGTGTGAGTATTAAATAGCACATTTGACATCGGTTTCCCCTTTTATTATACACTGTAAACTCTAATGCTCAAAGTAATTAAACACATTATCATTAACGCAAATAATTGCAATTAGGTAAAATTAATAGACCTTTTTGAGTATTCAGAACCTTTTGATATTTTAAGTAATCGTGAGTCCGTAAGTAACAGTAACCGTCACTTTAAAATTCCACCTTCTTAAACTCTATAGAGCTCTGGTGGCTCAGTGGTAAGTGTTTCGCCTGCCATGCGAAAGACCCGGGTTCGAGTCCCAAAAACTGACACAATAATTTATTTATTTAAAAAATATATAGTTTACTTAAAATTGGGAACATCATTACTAAAAAAAATGATGTAACTGATCACCAAGTTTTTTTTTTTTAGTTTTGACCATTTAATCGGGTTTACAGTGTTTCCAATTTTAAGTAAACAGAACTATAAATTTTCTTAGTTTGTTGAACTTGTTGCAAATCAAATGAATTGCTGGTGCTGTCACCACAGCAGGCAAGCCGGCTGGGGGATCGAACCCGGGCCGTTCACATGGCAAGCGAAACCTTTACCACTGAGCCACCAGCGCTCTAGAGTTTTACTTGGAGGAATTTTAAGGTGACGGGTACTGTTACTTACGTACTCACGATTACTGAAAATATCAAAAGGTTCTGAATACTCAAATGACAAATAATTGCAATTAGGTCAAATTAATAAAGTTAACAGTACTGTGTTTAATTAATTTGAGCATTAGCGATATGCGGTTTCAAGAGATGTATTAAGTAAATTAATGATTTCCTTGAAAACTGATAACTCTTTCAAATAATTATTAGGAAATTAAGAGATCAATGCGCGATCTTATAACTCTCATAATTTGTGCCTCCACATCCACAGGATCTTCATTAAAAGCGCACGTAATGCTCAATAAACCTCTGAAACAAACTTACCCTGGAACATAAGCTGCTACCGAGCAGGTTATCTTCAGAGAGCAAGTTGCTATGGTTACAAACATACCCAGAAAGTTACCTCCGTTTTTGGAACCGAAAATTGAGGATATCCACTAACTTACTCTTAAACTTACCCGGGTATGTCACATGACCTGCTTTCTGGAATACACCCCAGTTGCTCAGTGTTGACCTGTTTTTCATTGCGCATTAACCGTATAGATGTTTGAATTGTGATTGTTTCGAACCTTCATTAGTCAATGTTATGTTGATTTGGGACCTCAGGGATGAAGCATGACTTTGTCAACTAGCACACTGTAGGTAGATTTGTGCGCTGTGGAAGCAGATCAGTCTCAATAATAACTCGCGCGGAAGACAAATCAAAAAACAATCTATATTTATAATACAAGTTTCACAAATGCAAAAACCAATTCACAGATTGTGTAAAAAAAAAAAAAAGTTTTGAATGTTTAAAACATTAAATGCTTATTAAGATGATAAAGTGGTTAGCTGTGTTATTTTTGGTGAAGTTCATTAATGAAGTGTTATGAAATAAAGTGATAACTTGGATGTGTTCCTGGTTCGCCATTCTTGTTCGAGTACGTAAAGCTTAATTTCCGTTTTAAGTAACTCCGATCGCTCCTGGAGCACTATAGTTGGTTGAATGGTGAGGTCGTATCTGATTGGCTAAAGAGTACGAGTGACCCACGTTGCTACCAGCCAAATCTCAAAAATACTCGCACACTAATGCAGGGCGATTCATACAGGAAAAACGGTATTGCAGAGCTGCTTTCTTTCCTGAAGCCGGCTGTGTAAAGCCTTCAGCATGAGGCATGATCCCTCTAACATCTGCCAGGAGGTGCTTGATTGGCTGCTAACTGTGTCCTCATTCACTTTTTTTTTTGGTTCTTGCTGCCTTGCTCTACACCTCCATCTGTAAGGTGTGTATACCTTTATGTTGCGGTTCACTCATTCAATGTTGCGCAAAAAACCTGATGAATGAACGATGTCGGAGACGGCTTTTTAAAATTCAGAACGGTGTTCAGAGTGTTTCCGGAGGATTTTTTTTTCTTTTCTTCTCCCACCCTTTCTTTCCTCTCTACGGAGGAAGCGTTCGCAGCTGACGGACGAGTTGTTTGGACAGGAACGGCAGCACGGTGTTGACTTCACCGTGACCTGACTGATGAGGTTTTGGGTTTTCCACCACTGCTTCTTGAAAGTGAAGAACTTTTCCATCTCTCTTACTAGCAGGACCATAAAACATCAGATTGGAAAGTTTCTGGTGCTTTGTTGCTCGTGATGAGTCACCGTGTGCTCAGAAGTATGTGGACACCTGATTCTCATAACTGTACCGGGTGATTCTTCAGATTATTTCTGCCGAAACCTGGAACCGCAGTTGCACCGGAATGTAGCGTTAGAACTTTTATCAGAGATGTGATGGTTTTTACATGAAAGGTTTTCTAGGTGATGTCATGTGGTCGTGGTGTGAAGCAAATGGGATTAGTCTTAACTGCATCATAGTAGGCCACTGATTTAATCAGAAGCTTGTGAAAGAAGAATCCTTGCTCTTTCCTGTTACTTCGCCATCTTCTCTTTTCCTGCTCTGTAAAACTTTTGTTACTTTCTGACCTTTCTTATTTCCTAAAAACCAACAAATTCCAAGCCATTTAGATGTAAAAACCCAGTGGCAACATTTTCTGGTCATGCTAGAGGGCTTTGCAGGTTCACAGGCTCCCTAATTTTCACCCGAGATTGCGAGTTCTTTTTTTTTTTTTTTTTTCCTTCTGCAAAAGCCGCACTAAATGAACTCGCAGCAGCCGCTTGATAGTCTTTATCTTGTGTACCAGCCAAGCCCGGCGTCTAGACAGGCTTTTGAGAAGGCTAATTGCTAAAACAGTACCACAGGCCTCGGTAAAAAGAGGCAGCAGCGGTAGGTGTATTTTTGGATCACTGTACTTTTAACGTTCAAACCCGGAGTCATTAGTAGGCAGCAACACGATTCCCTCGTTTCCTTTTTTCCACGCAGTTTGAAAGCCGTTATCCGGCCCGAGGCACTCGCGGCACAAAGGAATAGGACGAGGCTTTTCGCGCACCTTGTTTGGAGAGGGGCGGGGGGACAAAAAGTGACAGCTTTGGGCTTGTGTAGGTTGAGGGAACCACCAGTAGGGGGCAGCCTCGCTCCACTGACTGTCTGATGGACTGACGGTTTGTTTTTGTGGAGGAGGTTTTGCTCATGCCTGTCATTTTAGACACCAGGATTTGATTATTAGAGCGTTATTATACACACAGCAACACAACGGTTCGATCCCACACAGCAATTCCGTCAAAAATAGATAAATGAATAAATAAATAAAAACATCAAACAGCACCAGTGAAATTGGCCACACAGATAAAGCGTGAAGGGGAAGGCGTGGAAAACGTGTGGGCCGGGGTCGAGCTGGAGCAATTAGCCCGACCCGCGCTCTGCTGAACGGCTAACAGGTGTAGAACGATGGCGTTTTAGCTCATTAGAGGGCCAGCTGTTTGTGTTTTTCCGCGGCCCTCCAGAGACGGCGTGTTAACTGCACCGGCGAGTGTGTGGCGAAAGGGCCGGGCGTCATGCCGTCGGCCGTGATTCATTTAAAGGACGATTATCTTGGTCATTAATTCATGTCCCTTATGGCGTTCATGTGCTTCAGCGTGATGTACGTGGATATTAATGTCAACAAAGACTTATTTATTTTATTATTAAGGTAAATGCTGAAGTTATTAATATACACATTTAAATTTCTGCTCAGGCGCCAGAACCACCCTTTTCATCCCGATTATTCAACATGATCTAGTGTTGAGTTTTTGTGTTTCATGAGTTAAAATGTTTGTATTAAAAGGAAAAAGAAGGTAGTGGAGTGGAATGTAAAATCCGTCTCATGTGATCCCGACTCGGAGTATAAAAACGTGAACGTTTATAAGTCACCCCTGGGTTTCTCTGAGGCCCTCTAGTGGCTGGATGGAGTACATGTATTAGCCCCGCCCACTCCATGTAAGTGAATGCACAACAAGGAGCTTCCCTTTTTAATATTTTTTTTTAGCTTTTTTTTTAAGAATCAAGTTGGAGCTAATGAGAATTTAAAATCCATCGACTCCGCGCTCTTTCTGCTAATCTGCACACAGACCTTCACCTGTATTTTTACGATATACGCAATCAGAACTGATGTCATTCGTGTGGAAATTGCTCTCCTGTCTGCTCAAAGCCCCACTGCGGGGGGGGGAACGACAGAAGTCGAAAGGAAATGTTATATTTCGATTCTGATTGAGAATTTAAAGCTTTTTGTTTATATTTTGGAATATTTTATTATACTTTTTTTTTAATCCCACGGTTTTATTCCAGTGTTTTTATTTTCATAGGTTATATTGCTTGTACATTATGTAAAAGTCCTTTGCATTTAAAGTTGTGTGTTTCTTACATTTCTAATTTGTCATTTCTCTTTCACTGAAACATAAAAAAAGTAATGTGTTTTTCTTGTTGCTCAAAGTCTCTCCGCGATAAGATACGAGAGAAAAATGAGTCAGTTTGAGAAATTCAGAATAAAACTTGAGAAGTTGAAGCTTATTCCTTAGTTTATTGAACTAGATTTGTAGGTGTGTTTTCACCACCTGCTGGACTGCAGATGAACTGAAGCATGATCATGTATTGATTGACAGCCTCGTGCTCCACCCCCGACTCTGATTGGTTAGAATGATGAGGCTCATTTAGAATCTTAATAATAATAATAAAAAAAAAGGCTGTCTCAGCGCTTCAACCATCTGGACTACACAAGATGAGTTTAATAATTAGAAGGTTAAATACATTTACATCAATATTATTTCACGATTGATTTTTAAAATAATTTCAGGTGGCCTTTGTCTCCCAATGATGCAATGTGTCCTGCGTATAGAAGTCATCTGGTGGTGATGAACGAAAGGGGCGTGTATGGTGAGGTGTTGGACAAGTCCCTCAAACCCGAAGCCCTCGACGTATCTCATTCTAATCGCGCTTAAACAAAAGCCTTCGCTCATTATAAAAAGGTCCTGTTTTATGAAGTGAGCGGGTGACCTTAAACGTTCTTGAGGTTTGTGAAGTTGGGAATAAGGATGCGCGCTTGTCGTCACCGAGTCGGCAGCTGTGCTCAGCGTCCTGAGCGAGACACCGAAGGACAGGAGATTTTCAGCTTGGATTAAACCACCCAGTCCTTTACTCACACAGATGTTTTACACGTGACGAGAGTGAGTGAGTGGGTGAAGGATGGAGCGAGAGAACAGCAGCGTCTACACACGCGCACACACACGGTGTGTGTTCAGAGCTTGTAGGAGTAAAGAAGATTGATGGCTGCATATCTGCGTGTGTGCTGAAAAAGAAACAGGCGAGCATATGGATAAAGTAAAGCGAGAGCCAGGTGCTGACTCTCCTTGAGCGATGGCCGTCTGCCCCCGCATCTCCACGGTGTTGGACCACTATAGAGATCAACAACAGTCTTAATGACGCAAAGAAATCTGCACATAGTGTATGCAGTACGGCTGGGAAGCACCAGTCACCTCCCGATACAGTGAGATTACTGTACAAGATGCTGAGTCGGTTCATATTGCGATTCTTATCTTATAGTAATTTAGCAAGTTGCTAATGACACTAAATTTAATTTTGTTTTTTCTTTAATCATTTAAAATGAAGTCTCAATCCCGTTTCCTCCTTATAGAATATCTGAATATTCAGACTGTGACTTTGTAGAAACACTGGGCGTCAGTGAAATGAAAATATTCAGCGGGAATGAAATCCATTTATGCATTCTCGCTCGGCGGTGTCCTATCAGAGAGTGAACAGATTAACAATGCTAAGTTTCTTTGCCTGTGTGAAAAGCGATTCAGTATGAAGACGGCTCTCTGTCTCTCCCTCTCTTCCCCCTGAGGGATTGGAAGAAGGATCGAGCATGTCTGACAGAGAGGGGTGTCGGAGACTCGCGCTCAACCCTCCACACTCGGTCTTCATTTGTCCTGTGCGCTCCTCGTGACAGCAGCTTAGCCCCTTGTCGATCTCGCCTTCTCTCAGGGTCGGCCGTTTTCACGTTTTTAAAATAGGACGAAGCTTACGGATCCCGGAATGAGTATATGGGGCGTACCGTCTTCATCTATTTATTTATTTTTCCCATGTGACGGTTAGTTTTTGCCTTTAGTAACGATCAGCGATGGCCGAATCATTAAGTCGTTAAATAGCTCAACTGGGGAAGCGAAGGTGCCTGGGCGCTCGCCAGGATCGTGCTTTAGTTGGCTAGAAACTGACACGGATTAAACGCTGAAATAATATAATCGCGTAAGGTCAGTCGGGCTAGTCTGCTAGTTAAGTGGACGGGAAGAAACGATCAAATTTATGATGAATAAATTTATTAATAAATTATTAATGTAATTCTGAAATTATTGAAAGTCTGTCTGTCGAAGACGCATCAAAATTAAGGTGCGTAGAAGTAAGTATACCGGTAGTCCCCCAACATAAGAACATCCGAGTCATGAATTTCCACTCAATTCTTCTTGACATTCCTCAATAAAAATGTTCATAATCCAAT
This sequence comes from Clarias batrachus, assembly GCA_003987875.1. Lineage (NCBI taxonomy): Eukaryota > Metazoa > Chordata > Actinopteri > Siluriformes > Clariidae > Clarias > Clarias batrachus. The sequence continues at coordinate 99,027 of QMIH01000472.1, read as the reverse complement.
ACAAAGGAAAACAGCTCAGACAAAATGGCGTCCGGCATTCCCCTCGTGATTTAAAGATGCAGAAACAACACTGTTGCATTTCACTGTGAGATTCATTCCATTAGGCGTTTTCAGACAAAGACCATTTGTTAAAAGCGCTATATAAATAAAAATTTAATTGAATTAAGATTTTTGACTTAAGAACAAATCGGACTTACGAACTTGCTCCCTCAAACTTTAGGTAGGGTCCTACCTGTATGACCATAGGTTTTGTCCGTGCTTTTCTGCACACTGATAAGTTCGTTACCTTGAACTTGATTAACTTGTAATGTTCTCGAATTCCAGGCAACAAACTTACCAGTTTGCAGAACAGGATGAACAAAATGCGAGTAATCAAATTCCACAATCCTCGTTCTGTGCAAAAACCTATTCCATGGTTGATCTGAAACTCGTATGTTTCCGTGGTCCTGCTGAGCTAAATAGTTTGTATAGTTCGCAGTTAAGGTGTAATTTAGTACAAATCTAACTCTTTAGATAGCCACTGTTATGATGATAGAAGGTTGCCAGACCTATATACAGTAATGCTTTGCAAGTTCCACTGCATACAATTTATTTATTTATTTTCCTCTTTACCGTTTAACCTGAATGCACAGAATCCGCGCCTCCTGTTGTGTTCTCCGCTGTAATAAGTCTGACATGTTCTGGTGTCGTCTCCGTGCTAATTACCCATGTTAACAGACCTCCTGCCACTGTAGACCTGTACGCTCTACGTCTCTCACTGGGGCTTTTTTTTCTTTCTTTTTTTCTGCTTTTGATAAATTCTCCCTGCCGTGAAGTAGCCAATGAAACCAGCGTGATACCAGAAGTGTTGAGGGGTATTTTATTGAAGATTTTATGTAATAAGTGCTGCTAAATTTGTGCTAAATTTAGTTTGTAGTAATATTTACTGTTTCTTTGAGTCGGCATATAATTATTATAAACCGCTTCAGACGTTAGCCGTAGCTTCACCACGTGAAGTCACCTCGTGACAAATTTCCTGTGTTGCTTTTATTTAATTCTCTCAATGGACAGCTGTTGATTTTTGAAATGTTCACTTAAAAAAAATTTAAAAAAAACTGGACTACATGAACCGCGCGTTGAGGTGCTCTCCGTGCACATTTAAGTCAAATGCAGCGCTCTGCTCGGTTTGCTGTCTCCCGAAATTTTTTCCTGTTTCTCAATGAGCAACAACAATGCTGTATTTAAGTCCCGCTTTCTCACACTGGCATCGGCTCCTATTTCAGAGCTCTGGTGTTCTAACCAATTATAGACGAAGCTGAATTAACCAGTAACAAATCCTACCACACAGAAGGCAGCATGTTCTGCTCAATCCTGTAGTCAAAGTAAACAAACACATGGTACTGTAGGTGTGATCCTGGAGGTTGTAGAGGATGTCTTCAGAAATGTTACTCGCAATTTGGGAGATTATTGCTTCTTTTTAGTTTATGGATAGTTGGTGCAAGATCACACACCTACTGGACTGGAATTTGGAGATGTAGAACACAAGTTGCACAACATTTTCATTGTTCATTAAATACTCTTGGTAGTCTTTTAATGCTTTTAAAAATCTGTAAGATGTATAGTAGATTCAAACTAATAAATCACCATGTCCAAAATGCCTGAGGTTTAGTACGAGATCGGTTTTTTTTTTTCTTCTGTGGTCGGCGGGGACGGGTGAAGATTCCGGCCCTCGGAGGTCACGGAGCCACGGTGAGATCTGGAGCTCATCCTGGCTTTTCTTCTCGTCTCCTGGATTCCCGCCTAATGGCCCCTGTGCCTTCTCTCCGGCGTGTCAATTTTTATTGATCATCAGACGACAGGCTTTTTCTGGTTCAAGCCAGCGCCGAGAGCACAGAGACCGTGCCAACTCGGACCGCGCTGCTCTTTCCGAGCGGGTTCGTACTCGAGCGTACAAGGTTTAGGATCCGTTATCTGTCATCTGCAAATCCTCCACCTCACCCACTGGAAGTCAACAAGCATCAGATCCATCCATTGATGGATGAGTGAAACGGTCTTCGCAGGAGTTATTAGGGCGAATTCATCAGCTTATTGATGCTTTCCAGGGAGGGGATTAGCCGGACTGATTCGTCCCCGCGGATCTCTTGGCTAACCCGACGGAAAGGGTTCGGTCTAATCGAATTTAGAGTGTAGATGCTCATCACAGCACACGGACACCGCCGTGTTAGTTTTTCTTTAAATAAAATAAAATAAGTCCTCCTTAATATTTTTCAGAGAGCTTTTAGCTTTATGCTTCTTTCTTCACTTTCCACTTCAGTCGAGTCTCCAGGCTCGCTCTTGTACCCGTACGGCTCTTTACCTCTAGGCGAGAACTTATCCATGCCTGTTCCAGCTCCTCATTAGTCTCCAAAAAAAACCCCTCCAAAACAAACAACAAAAAAACCCCCCAAGGATCATTAACTGTACAGCACTCGGAATGAGTTATGAAATTATTGTCTCAGGATTATTATGAAGGAGAATTTCATGCTGGAATTCTTTTTCACCGCTTTCTCGAGGGACCGTGATTTACGGTCATGTCTTATTTTCTTTGCCGTTTGTAAAGCAAAACCTCCTCAGTCACCGTTTTGAGGTGAATCGCAGTTTGTGACGAAAAATCACAAATGTTCTTCCTCTGATTGCAGTTGTCCAGTTTAAGTGAGCTAAAAGAAAACAACATTAAAATAAACTGGCATTTCTCTACCAGCAAACTAAAAGCAGTATGAACCTTGTTTTGATTTCATTGATTGTACTGTGGTAGTCCGAAAACGAATGCCCACGGCTCACAATTCTTTTTCGTCTTGGAAACTTTTCTAAGAAATCTGCCCCGGCATACAAAGAAAATGAACCGAGCCGAACGGAACTCCGGCTAAGTCGCGCGTACACTTTGGCATTCAAAACTTGATAGCTCTTGGCTAGATAATAACGCCTCATATGACACCCTCAGTGTCTGCTTTATACTGTTTTTGCTACAATTTGTAGGATGTGGCGCGTTTCTGACCTTCACAGACAAATTCTTTCGTCCCATTGATGTATAAAATTTCAGAAAATGCCATAGCATGAAGATAGTTATTCACTACATCTGCTCTAAAGGTTATTTAAGGCCATTTATCTATAACTTACTAAAGTTACAAACTTGACGTTCCTACTTTGAGCAAAAATTTGAGCAAGTTTAAGTGCTTGATTGCACATGTTGTTCATTTATATGTAGCTCCATGGTCCTGGTTGTTTTGGTAAACTTTGTACTAAACTCTACAGTTCAAATGATAAAAGCCTTCTTGAACTTGAGCAAGTGAGAAATATAATTGGTGTATGTACAGACTCAGGATCAGGCCTTCATGTATAACCCCATCCAGCAGCGGTTATATAATATTTTATCTTGCGTTATGACGGTTAAACCTTTGCAATTAATCTGCGGTTCATGTGCGAGCCGAAACCTTGGGGAGGAACCCGTATGGATCACGGATCAACTGCAATCCGTTACACGGCTAACGATGAGCTGAACAAGCACCAGCATGTGGTTTTGATAAAGACTCTCGAGCCAATCTAGAAGTCATTACGGGGTCTGCTAAAAAAGTAAGTCTTAACGATGTACAAGGGTTGGACAATGAAACTGAAACACTGACCTATTTAGTGTTGGAGGTTTCATGGCTAAATCTGACCAGCCTGGTGGGCAATCTTCACTGATTGCTAATTAAACCTTCACACTCGGCTCTTACTGAATGTGCAGAGTTTTGCTTAAAATATTGCAACGCACACATTATGGGTGACCGAGTTCAAAAGAGGACAAATTGTTGGTGGGCGTCTCGCTGGCGCATCCGTGACCAAGACGGCACGTCTTTGTGATGTACCAAGAGCCGCGGTATCCAGGGTAACGTCAGCTTGCCACCAAGACGGACGAACCACATCCAACAGGAGTAACTGTGGACGCAAGAGGAAGCCGTCTGAAAGGGATGTCCGGGTGCGACCCCCGACTGTATCCAAAAAGCATAAAACCACAGCGTCCCAACTTGCTGCAGAATTAAATGTGCACCTCAGCTCTTCTGTTTCCACCAAAACTGTTCGTCAGCACCTCTACAGGGTCGACGTACACGGCCGGGCTGCTATAGACAAGCCTATGGTCACTCGTGCCGAAGCCAAACATTGGTTTCAATGGTGCCAGTAGCGGAAATCTTGGGCTGTGGACAATGTGAAACATGTATTGTTCTCAGAGTCCACCTTCACTGTCTCTCCCACATCCTCTGGGAGAGTTACAGTGTGCAGGAGCCCCAAAGAAGCGTACAGTACCACCCAGATTGTTGCCTGCCCAGAGTGAAGCATGGAGGCGGATCAGTGATGGTTTGGGCTGCGATATCATGACATTCCCTACTGTAGGCCCAATACTTGTACTAGATGGACGAGTCACTGCCAAGGACTACCGAGCCATTCTGGAGGACCATGTGAACCAAGTGGTTCAAACATTATATCCTGAAGGCGGTGCCGTGCATTAGGATGATGATGCACCAATACACAGGCGATTCAGCTATCGTTCAAACCTAGACTGTAAATATCAAATGTAGTGAGCACAACAGATGAACCTCGGCCACCGGCAGTCGCGAATGTCCTCTCATCGGCCAATAAGGCGACACCAGTCAGTCGATTCATTACGCGAACGCCATGCCATGCTCTGGCAGGTTTTGTTTGAAAGGAACAGAGGTGGAAACGCTCAGTCCTGGATTCAAAGGCTGGATTTATAGGCGGCTCAGTTAAGCATCTCATCAGTGAGAAATGAGAGTGAACCCGGGATACAGCGCGCTCTGAGCAGAAGCGAATGAGGATTAAAATTTCAGAGAAAGCGATCCAACATTCGGTTCACCCCCGCCTCGAGGTTCGCACAAAGTTTCCTTAATTCGTTTTACAAAACCTCACTCTGGCTTTAGACCTACAGGCTTTAACCGTTCATGGGTCGACCGACTATTTTCAGCGCTCCTTATTGTTCAGAGACCATGCTCGCATTCAGGAATGTTAGTTTAGTCCTAGATAATTATATATTTTCAAGTCTACCTAAAAAAAAAAAAAAAAAAAAAAATTTTTTTTACGGATTCCCAATAGTGCCATGCACTGGATTTGGATTTGGCTCGTTTTTATCTTTTTATTTATTTCTTTTTCTCAGCTCGCAGCTGGAGCAGAGCCACTCAAAACAGAGTCTTCTCTCTTTTTCTTAAAAAGGTTACTTCATCGTCTTTAAAACGAGGGATTTGCTAAGCTGGAGGGAAGGGCACGACTTGTTGGTGTCTTCATCGCAGTTACACTTTTTGCCTCGCAGGCTGCATCGACTCGTCCTTTGTCAGCGATCTTTTGAAACGGCGAATAAACAGCGGTAGCTACAGGGTTGACCCGTGCGGTGCTTCTTATTCAGACGGGGTTCAACAGGAAAAAAAAAAAAAAGCATTCGCTTATTATAGAGAGGGGAATCTTCAGGGTTCGAGTTCTTCAGCCGTCCATGAAGGAAAAGCCCAAAGGGTTTAATACATTTGGCTCTCTGGGTCACAGATGGCGTGACTCGGCTCTGCCTTCGGTCCGAGAGACGTTAGCTAGTGGTGTGAGGGCATATTTGTGGAAGAGAGAAGTCGGTGCATGCTTCTGAGCCGGTTCAGTTGTACCGTGATACAACAGTTATGCAGTTGACTGGGTTCATCTAGTCAAAAAGTCGGAGGTTCGAGCTCCATCAGGATGCCGTTGTTGCGCCTTGAGCGAGGCTGTCTCCCCTACAAGGGGGGCTCTGATCACGAATAATCTGAAATGTGAAGAAATGATTCACTGTTTGAAATACAGGCTTGACTTATTTAACTTAATGTTATAAAAAAAAAAATCAGGAGAATCTGTAAATTAAGCAGCTAGAAAATGTGTACGAGATTAGTGTTGAGCTGGACTGGTGCAGGAATAACCCTCGAACACTCTCTCTTATGGGCTTCGAAGCAATTTGAGAGTGCCGTCACCGTTTCAGCTCCGCTTTTTCTTTTCCCCCGCCAAGGCTGTACTTTTTCTCAACGCGAGATCTCTTGGCCTTGCGTCGTAGATTGCCTTCGACGCTTTCCACGGCAAAGCACTTGTTGGCTTCAGTGAGAAATTACCTCTAAATACTGGCTCAAGGTGACTGTGTGTGGGTGGCGGCAGTTCAGATTAATGGAACGTGTGCACGGTATCGATCCTCCACCCCTCCACCGGGCCCCTAATCCCCGTCAAGCTCTTGGAGCCTTAGTCGATGTCGGACGCATCCGTGGCAGGTTCTTAAAAAAAAAAAAGAAAAGAAAACGCACACGTCTTCACCACGGCTCTAGCGCATTTAAACGAGGTCGTCTCTGGTGGTCGCGGCAGTGAGGGCAGGTCTCCCGGACACGAGATCGATGGCGCTTCGTTTGGCGGGACAGAGACTCTCTCGGCCGGCGTCCTTATCTCCATCCGGCGATCCTCACTCCTGCAGCCGGCTCTCGTAATCCTCTGCGATCACTCAAAGGGTTATACGGCGTACACGTTCAGCTTGACTTAACGATACGACATACGATATGATGCCTGGGTGCTGATTCGATACAAATTTACATTTTATAACGAGATTATAAATATCCTGATTCGAAATTACATATGATTACAATTTTAAGCCTTTAAAAAAAAAGTTAAAAGTAATGAAATGCAACCCGTTTCCATTATAACATTTAATCTATAACTTCGAAACCAAGCGCAGTATTTAAACAATACAAACTAACTTCAAACACAAGTTTAACATGCTTCTCTTTTATCATAGGCCATAATTATTTCTAAGAAACTTATAATAATTCACTCCTACACACGGGATGAAAGTGTAAATGGTTCAGAGTGCGCCATCTGGAGGATTATAAACTGACGTTTTACCTTCAAGTTGGTACATCACAAAAGAATAATCCTAATTTTGGAAAATCTTCAACGAGACAGTATTCACTTGGGCTGTAGCCATCAAATATTTTAGTAATCGAGTATTCAAACAAAATTAGACTTTTGTTTAATTAAACAGCATTGTAAAATATATAGGAGAAACCTTTTTTTTTACTTTTGTTTTTTAAATGCATAGGGCATTTTAGCAAAAATAAACATTGTTCACAATACAAGGAATGGCTTTCGTTGAGGGAGATGAATTAAGTGCATTACAGTGCCATACATTCTGCATCTGAGCAAATGCTTTAAAATAAGAAACAAGACAAAAGGTATTTCAAATGAAAAGTATGAAAAAAACTAAGGCACACTTTAAAATTTTAATCGCTCCCTTCCGTTTCGCAGCCTGCAACAGAACGCTCCCTCACATCAATACCCAGCTAACTGTTTGCGTCTCCTTTCACTTTGTGCATGACGTAAGCTCTTCTTCATCTGCGTTTACTGGCGGCTTGCATCCGGAAGTGCGATGTGTCGCGCCAGACAAATTGTTTGCTTTAAAATTTGTTAAAAGAAGCTTTGAGTCAGAAGATTTTGCCTCGATCATTTTTTGTAATCGAATTACTCGAGGAATCGCTTCCGCCCTAGTGTTCACGGTCCAATAGAGTGGAAGACAACTGAGTCAAAATGGCGTCCGGGATTCCAATTGCGATTTAAAAGTGCAGAAACGCTGCATAAGATTAATTTCCTTAGGTGCTTTTATGGTTGTTTTTGCGTAGGAAAAAGGCGACAGATTTAATTAAGTGCTTTACATTGTATATTCGTGTCAAAGGCGTACAAGACTCGCTGTCCGATTTAAGAACCGATCCGACTTACGAACGTCTTCCCGGAATAATGAAATGCTACACACTTATGTGGTTCAGTAACACTGTAACAAAATGGCGGTAAATAAAAGTACAGATATTTGCTGTGCTTCTAAATGGAGTAAAAGAAAAAAATCATTTAATAACTAAAGTAAATTAGATGCGTGAAATATGTATTAAACTGTAACACAATGCATACTCGGTTACCCCTCACCTCTACCAATGGCCGACCCTGCACTCTGCAATATCTAATTAAAAGAGTTTATGATGAATTGTGCTGCCTTTCTGTTCGCTTCTCTTTGCTTTTCTAAAATAGACCTGACATTCCTCTGAGAGAAAGTATAGAAAGCATCACCAGATGGAGAGTTGAGGAGTTCTGACATTAATTGCCGTGATTGGTCAGGTGATGGATGCAGAGTCGGAGGGGGAGGTCTGAGCGAGAGCGCCATCGACTCCTCGAGTAATATTATTTCTCACGCCAGTATTCCGTTTATAGATGATTGGCTCGAACCGTAAGACGGAACGCGGCAAGCTAAGGACATGTCACATCGCTAAAACGACTGTTCTAGAGTGTCGATTGACTTGTAAATTTGGGTTCAGTCCAATCCTAACACACAAGCTACACAGTTATCGTTTTTTCCGTATAACTTTTTTCCAAATGATTCCTTCATACTTTATAGAGATTTATTTACCCAACATTGTCGAACCTGTCAGAGCATGAGGCACCGCTTTCATTACCCGCATGAGGGGAGTACACTGGAAGTAAACACACAGCTCAGGAAATAGCTCAGGCTGGTTTCATTATCCTGTAATGCAGCGTGACACGATGTCGATTCCCGAGCCTTGTAGAACGTCTGCCGTTCCTCTCGTGCTTTATATGTTTAAAGACCCGCTGTTTGTCTCTCTGCAGGTAGTGCTGAAGATTATTAAACACTACCAGGAGGAAGGCCAGGGCAGCGAGGTGGTGCAGGGAGTTCTCCTGGGCCTGGTGGTGGACGACAGGCTGGAGATCACCAACTGCTTCCCGTTTCCTCAGCACACCGAGGACGATGCTGATTTTGATGAAGGTGAGTGGAGGGGAGGGGAAAATTCTCCAGGAGCATAAACTAAACTAAGACACGACATGTATCATTTATAAGAGACACACACACACAAAAAATTAAGAAGTGTTGGCGTATAATATAATATCAAGAAATCTAAACATCCTGAACGAAAGTCATTGAAGTCACAGAAGACTTGGTGTTTATTTTAATTTTTATTAAATATTGATGGCTATACTTCAGCATACAAATGTAATCTGTTACAGACGTGAATTCCTACGGTGAAATATGTAGGAAATGATGTAAATGCAGATACTCCGTTGCAGCCATCCGAAAATATTACTAATTACCAATTTCTAACACCGTCATATTTTGGGATATGAAACAAAACATTTAGAAAGGACATGTAAATGAAGTGAAATATGAAATGAGCAGACATTTAAACCTCACTTAATTTAATACTTGACGGAGTTCTGAGTAAACTGGATTGCAGCCTAACTTCAAGAGAAGAACTTCAAGAGGAACGTCCTGGTGCGGAAACGGGTGTTTAAGATCTTGAGTAATGTATGTGGTGACAGAAAGAAACTTACAGATATTTCACAACATAAAATATAATTATGATTACTTTAAAATGTGTGAAATTATTTCTTAGACCTTTTTTTATTTAACTAATGGTTACACATTATCAATGAATAAATTAATGGTTAATTATTGATTATAAATGCACATTTTTTTTCCACAATTATATATTTTTATTCATTTTTAAATGATATTTATGAAAAACACAAAACACATGTTCCCTGTTCTATTCACAACATGGATACGTTTTCTTTTCTAAATGTAATTTTTTTTTGTTTCTTGTGGCAGAACCCCAACAAATTGTGTGAGACAAACTAATAAAGCCCAAATACTTGACCAATACAAAAACAGAATATTACTACTATAAATACTACTACTAAAGTCTTTCTAAAAAAAGAAAAATTAATTCTTCTGTCTTCTAAAAAAAAAAAAAAAAAACCTACTAAAATTATTGTCCAGTAACTGTGTGGCTTTTGGAGTTCGGACAGTAATAGATTTGTGAGTATTAATCTGTTACATTTACTTAAGTAACTTTTTGAAAAAAAATTTACATCGGAGTAGTTTTACCGCGCCATCTTTTTTTTTTTTTTAACCACATAGCTATTGTTGCTACATCTCAGTGGTGAAACAACAATCACCTGACTCCTTTTGACCAATCAGTCACAATAACCCCATGGAGTCGTAGGACTACACAGAAGGGGTGGGGGTTGGGGTTGTCTTCAGCAGTGGTAAGACAGTAAATAAAACGGCTTAACTAACCGCAACATGTTTGCTTAATGTTGCAATCTTATTTTCTTACACTTGTTCTGCTGGACACAGTGAGACCTCTTGTACACATTTTAATGTTATTTTCTTTCTGCTGAGTCATTTGCAGGGCAACTGAATATACAGTATCTTAAACAGGAAATGGTCTATACTGTTACCTACAGGAGGTGTTTATTTCAAAAGCTTTATATTGTGAAAAAAGGAGATTAGGAGATTTGTTTATTCCTTAATTTGCCCTTTTGTAAAGATATTAAGTTTTCATTTACAGTGGAACCTCGGCACACAGACGCACACGACGACTGTGTGCACAAACGGAAACAATTCTGTCGGGAGTTTTTTTTTTATTTTTTAGGTAAAGTGCAGGTTACTTTGTTTTATTTCTACTTTATATGTTGTATTAATTATTTTTTTGGGCTGTGGAACGAATAATTTGAGTTTTCATTATTTCTTATGGGGGAACTCATTTTGGTTTATGAGCGTTTTTGAATGAGGCCACTTCCGTAAGGAATTATGCTTGTAATCCAAGGTTCTGCTGTATTTTATGATTTGGAAATGTTCCAATTTGTACCTTTTTTAAAAATTTTTTTTTAAGAATCGTATTACTCAAGTACTGAGTATCTTTTCACTGAAATACTTTTTTACTCCTACTTGAGTAATATTTTGGATGACTGACTACTAATTGAATATTTTTGAAGTACAGTTACTCTTCTTGAGTACTTTATTTATTTTGGCTACTCTACCCACCTCTGTCTGTGAGCTACTGAGAAATATTGTGCAAAACATAGTTCTTATATTTTTAATTGCTAAACATTTGGTGACGAGTAATGATTAAAATCCCTGTTTGTTAATCAAATTATACACGTATAACTATAAATCAAATTATAAACAAACAAAAAAAGATAAATACTCGACGTGTTTGTTGTATGGTGTGTATATCATGTTACTAGAATGCAATAATTAATAGAACGGAATAGCAACAGTAAAGTCAAAGTTGCCTTGGCTTGTTTGTATTACAGAGAGCTTCTCTGTCCAGGGTCCTATTTAATCCTTTGTGTGACACCAGTAAGCCATTTTTTTTTTTTTTTTTTTTGCGCTGTAGATGTTCGAGGCCGCTTCAGACAAAAGTATCTGACTTCAGCAAATCAAAGCTGTATTATTCTGCCTCGCCCTCAGCAACAGTTATGTCCTTGCAGTCTTGAACATCTTTTCAGTTAGATAGAAGCCAGTGATTTATAAAAAAATGCCTCAGCATTGATGGAGCACAGTTCTGAAAGGAAAATCAGATTCAGCTTCAAGTGGATCTTACCAAGTGTCTGCACCAAGTGTGACTTTCTAGGCTACTCCTACCCCCCCTTATCTTTTCCACACACAAAATGGACTAGGTTGGCATCATGCGTTCTCCGAGCTGCAGGTGAAAAGTGGACCTCATAATCTGAGAGTTATAGAGACAAAAGTGTGGGACGGAGGGAAGGACAGAGACCGATTGGGACACTTTGTAATTTGAGCACTCACACCAGTGGAGTGGGAACACTGATTCCTTGTTGGCGTTATGAAAAAATAACTTAAAGGGTTTCAAAATCTTTTTGGAATCTTGACACATGGCAGAGGAATAGGAAAGCGCTGTACCTTCAGGTATTAATGGAGGAGTACAAAAGTCACCCAATTGCATTTAGGGAAATGTGAAGCATCAGTAACAAGAGTTTCCTCTCGGGACTTGAACTCACAATATGCGCATGATAGCCAAACCTTTTCTTTTCCTTAGATGACCTTTTTATTCTACTCACTTCTCCACTTTGCTACGAATGGATTAACTTGAGTGAATAAGAGAATGAGTAACTTGAGGTTCTGGTTTTTAGTTCCAGTAAATTGGAAATCTAAATTGGTAAGGCATACATGGGCATCATGATCAGCCATAACATTTAAAACAATATAACCAACACCGACCATCAGTAAATCAGGATCAGCACCCAAGGCTCGTTTACGCCTGAGGGGAACCATCTGGTCCAATTCCGCAGAGAAAAAGCAATGTAGCTCAAATTATGCAATGATGGAAAGGTATCGGAACACTCAGGGCGTCACAGCTTCCTGTGTATGGTGATTAACAGGAAAGGAGTTCAACTGGACTTCAAATTCACCAGACCCCAAGCTGATTGAGCGTCTATGGAATAAGCAGGTTTGATCCATGCAGGACCCACCTTACAACTTGCAGCACTTAAAGCATCTGCTAACATCCTGGTGCCAGTTACCACAGCAGAGTAAACCTTCAGAGGTCTCGTGGAATAATGTCTCAAAGGGCTCAGAGCTGTTGTATTAGCTGACTTAAGGTTTTAATGTGATGACTGATCTATATGCAGTACTGTGCAAGAACCTTGAGCCATCTTTTCTTCGAGTTATTGTTGGTCTTTCGGCTGCTTCCACCATGGGGACACCATCCGATCTGCACACAACTTGGCACAGGTTTATACCGGATACCGGTCCTGGTGCAACCCTCTCATTTTTTCTGAGTTTGGGACCGGCACTGCAGTGACTGGGCCATCTTTTTTTTTTCTTCTCAAATTTAAGTAAATTGAATTATGTTGGATTAAATTAAATGGACAGGAACAAATGTTTTACTGCGACAGGTTGCAAAGTGCCTGAAGATGCAACATCAGTTCTCCTCTCGTCTGTTCCAACCATTCAGCATCAGGAATATACTAATCCCCCCCCCCCTCGATTTTCTCCCTAATTTAGTCGTCCACTTTCTCCCCGTCACTAGGGGGCTCCCTCATTAAGGCTACTACTACCACTCAGCCGGGAGGGTGAAGACTATGTTTCCTCCGAACCACTGCGCCACTTGGAGGCCACTAATCACCCTCCTGAACATCCGGCATCATCTGCACCTGTTCACTGGTTCATGCCTTAAGTTAGATGATTTTTATGCTCACTGTGTGGCTTAAGCAAAACGCATTCCTCTGAAACTGCTCAGGGACTGGTCTGAAAATGACGGAGTACTTCAGGAAAGCTGGAGAACTATTCCTTAAGACTACGTTACAAGTGCAAAAACATTCTGGGTCTTGGAAGCAAAATGTGGCTAAAGATGTTAGCACAGTACCATACATGGTGGTGATCTGTGGGTGTGATAATCAGAAATCAATATACATTTCGCTATATCGTGTAGTTTTCAATCTAAGAACTGACTTTAATGTTAAATACTTACTGTAATGTTTTCAAAAAAACTTTATAACAATTCACTATTATAGCATACCTTTTTAGGCTTGTACAGCTGCATGCATGGGACTTCTTGACTAAACAAATGTTAAATAGAAAGCAAATTATTTATTGTGCCATAATTTCCAGCTAAGCTCACCCGTTTAGATCACTTTCCTACAGAACCTAGAGTGCCAAAAACTTTCTCTCTAGACCGTGACGCTCGACGTTAAGCGAATGAGCAGGTACCAGACGCTTTCTACAAGTATATAATAATAATTAGCCGTTCACTCAATTCCAGCTTTACACCAGGCTGCCAGTTTAACTTCAATCCGTTACAATTAATTGCGGCGCGAATTAAACAAGGAACTGAAAACATGCTTGGTGCAAGGACATCGCGAGTCTCGTCTCAAGGAAACCGGTGTCTTATTTACAAAGTCATTATTGTGCTGTAAGGCGTTGTGATACGAACAAGATGAAAATGATGCACATGCCAACAGTCGGTGTGAAATTGGTTAATTAGCATCGTTCGAAGGTGTTCGGAATGACACCATGAATGGAATCTAGTACTATCCGGGTTCTTCCTGTTGTTTAGAAATGTACCGTAGCTTTTGGGGTTTGCTTCGTGCTCTTGTGTCTATCAAAGGATCCTGGATGTGTCATGAATTCTAGTTCTTTTTTTTGGTTGTTTGAAATTTGCTAGAAAGTGCTTTAGCAGCAAAGCTGTTTGAACCCTGCTACGAGTCCAATTGTGGTCCAGCCACTCCGTTTTGAGCCTTCTAAACCAAATCATTTTCAAGGCTGCATGTCAAGGTTATTGTACAGTCTTAGGGGGCAAACAGGCTCTTCTTGAAAAGAATTCTTAACCCAGCTGGAGTTAAGACGGAGAGAAAGAGAGGGGAAAGGCTCCTGCCGCCTTTATTTACATCTTTCAGCAATTTGTTGTCTCTCTAACAGTTTGTGGATTCCAGTCTCAGAGCCCCGCTGCTCTTGAACAGTCTAGCGTCTCGTCTCGTTCAGCACCGCAGCACATCTCATTCGGCTTCTCACCTAGTTACCCGAGGCCCTTACGATTCCGAAGCACTTTCGTTACAGCAAGGAAAGCCCCCTTCTAAACTTTTAGAAAGCGGGCCTCGCTGGTGAAGAAACCCTTCAGACCCGATTTCATAAGAACACAAGAGTCTCGTATTTTATATCCTGTGCTCAAGTCGAGATAATCGCCCTCGTTCTTTTGCATAAACGCTCATTATTATTTCATGCACACTCGGGCATTGACCTGTCATAGCAGCTTGGCATACGCTCTCGGTTAAATTGGCGTTGGAAACGAGCTTCTGGAGTCGCAGTATGAGTCAAAAATGCTCCTGCCAGCTCAATTAGAGACGTTTGCCACCATGGCCCTGCAACATTATAAACCACGCTTTCCTGCGGTTCAGAGATTGGGATAGGAATGAGTGTGGGCAATATGAGATCATATAAAACAAAACAAAAAAAAACTTGACTTATTTTATCCAGAAAGCCACAGCAAAATGGTAAACCACCAATTTTCATAAGCAGAGTTAATCAGAGTTTTGTCTAATCGGTTTGTTCATTGCCCCAACCCACCACCACCACCAAGTTACATTTCACTTTTTCCTATTCCTAAAATTTTCCCTGATTAGTTTATGTAATTGGAAGTAGAAGATTCCATCATGTTTAAGTTGTTCACTGGGTGGCACTCAGTTGCACCCACCCACAGCTAAAATAGCTAAAAAACAGGCTCTATAGAGATCATATTGGCCAAGCCCTCTCTCAGAGGGATGGGATTTGAGTAACTCTGCGCTCTCGCATTCAAGCAAGTGGATGGAGCGGGTAGCTCCGTCCCCATCGGTGGTGAGCGAGCACTTCGAAACGATGCGGTTGGTGGCGTCACGTGGTCTGAAGGAAACTCCCTGACCTTGTCGTAGTAGTAGCCTTGATGGGGGTGTGCCCTTATGACTGGTCCGAATTGGAGAAAATCGTGCAATAAGATGTAGAGGTGCTCCGATTGATCGGTCGCCGATCATAATCGGTCGATAATTGCTATGGGAAGTTTGCTCTGCAGTCTCTATAATGGCCGATATAGAAAAGCCAATCAGATGACGCAAAGCTCGCGGGACAATTTGTTTTTGTGCCCTGCTAAAATGGTTCCACCGGTCTGGCAGTTCTACGTCTTGTGTGCAAAAGACAATCGCTTAGCAACCTGTGTAACAAGCCAATTCCACAAGGCGGGAAGCACCCAAAGCATTTTAACACCACAAACCTCATCAGACATTTGAAGGTTGGTCACGTAAAGGGGCATGAGCAGTTTTTTTTTTTTTTTTATTATTATTTTTTTTTATAATTTAGGCGGTTTACTTAAACGTCTGATGTCAAGGTGACCTAAAAAGTATAAAAGTAAATTGCTCAAACCCTTTAACTTTGCTTTTGAGTTTTGTAATACGTTCCATGCACGTTTTGAAATGTTTTGTTTTAGATCCTTGAATTCACGAGAAATCATCTGGGCTTTAGGAAACGCAGGCTGCACTCAAGCAGACGTCAGTTGGTACTTTTGATTTCTGCATCACCTTTTTGTATGGTAAAGTTCATGGTAGTGAAATACGGCAGTGTTGACTACTCGTCTTTTTATCGTTTTTTTTTTTTCTTTTTTCTTTTTGTGTCACCACATTCCCTGGCTTTGTCCGCCATTCCCATGTTTACCACCTGCCAGCTTTCCGATGATCACTAAAGTAGAAAAATGTCGTTGTCAATAGGGCCAATAAAAAGCGTGAAGAATTGCGGTGTAATTCAGCTGAACTCCTGTATTGGACTTCAGTTTTTATTTATTTATTTTTTATCGAGCTCATCCCAACAGCGGTGCCTCATCAGCTCCCGAACGGATGATGGGAAGAAAGGGCTTGTTAAGAGAGAGAGGAGGCATGAGAGATGGACCGTGAGAACGTGCTCTATTTGCTTGGGTTTTATGGTGTGTGAACATGCAGGTGTAGCCGGGGAGACGGGCCGCGCCTCAGGCAGGAGAGAGTAAGGCGACGGGGCATTATTAAAAATATAATGGGCCGAGGCCACGCTGCTCCTGAGGGAGAGAAAAAAACAGGAAATCATTGCCATGATGCAGTATGTGCTTTAGAGCTGTGCTTATATTCGTTGCGTTAAGTTCATATTTATATTTTCATGTAGTCTAAAAGATGGCGACACCCTGCTGTAAATCTCAGCGTTCAAGCATGTAATTTGTTAAAATTTTGTATGATAGTTTAGGTAATGCAGCAAAAACAAGCAGTGCCTGAAAATATAGGCCTTTTTTTTTTAAATTAAAAACTATTCACCATTATAAATGTGCAGTAAGTCATAAGTACAGGTAAGAACGGACCTCAGATTATATGCGTGCGTAGATGTGATCAAATGAAATATTAAGATTTTTTTTTTTTTTTACATATTTTTTTATTTCACAGGTTTTGATTGTTTTTATAGGCAAAAATATTGGAAATTGGTCATTTTTGGATTGCTAAAGCTATTTTTTTTAATTTATTGTAAAATTTGGCCTGCAATGTGAATTTTTGCCTTAACTCACTTCCAGACCGAATTCAAATCTGTATGCTTTATCGTGTTTTTTATTATTTTTTTCCCTGGCATAATTTCTAGTACACAATCCAGTTCAGTAGGTGGCGGTGTTGCGTTAACCACTAAACTTGAAGAAAAAATTCTCTTATAAAACGCGAGTATTTTTGGAAGGTTCAAGTGGAAAAGTTTATTTGTAAGTTTAATTTGTGTAAATTGATTCTGAATAAACGCATCGATTTAGTTAATTTAATTGACCCCCACTCCCAAGCTAATATGCTAGCATGTTAGCTACTCAGCTAACGAAGTGTTTTGCTAATCCCCGATTTAAGATGAAGTTACTTTTCCAGGACAGCTTTTAATATAACTTGATTCTGTGATTTATACCCAAACGTATAGAATCAAGAACCCTATCGAACCGTAGAATACGATACGCTGTATTGTTCTTTGGTATAAGAATTATATTTAATAATGCATTCAGGCAAAGCAGCACATTCTAAAGTAATTCTTCACTGTTCAATAGAGTATTATTATTCGGGTGGTGTGATTGATGTTTCTGTCAAGCACGTATTTAGGACCGGAGGTACACACAAGGAGCAGATCCATATACAGCACACACTCGATGAACCTGGCTCCGGGCAAGATGGAGGACGTCTCGAGACTCTTATTAACACGCCGACTTTCTCAGACTCCCGTGCTTCGACATATCTCTCTCCACCGGAGCTGCTGTAAAAAGGCTGTACGAATGTCTATAGGTGTACGTTGGATTATAGAAAACATGATAAAATTTTAATCGCCGTTGATTAACGAGATGTTTAACGATATGGTTCTCCACCTCCCGTCGTTCGTGCTCTTTTGGCGTCCGTGTGCATTTAAGCCCGAGCTGTGCCTGGACGAATGATGGAGCCTGATGAGTATTTAAACAGCCCTCGTAAGCGCCAAGAGAGGCCTTGAACTATATAAGCTGCAAAAAAAACAAGTTATAAACTCGAACCATAATGAGCGAACAGATCGCCTCCACCCTCAGCCGTCGCTTGGAAACCGCCGCATTTATTAATGCCCTTCGAAACGGCGAACCAGAGCCCGTCGTGTCTTCTCCTTCACCTCGTATCTTTCCCAGAGCAAGCGCTTTCATTTTGATGAGGAGTTGCAGCTGACCCGTGGAGACTGTGGCCTGTGGGGGCGTCGGGCTAGAGGGGGGAAAACGACCAACCGAGGCAGCGGAGTTTATCTGACTCAATAGGAGGCGTATACTCTGCTAACAGGCACAGTGGAGAAAAAAAGTTCAGGCAACATCTAGGCCTCGTCATAAGTTTCGACTAGACCCATGGGCTCGTATTGCAGACAGATAATTAATTTTAAAAATATTCATCTGGTTAGAAGAAAAACTCAGTATGTGTGTGTGCAGCCAAGTTCACTTAACACTCTTAATTCTTATGTACTTTTATATGCAAAAAATCTCTGGTTAGTCATACTATCTCTAAGGTTTTATAACATCAATGCATTACGAATTGAGACATTTGAGTGTTTTACATTGAGCTATACAGAAGGGTGATACTATGGATCGAGTATTTTATAAAGATGGAGGGATGATCGATTCAGTGATGTTGGTTCTTCTATGTGGCAATTCAAGTACAGAAATACCTCAGCATACGTGTTTTTTTAATTTTTTTTCTTTCCCACATTTTTGCAACATTTATTGAAGACATAGCGACATTGAAATAATTTAACGCAGGCAAGACTAAAAGGGAGTGCCTTTTCTTCTTGGTAACAATGTTTATACAACACATTGTATTTGCTATAGTAACTTTTTATTTCCGTTTCTTCATTTTAACATGCATTCTTACACACACTATTAATTTTGAGAACCATGTATAGTCCGTCAGTCTTTAATGGTTTTGTAATCCTTAATTTTTAAAAACCTGCAAAGTTGAGCAAGTTTAAAGCAACGTTAAATTTAAAGTATTATGTCAAATAAAAAGTAATTTACTAAAAATCACAATTGAAGAAAGTGTGGTGCTGTTCTAAACCATCAATAAGTTTTTAAAAACTACAGATGGTTCCTTTCATAGCAAGCATCTAGTAGCAAAATATTTGCCTTTATCTTACTGTTAAAATAAAAGGGACATTTCACATGTCAGACCTACATTCACCAGTTCACTTGCTTTCTGTCTGCCTGCAGTTAAGGTATTTAAAATTTTCCCATGTTTAATTTTCCTGTATCATGGATGTGATTTGTCCATATACATATGACTACCTGGTTGGTATCTCTACACGAGGTACGTCTTTTTACTGGTGTCGTGCAGTAACAAATTCGTCTAATAACACCTGAGGTCACGTCTCCTGAAAAAAAGCCTTGTTTTGAAGTCTTGCTCTGAAGTCTTGGCAAAGTCGTGAAAAAGTCATAGAAATGTATTGATCAAAAAGCATGTGAACTCTGATAGCAAGTCTGAAGCTGAAAGTAGGTCAAGATCAGAGAGAGAGTATCAAGTTTCACCTGATCACCAGAACTCGAAAAATTGAAGGAAAGGAAATCCCTACTGAATCCGTCAACAGACTGTTTGACTGGAGAAATGCACTCGAGTCGCAGCTCCATGTTAAAAATATCATAAATGAAGGATTATATTAGATTTATTATAATATTGGATATTTATATTAGTCATGTATTTTTATAGATTGGGTAATTTAAAATCGTATATTACATATTGTATAAGACGTACAGGATTATTATATATAACATTATGTTGGATTATATGAAATGTCATGCTAGATTTATAACATACTACAGTGGAACCTCGGATTACGAGTAACGCGGTTTGCGAGTGTTCCGCAAGACGAGCAAAGATTTTAAATAAATTTTGACTTGAAAAACAAGGAAGTCTTGGTTTACAAATGCCTAGTATCATGTGTCACGCATGCACTCTTGTTTTGACAGAGCGTCACGTGATAACAACTGCACACACTATCTCGCCTTTATACCCCGTTCACATATGCTCTCTAAAGCGTGGTGGGGTGACAAGGCGAGGTAAGGGGCTAATTACACACGCATGCACAAAAGGAAACATAATATATAAAATTTTTTGGGGCTGTGGAACGAATAAATTGAGTTTTCATTATTTCTTATGGGAAAATACGATTTGATTTATGAGTTTTGGAATGCGAGCACAATTTATGCTCGTAATCCAAGGTTCAACTGTACAAATGTAAATATTTATTGTAATAGATACATTATTAGATGTCCATTGAGTTATATCATTTAATATTGTAATTAGATTCTGTTCGAGATCTATTAGATTTATACTGTACATGTATATTAAAATGTGGAAAATTATAAGCCAATAGAATGAGTTTTGCTTCAGCTTTTTTTTTTTATAGCAAAATTTTTCTAGAAAACCTCGCTTAATAATCTTGTATTGGATTTGCTGTAATCCTATAATAATTTTTTAGATAATTTTACTCGATTCAATATATTTTCACTTCCTTAGATCTCATGTTTGCAGCGCACCTGCACAGATCTCTCCTCTTATTCGTCACTCTTCTTGTCCCTTGCCTCCTTTTCTCCGTTATCTCCTCCTCATGCAGTCAAGTCAGGTTAAAAGATTGAATAGCTGATATTCAATCTGCGTGCTTCTCGGCTCTTTAGAATATTTAGAGCCGATGATTTCTGCTCACAATATTAAAGATCCGTTTCACGTCTGCATCATGCACGCAGTGACTACGCAAAAAACCTTTGACGTGTTTTTCCCTGAGCCGAGAAAGTAAAATTTCTCGATGTCAGAGCTCTGATGACAGAAATCAGTTCAACAGTCGTTGAAGAAAATCTGTCATGAAGAAAAGTTGCAAATCAAAGCCATACAAATTTTACAGTAACTGTTGTGTTCGCCATAAGTTAAAGGTCTTGGGATGAGAAAGACGTGACAGACGTCATACAAAGCTATACAAGTTCCAGCGCTTTTTACTACAATCCGCAGTGTTTTGTTGCCGTTCACGCTTGATCAGGCAGAAAACCGGCGCACTTGTGTTTACTTTCAGCTTTGAGTTTTGAATGGATTTTATTCCCCCCCACACTTTGGAAAAACATAGTCCTATTTAGAAATGCCTTTAACAGAAGAAGCATGTGAAGTTCTGCGTAAATTTTTATTTTTTTGACATTCAGAACCTCTGTCCCAGGAATTCAATTAGAAGTGCATTTTAAGGAAGCTAGGGATTTTTTTTTTTTGGTTCCCCCTGTACAGGGACACCTTGAACCTATTCTCCGTAGTAATCAAATATGCTGCAGATGAAGCGGATAGGGACAACTGAGCGTTCTCTAAAGCTGTACAAGCTTTTTTTTTCTTTTTTAAAAAACTTTTATTTATTTATTTAAATGTTTCAGTTCTATAGTTCTCATGAATGTTTTCAGTGTTTTGAAAGTTCCGCACTGTAGAATATATTTTTAACATTCAGAAAAAGATGAATACATTTACTTTTTCCCTACCTAATCTTTTTGCTATTCAATACACTTTGTCCATCTGTCGACAAGCTCTCGTTTTCCCTCATTAAAAAAAATATTTTATGCTGAGCTGCGAGCCACGAATGCACTGCTGTCTGCACTTCTTCATCAGAAGTGGATCTTCGTCCTTGTATGGCTGCTTTCGGGGGACTAAACAGGTGAAAAGTGAGATCAGGACTATAGTGAGGATGCTTCAACGCCTGTGGTGCAGCCAACAGAAGGTTTAATATAAACTGAGCGCGGATCATTTTTTACTTTTAGTGACTTTTTTGTCTCAAAATGCAGATTTAAAATTTTTTTTTTTGTATTTTTGTCTGTCACAGGAAAAGCACATTGTCCACCGCTGATCTTTTTTCAAATTACACACTTAAGGGATATCTTGGATAAAATATCACTCCAGTAGAAGTTGAATGAAAAGTACTTTCTTTCAAATGTAGCCGAGTGTCGAATGATGAGCATGTATTCTCTCACAGTAGCTTCAAAATCATAAAGGGAGAGAAAAATATTTTTCCCCGCGTCATGTTAACTTGGATGTGTGTCTTGTCGGGTCGAAACGTTTCTCTGCTCATCAGTCTGAGGACCGGATTCCGTTCATTTGTAACTTCCAGGGTCATGGATCCTCTCCTGCCTGAATGGTCTCATTAGGGGAACGGTGGAGAAGGTGAGGAGTAGAAGAGTCATTAGAGTGTAGGGAAGAGAGAGTTGTTAAACAAGTAATGGATGGAGATTAGGGAGAGTCGTTAAAATGTAACGACCAGAGAATGGATGAGTACCGGGAGTCCTTGGGTATGGCTTTCCTGGTGGATCTGAGAAAGTCTCGATCTTCCTGAAGATGAATGAAAGGACGACATAAAAGATAGGATACAGGATGTGCCCCAGACCCTCCACCTCTGTGCTGAGGGAAGGACTTTCGTGACTGAACTTTCAGATAACCACACCTGGATGACTGAGTGTCTTCAAGGAAATGTCAATGAGGATTCCTGAATCCCTTGTGAGCATTTTTTTTTTCTTTTGCCATTATGAGAGAACTTTTATGAATCTAAATTTGACATTTGCACTAAAACTAAACGGCCGTAGGTGGTCAGCGGTGGAGGTGCTGGTTTCAGTTTGGTCGCTTGCAGCCATGGCCGCTTCTGAATTTAAACACCTGGTCACCTGGCACATGATCGGGTGTGTCAGGGTGGGAAGGCAAACGATCTTCCCTCATTAGTTATAGAAATGGGAATCGCCAGTCCCCGTCCGATACGATATCACGATACCTAGGTGTCGATTTCTATAAAAAAAAAAAAAAAAATTTTTTTTTATAAACTTCACTTTTTTTTTTTTTACAAAGTTTGTTCAATTTATTTTAACAATTTTATTTGACAATTTTAAGACCTTGAACCTTAATGTTTTTTATAACTTAGCTTTATTCAACAGCTTCACAACTGAATTGAACGCGTGTAATTAAATGTAGCCCATTCCTTAAAACATTTAGTTTTCTCACCCGAAGTGATCGGTCAGAGCTGATCAAGCTAAAAAACAGCCAGTTTTGATTATTGGCTGAACAACCAGTGCGTCTCTATTATAAGCATCATAAATCATTGATTTTAGAGTCGATGTCTCTATACATGAAAGAATCGTATTCGAATTAGGTGGATTAGAGATGGTAGACGGTTGTTTGCTACTCCTGTATCAGTCTTCAAGAATAAAATGACATGTTTAATATGCCAAGTTTACTTTGAAAGTGCACAAGTAGCGGAGTAAAGAGACAGTTAGCAATACTGTTAATACTTGGTTGACGTACAAAGTTTTTAAAACAATATTTTAGTAGTTTTAAAATCAATAAGGTACAATAGAACCACAACAAAACGTTCCATTTCTTTTGTATACCGCGCGTCCTGTGCATTCCACTGATTATCATCAGGAAATTGTGCCATAAGGATCGGACGCTGTGTGTGTGTGTGCATTAGTATGACCAAATGTGACATCTGCTAGTTGCTTCCTACACGACTAACTGGTCCCATATGTTTGAATCCATGAATCACTGAGAAACATATGACTATGGTCTTTGGTTGTAAAGGAGTTTATGGGTTTGAATGGGCCGTATATAATGTTTTATGAAATGTTATTGCGGAGGCGCTGGTTAGGACTGTTGCTTTGCACCTTTGGGGTCAGGGCTTCGAGGAGGCTGATTGTCTGATTTTCCTAGGGTGCTCCGGTTTTCTCCTACAGTCCACAGACGGGTAGAACAGATCGATTGGTGTTTGCAGATTGCCCATAGTGTATGATTGGGGAGTGTGGCTCCCAGTCCATGGTTTATAGGGGATGCCAAAGCTGTATTTGAGCTTGCTGCATTTGGGTTTGAGGAGTTTGATCTACAGTGTACCATGAGTCGAGGACCCATTTTCTTTAATCGGATGAATTGACTTTAAGTAGAACGCAGCACAAGTTGCATTACAGCCCTAAATGTTGACAAATAAGCAAAGAGCTTGAAAATTAACATGTTTTAGGGAGAAATCTCTATATTTGGCCCGGCATTAAAAAGGTTTTCTGGTACTGTGCGTGTTGTAATACTGTTATTTTATAACCACATGTACACAGGCTTCATATATAGGGAACAGAGACAATGATGTCTACCAAAAGAAACTTTAAAGAACTTGTTCTGCAAGATGAAACCAGAAAAACTTGCAATTTCTAGCAAAAGTGCACCTAAAGAACCTTGTATAAAATCTTGTACTTCTGGCCAAGGCCATGCTATATAATGTGGTTTCTTTTTTTTCTTTCTTTTTTTTTTTAGGACGCCCTTTATATCCCTTACATTATATCTAACTTAAACATTCAACCAATTTATGTGAATCAATATAATTATGTATCTGATATGAAATAGCTTGTGAAGTTGATGTATAGCAAAAAACGCTAATACAAACAAATGTAGGGAACAGTTAAAAAAAAAAAAAAAAAACTGGCTAGTTCATCATAAATAGATGAGACTGTGTATTTACAAAGAGGTGTCAGTTACGTAGAAGCTGTTTTGTGGACGATGTTCGATTCTGTAAAAAAAAATCAAAGTCTTTGGACCCTTCTGAAGTGTACGTTTCCACATATTGTCCTGGAAATATCCAATGTGATATATTGTGAAAAAAATTCAATGTAGACTAATTTTCAGATATATTCCGCATGACTTTTCAACAGCGTGCAATACTAGCTAGTTGAAGCTTTGTGCACGCTGAGAGAACTTTGCGTCCCTGAATGTTAAGGTCAAAAACACCTGGAATTGCAGTATGTTGCTTGGTCTTTACTCTCATTTCTGTTGGATTAAGTTCAGATTAAATGAAGTTCAGCCTTTGCTGGTCACTTGTACGTTACTGGACAGTGAAATTCTTTGTTCACGTATCCCAGATTGTTGTTGGTAGGCTGGGGTCCGAGTGCAGGTTCAGCTATTACACGATGCCCCTGGAGCAGACAGATTTAAGGCCCTTGCTTAAGGGTCTGACGGTCTCTGCCTGGCGAAACTGGGTCTCGAACCGCCGACCTTCCGATCAGTAACTCGGAGCCGTAACTCACTGAGCCACCACCGTCCCTCTGAATAGGGTATTAGTGCTGCGTTCACAGGGGTATTACAATACGGTCACAAGTGGTCACAGGAAGCATAAAAAGGCCACATGCGAGTCAACAGGTCCAATCCCAGGGCCCATGATTCCAAAATCCTGCTCGACATGTGACTCGTCTGACTTTGCCACCAGTAGCACTCTTCCCCCTCCTCCGTCTCTCTTGAGCTTCCGGCCAGGATCTTTTTCATTAACCGGATTTATCAGCAGTAGTAATTACAGTACGCTCTTAAGCCTCGGGTGCTCGCGGCGTGGACTCGGCGGAAAACACAGCGCGTTATTGCCGCCATTCGGTTCGCAAGAACCTAATTAGCAGGTTTGTTGTTTGAGCTTAGGAAAAGGGGACGGGAGGCAGACAAACAAATGAGGTTCGCGGTGTGATGTCAGTCTGCTTTTTTTTTTATGGCTTTGATTGACAGACACAGCCTCACACACAGGCGGGATCTTTGTACGTCTCTGTAATGGCCGGTGGTGGTTTAAAAAAAAAAAGTCACATGACATGAAATTGGATTTCGCTCCTCAGTCGTGCACTTCCACTCGAGTGCTTGAGAGAACGACAGAGATAATGGAGACATGAATGAATGTCTTGAAACGGTCAAAGTGGGTGGGTGTTTGTTCTGATGCTGGGAATTAAACGAGGTTAAAAGCCATTGTATACTGCAACAGTTACGGCCATGCTCCAGAAGGTGGCAGTGTGGCACCATTGAGAAGATCGTCTTTATCTTCAGGGAGCGAGAGAGAGAGAGACCTGAAGATGGGTGTGTGCTTTTTTTGATAAACACATAAGTATGTGTGTTAGTTAAAGCTGTCTGAAACGAGCCCAGACTCATATTTCCTTACTTGACAATTCGATTAGACATGGTGTAAATACTCTGTGATCATAATTAACACCGGATCAGTGTTGGGTTATTTAAATCCAGGCCGTTTGTTTCATTCGTACTTCATTCGCCGACTCGGTCGAGACATCCTATGCTGGCAGATTTTTCCCCGATGATTGATTGATTGATTTTTTTTTTTTTTGTGCTGAGGTTGAGGGAGAATAAACACCAGTTAGAGATGAGATGCCAAGGCAAAAAAAAAAAAAAAAAGGACATGCTCTGTCAAGTGCAGCTTAAAAGGAAAAAAAAAATCGTAGAAGCTGCCCCCCTGATTTATGAGTCTTCCTCTGTCGTAAAAAGCTTGACTGCTGCATTCGTGTCTTATCGATTATTTAAATGCGAGGCTGCTCATCGTGAACGCCGCTACAAATTCAGCTTCCCAGAACCCAGACTCCAGGTTAACCGTCACTCGTAGTCAGGATCACTTCCGGACAATGGAAAGGCCCCTGGGGAACCGTCGGCAGTCAGGTCACCATGCATCTTCACCCACCGAGACAAATGGTGCCAAGTGGGAACATGCCGTTGTCAGAGACTGCGCACTGTAAAGCGCCTGCTTTTAAAAGCTGAGGAATTGCTCCTGCCACTAAAGCTTCATCCTCAAAGACTGTACTGCTTTTCATAATTTGCATTCATATTTCCCCTTTCCCTTGTTGTCAGGGAACAGACGTTGCTGCCGTTCTAATGATCGTGGCGTGTGTGTGTATAAGCTATGCTCCAGTCTTACCCTTTTGTTCAGTGGATAATCACGGCTGTATGACTCGTACAAAAGAACTGTAGCACAGACTATACTGCTCATACTGAACATCCTTTCAACACACTCGGTAGTGTTAGATTGTTATAGTATACAAAGATTGTTGGATGAGTTTTTAGTCCCAGCTATCTTTCAAGGTCTCTTTGATGTTGGTTGGTCTCCTTTTAAAACTGACGCGAGTTCTTCCTCGGCGCCGTCACCTTTGACTCGGGTCTAAGGGCGTTTTCATATTCGCAAGGCTTTGAGAACGTTTGAGAACACCGGTCTGGTTCATTTTTGATCGGTGAGAACACAATCGTTCCACGCTCGGGACCCTGGCATGGATCGAATCGGGTACGGAGAGAATCGTACCCGAGAAGTGATTCTCAAGTAGCCCGACTCAACCTGGTGCGCCGCTTCTGGTTGAAGATGTCACATGGATGTCCCATGTGCCTGTTTGGGATGCGTCACTCAACTATGGAGACGGTTTCTGGCCTTGACTGGTCTTGACAGCTGTTTCTCAACGGACTTGGCTACAGTCGCTCGATAGTTTAGGACTGGAATTCCCTACAAGCCTCCATGGACTCCATGTTAACATCAACTGTTAAACTGAACTGCCTGCCACCGAACACGGAGTTGATGAATGCAGATCAATTTCACACGAATGAGGATGGGTTCCCTGTTGAGTCCGGTTCCTCTCAAGGTTTCTTCCTACTGCCACTGAGTTTTTCCCCGCCACTGTCGCCCTCGGCTTACTCATCAGGAACTATCTGACCATTTTGATTCATACACATTCACATTCCATTCAAACTTGTATCATTCTTTTGATTGTGTAAAGCTGTTTTGCGACAATGATGATTGTTAAATGCGCTATACAAATAAAACCGAATTGAACTGAAACAGTACACAGTGAAACAGGGTTTGTTTCGGTAAAGCAGTGTACTTGATCAGCAGTAATGTTTAGGTAGGTAGTATGTGTCAAAGTAACGTCCACATGAATGGCACCACCCAAAGTTTCCCATCAGAACGTTACCCAGAGCATCAAGCTCTCCTCCTTCCCATAACGTCCTAACGTCCTCTTTTCTCTTTTCCCCAGATAAGTGATGCAAACACGCATGTAAAAGAAAATGCAAGCTATTTAATCAGACCACTTTTCATCATTGCTTCGTGGTCCAGTTCTGATGCTCTCACATGACCATCCTTAAGCACTCTCTGGGTCCGTTCATCTCCATACACCGCAAGCTGCACTGTGTTCTGACTTATTTCTATTTCAGTCAGCACCTTGTTAGGTGCAGCGACGTATTATCCCTGTGTTTTTTCACCTGCTTGTCGTCCTACACACTCTTCCCTTTACCACCAAGCATCACTTCGTTGAGAATAGTTGAAGTTTGTATGGAAGAGGGTGGATTTTTATTTATTTTGTTTTGGCAAGTTGGCAGTAATATGACTGGCACTTTTCGGAGGAGTGTTTCATCATCAAGGATGCAACTCTGTCTTTACGCGAACTCAAAATTTGACCATTATACCCCTATACCGAATGTTGCTAAACAACATTTTTGCAAGGGAGAAATTGCAAAATTTCTCCCTTTCCTATTATAATAACTTCCACTCTTTTGGGAATGCTTCCAGCTAGATCTTTTTGAGCATGGCTTAGCTTTAGGGATTTATGCTCATTCAGCCACAAAGGTATTACCGAGGTCGGGCACTGCTGCCAGGCAAAGAAGCCCAGTGCACAGTCAGCATTTTAATTCATCTCGAACGTGTTCAGCGAGATGAGGTCAGGGATCGGGCCACTCGAGTTCCTCGGATCCAAGATGTCTTCATGGAGCTCGCGTTTTCCAAAGGGGCATCGTCATGCTGGAGAAGACGGGTTCGGACCTTTTTTTAGTTCCAGTGAGGAGAAATTGTGTCGCTGCAGCATACAAAGACATTCTGTGCGCTTTCGACTTTGTGGCAGCAATTCGGGAAAGAGACTTGGGAGAATAAGGCTGCCGTTCACATGCTTTTAGACTCCTCCCAGTAAGACATCAGTGGCGCCAATGGTAGACCTTGGCCATTACTTCAGAAACCCACATCAGCTTATTGAAGCGGACGGGTGTGGATGAAGGCAATGTTGAGAAATTCTCCACAGTTGTCCATATTTAGGTTCGACTCAGCAGGGGGTGTGTTTATGCATTTCATAAACAGAGGTACATCGGCGTACAAATATAATCCGTCCCGGACCCGAGTTGTTAAGGTGAAACTTTTAATCGTAAACTCATTTTCCCATTTGAAATCATGTAATTGCAGAAAATCCTTTCCAGCCACCCAAAAATATTAACAATTTCCAACACTAATACCAAGGTGCCCCTGTACTCTTACTCGGACTTCCTGTTTTGAAGGAAAGACATCAACGTTAAGGTTTGAAAACTCTCAGCTGATAAATTCATCCAAGCATGTTATTTATAAAGTGTTTATAGAAGATGGGGAGGAATTATTAATAGAAATGTTCTAAATCCGACTGAAATGCCGAGATGGTCGATCCAGATTGTGAAACATTTGCTAACGAGTTCGTGCCATCAGTGCAAACGGTTGCCAGTAATGACCGAATGCCTCCGTCCATTTTATGTCAGTGTTCATTGTGGGATGTCATTTAGATGATAAATTGTTCCAGCTCCCTGAGATCATTTTTTACAGACAGACATGTTACATTAGACATGTTGATTTTAAAAAAAATTTTTTTTATTTTTTGTTCCACTGACATCTGTTTGTTGAAAGCACGCGTGGGAGTCTTTGTGCGAACATCATAGTTCAGGTCTTGGGGATACAGGACTCCGATGTTTTGGGGTGTGGATGCCATTAGAGTCTGTAATTAGATACAGGCTGTCTGGTGGGCCTTCTGACAGTATTTATCTCACCATTAGCAATGACGTTAACTTCACTTGATTAAGCTCCCTCCCATGTCATATGGGATGCTTTTGTTTAATATAATCGCTGTCTGTATGTCAGTTTGTCTGACACGCAGATCTCGCACTAGTAGGAAAATGATCTTTCCTTCTTGATTTCGGAATTTTTCGCTTTAGATCCAGAACGCAATGATTTTAAAGACTTTTGTTATTGGAATTTATTTCTCGTTCCTTTACTTTGCTGGATGATTAAACAGAATGATGTAAATCACGGCTTTCAAAATCATTTTTACGTACCACTCCACATGACGCTTATTACCAAATACACCAAAAACAAAAACACAACGTTGGCTTTTTGATCTAATTAGATTTTTATTTTTATTTCTTTCTACACTGTAAGACCACTGAAGGCGTTTATCCAAAATACACAATAATCTCCATTGAACAGTTGATGTATCTGCTACTTCTGCTCTGTAAAGCTTCAGAACGGCTCTAATCTGAGGTGCTGGTTGTTAATTGGTGATTTCTGAGGATGGTGACTCTAAATGAACTCCTCCTCTGCAGCAGAGCTAAGTTTTGCGCTTCCTTTCCTGGGAAGATCCCCATGAGTCAGATTTTAAATGTACAGGTTGCACTGACAATCCATCACAATGGGCAGCACATTGAACACATTTTATAAATGGTCAGAAACTTGTAAATAACTCATGAAAGAATAAAGTTGCGTTAAAACCAAGCGCACCATTGTTTTTCTTGTTTGATGTGTCACATGACCCTCTTCCTATTGAAAAAAACAAACAAAAGTTGGATCCAAGATGGCCGAYTTCCAAATGGCCACCATGGTCACCACCCGTCTTGAAAAGTTTGCCCCCTCACATATACTAATGTGCCACAAACAGGACGTTAATATCACCAACCGTTCCCATTTTATTAAGGTGTATCCATATAAACGGCCCACCCTGTATTATCAAAAATAAATGGCAAATACTGATTTCTGAAGAAAATGCACATTTTCGTTTAGTTGTTGGGGTCAAGTAATTTATGCAAAAAGTTCAAAAGTTACACACATTTTTACTATCTAGAGAAAATTCCCATCATGTACAATAAAAACCTTCTGTACATCAAACATTTTATTAGACTGTAATTTTCCGACTCCTATGAGGAACTTGTTTTACTCTCTTGACATCTTTTGAAAGTTTTTAGCCAAGCATATACAATTTCAGTTTTAAAGTTCTTAGGAGAAAAAAAAGAATCTTAAACATCTTAACAGGTTTTAATTTTGAATAAAACTAATGGTTGCCGTTAATATAGCAGTGATAAAGAAGTTGACATGGCGAAAGAAAGAAACTAATTACCTAATGCCATGTTATTTCATATTCCCAAAACGCGTTGTGGCCTGTGTGCGCCTGTTCAGTTCGATTCCACAAAAAAACCCAATGCAGCACAAACTGCCAAATACAAACTTGTAATACAAAGCAACCAGAATGTCCAGTGCCCCACAACCTGCCAGTCACATGGCCTAGCAGCCAAAGTCCCCCGAGACGGCTGATCTGGTCTCCAAACTCCCCAGATCCCACTCCGATGAGCACCCTTGGGGAACGCCCGAAAAAAAAACAAGTCGGATTAAAAAAGGCCCCATCCACAACCCAGACTACCAAAAGGATTTGCTTGCGAACTTCCTGCTGCCAGACACCACAGCACAGCCCCAGAGACCCTGCAGAGCCATTCCCCAAGGGGCCAGAGCTGTCCTGGTGGCACAAACCTTTGTTACTATTTGGTGTGCATGTATATTTATGAATGGAAGCAAGAGGTAATGGGAATTTAATTTCCATTTCATTAAAAATGAATGCGTTGAGCGTTGAGGACGGCACTATTCATGCCATGGCACCATATTCAGGACACGCAAAGTTACCCAAAAGTATGAATGTTTCTGTATGGCTTTCAATAAAAAGGGCGTGTCCCCCGGAACTTGTTAAAATGTGCGTACACAGGAGATGCAAACAACAATCGAGTCAAACAACTCGACAATCCACAAAGCGGACTCGTATTGCAACATGGAACACAGCAAAAAGTCTCGCATCTAGCAGGTCCTCTAGGCCCAGTTATTTTTCCCTGCCCTAGACTGGAAAATGCAACCCAATTCCGACATCCCGTCAGAGATCCATACCACTGGCATTTGTATGATAAATGCTGCGCCGTCGAAGGTGGATCGGCAAGTGTGTGCAAGCCTAGTCCTTTTTTTCTTTTCATACCGATATGTGTAGCATAATGAAAATTGCTCCAACACAGCTATTGTACGAGTTTATAAAGAGTAATACGATGTTTAAAGAGATGATGGAATATTGCTGTACGTGATGGATTTTCTGTTTGGGTTGCACAAAAGTTCTATATTGGGTTTAAACTTACTCAGCTAAATGATTTCTAGGATAACTTTCCGCAGAGCTGTTGAATACACTCTTGCACCTGTTGGCCCTTTTTTGTATTTATTTATTTTTTTTACACCCTCCCCACACACACCCCATTAAGTGGCCTGTCGACACTTCTGTCATCATCTTGCCTTGCAAAGCAAAAAAATACGGCCGCATAGGACAAAGATGTCGTCCTGATAGCTGTAAGGTCTGGACAGTCATCTTTCTCCAGACTTTTTTTTTTTTTTTTGGTTCAATGGTGATGGTGCAACCTTTTTGTGATTTTATTTTTCCCCCGTCCCAAGTCAGCTAATGAAAAATGTGGCGTGTGGTTTTGATACTTAATGATGTCATCATGAAAGTTGTGCAAAAACGTCCAAGTGAAATAAACAGACGAATGATTTCATATTAGATGTAGTGAAGGAATTAATGATGAGGTTTTCTCGTCCTTCACACATTAAGTACCGTACATACAACACATTATTCAGATCCTGTCCTGTATTTCTTTTTGTTCAGTTTTTATTTTATTAGTCCTGGGGAATTTTTTTTTTTTTGCAAAATGCTACATGCCTTTTCTTTTCTTCTTTTCTTTTCCTTTTTCTCTACCCCAGTGACCTGACAACACGAAATGCAAAGTTGTGAAGAAGAGCATGCCTAATGAGTGGATGCTCGAGAAACTGCCAGCACGTAGCTTTTTCTTTCCCTTTAGCATGTTGTGTGCAGCAATTCCCCCGTCATGTCTTGCGGCGCACATTGGAACCACAGTTAATCTCCTGTTAGATCAGATCACCCCGGGGCCATTCTTCTCGGATCCTTCCGCGACCAGATCTCAGAAATATTATCTTTGAAATGTTGTACTCGCTTGTCTTGTCTGCTCCATAACGACCAAATATTTCCCCCCCCCCTTCCTCCACTCATCCCATTCACCTCCAGGCTGTTTGTCTTGATTTTTTTTTTGCTTATGCTTTCACTCCTCCTCTGCATGCTAGTCTAGGCCTGGAGGATGTCTCTGGGTTGGTAATGAGTGTCCAGAATGCTGGTGTTCCTAAGTTGTCTCATTGTTCCAGGGTTGCCTCCAGCCCTGAGACGAGTCCATTCCAGGCCAGGGCTAGAGGAGCAAAGTTGAACGTCTGTCCGCGGTTGTATATTAAAGGTGCATGGTTTGACGCATCATTAAATTCCCAAGGGTTGAATGACGGTTGTTTTTTTTTTAAAAGTATTTTCCCTATCGTGGAATAAAAAGACTGACACTTTTCCGAGCCCCCGCTTGCATATCGGTGTCTTGCATTAGCTCGGAATTATTCATTGATCCGCGTTTATCTCCTCGGGTTTGTTTTGAAGAGATGAGTGCCATCTGAGAAATTACTCCCGCTTTCCTCATAGGATTGCTGATTTAGATCAGATCAGCAGAAGTAGATCCCTGGTGTAAGCTTTTGTGCTGTATTTGTTGGAAAACTTTTACCGCTCAGTATGCGTCCTGGCCCAGATTTCGGAGGCTCTTGTACACAAGCGTTCCCACACTGCTTTAATTGTCGTGGCACTTCTCGCGAAAAAAAGAAGGGGTTTTAGTCGAAGCCTGAGCTGCTGAGAGAGGCAGAGGTTGCGTGGCAGGATTGGGACACGAGCCTTCGAGTGCGTTTGCGACATCTGTGTTTTGCGATAAACTAATCTGTGTGCAGCATGCACCGAGTGCGGCGGCCCCCATCGCTCACCCGAATCGTTCGGTCGAGCGCTAAGGCAAGAGCAGCATGGAAGGCTGCCTAAAAGGATTTGTTTTGCACCCCGACGACAAAAAGGATGAAGGGACTAATGCCGCTAATGACCGGCTTCCAAGCCAATGCTACCTCCGCCTCCGCTGCTTCCGCTGCTCACAGCTAATCAGACAAAGGTGTTTTTGGAGCGAGGCGGGGGGGCTGGGAAATGAAAGTGGAGGGAAAAAAAACACCATGATTCAGCATTCTTCCAGGAGATTTAGGATAAAGGTTGAGACGTTTAAAATAAATAAAGAAATAAAAATTCCAAGCCCTATGTTGGGAAGAGAAAAAGGACTGCCAGATTTTCTAATCAAGTCATGTCATAGCTGCATACGCCATGGATGTTTTGATGCTTTTTGTCTCTTGTGCCCAAGACAGCTCCTAGACAGATGTCTATAATCAGAAAGCTGTCTAGAGCCTGTTTGTGAATAGCAAAGAGGAATCATCTTGCGAGCGCAGCTTTGCGTTATTATAGTACTGACGCACGTACAGATTGTAACCACCCTTGAAGGATTTCCACCACTGGATCGAAAAACTTCTAAGATATAAAATAAAGCACTAACTGGCTAAAACTAGACTGGGTACTAGAGTTCTGTCTGACAGCATATCACATGGTGTGGGCGGGAAAAAAAAAACTTGGAGCCCCCTCAAAGTGTGCTTGTTGATGCTCCAGTTGAAATCTTCTCAAATAATGCACTTTATTTCATATCCCAGAATTTTTTAGTCCTCCTTCAAAATCCGCCATTTCAGGGACTCCAGAGCTAGACCCCTCCAGAGAACGGCCAACGGAGTTGACCAACAAGCCGGAGATGATATCTTGTATGATGTCCCCATTGGGGAAGGTATTTGGCCACTGCAAAAATGGAATGTTCCAACCCTGCTCCAACATGTATGCCATGTAGTTTTCAAATAAGCCTTAATGATTTGATTTAGGTGGATCAGGTGTTTTTAATTATGGTTGAAGCTAAACTCTGCAGGTCCTCGAGGGTTGGAACAAAACCCTGCGGGTCTGCGGCCCTTCAGGAACGGAGTTTGACACCCCTGGTATAGAGGGTCGTGGGAGCCTGGAGCCTATCCCTGGAGACTTGTGGCAAGAAGCGGGGTACACCCTGGACAGGGTGCTAATCCAAGACTAGAGACGATGTGGGAATACCAGTTATCCTCATCTGCCCATCTTTGGACTTTTGGGAGGAAACCGGAGGAAACCCACCAACGGAGAGCATGTAAACGCCATGCACTAAGACCCGTGGCGGGAATAAAAATCGGACCACAAAGGTGCGAGGCCACAGTGCTAAGCACTTAAGCCACCATGCAACTTCTGAATATCTAAAATTGACATAACTGTGGATTTCACACAATAGCTCGATCCAAATAGCGATGGTGCAACGTGACTTTTTGGATGCACTTCAAGCTGCAACTTTTATTTTAAACATCTAATGATCCACTAATATATATTGTCACATTTCCATGGACCAAAGATCTCAAGACTGTTGCATTTTTAAATATGCATTGTTTTTTATATAATGAATCTTGCAGAGCTGTAAATGTTTGCCCCACTGCAGCACCAGGGACTTGTTTGTGTGAATTCTGTATTTCCTTGGTCCATGTGGCGTTTCAGCTCTTGTGGAGTTAAAGCTGCTAGAACAAAGCTCGAGTGAACATTAGCACATAGACAGAGACCGAATCAATCTGCGCCTTGTGCCTCGGGATCTGGATGCTTAACTTGAAGTTTTTATTCCATCTTTTTGGGGAAGCATGCAGAAAATTCTGCGCTCATCAGGCGTGGTTTGGTTCCTTTAACTTTTTTCTTGCTACTCGAGGGGTCCGATGCTGAGGGCCCCGTCCCCACGGTCGGCTCGTTGAGATTTTGCACATGATACGAATGTGCTGGGACGCATGATTTTTCATGGCTGCTGGCTAGGGATCCTCCCGAGTACAGCGCTCTGCTGAGACGAACCATACTGCGGATGGAGAGAACGGATACAACCCAAGCGACATTAAGCAGTAGTTCCACGTTATTCATGAGGCCACACGCACACGGATTTTTGGCCAACCGCTACCCCAAGAAGGATGAAAGATGAACGAATTAACTTTGGTGTTTTTCCACGTATTACTTTTTCTTCCACTCCAAACTCGTGCCGCTAATGTTATTCTCTCTTTTGACCAGACGGTTTGATTTACTTCCTCGGTGTCACTGACCAAAGAAATGACCTGTGGTTTGTCACAAACATATTTGTCTTTGGAGAAAAGGGCGATTATAATAAATCAATAAATAAATATTTGATGTGTATATTTATTTTATTATTATTTTTTTCCGAAACCATGCTTCGCTCCACCCAAGCCTCTTCCCTGGTGTCCTCCTCCTCTTCCTCATTGCAAACGGAGTGCTGAAACATTACTGTGGTGTGTTTCGGTTGCAGGGGCCCCTGAGGGCGTCTACAGAAACAGGGCATGTCCTCCTTAGCCTGACAGAAAACAGAACTCGATGACTGATGTAAGCTGTTTACCCAAGCCCGCTTTGGTTAGACTCGATGAGATGGCTGCTTTGGGTCAGCCCTGCAACCCTGAAGTCCTTTCATTTATTTGTCTCAGCCAATTTGTCGTTAAGGCCGCATTAATATTGCATGACAAACATGACAAATCAGTGATGTCAATGGACACGCTTTATATTGTCAGGGTTGCATAGACTCATTGACTAATAGTTAGCGCTGTGGGAAGCTGTTGATTAGTCTGGGTGGTAGAAAAAAAAACACGGTGATGCTGATGGTAAAGAAAGCAGCCTGAATATACTTACTGTTAGTCGGAAAAGTATTTCAGACTCTATGAAGCTGGTTTTAAAGTAAAATGTGTATAATGAAATGTAGGGCCGCAACTAACAATTATTTTGATGATCGATTAGTTGTGCGATTATTATTTGTTTTTCGATTAATCGGATAAAAACTAAACGCTTCTTTAATTTGATGTTTTGCTTATACCTATAAAACCATAAATCAGGGTATTAGTTATGTTTAAAACTAAACTTTAAAAAATGCAAAAACCACATATAGAGTTTAATGATCTTTAATTTTGACATTTTAAACCTTAAATTAAGGACCAAGTTTTTTTGAACAGTAAAACTTCTCTAAATATCCGAAAAAATAAATAAATAAAGCAAAACAATTGTTGTACTCTTATTATATTGGATCTGTTATAGTGGCTGCTTGTTGTGGAGTGCATGGGGGATTTCTTTTTTTGAATGAACTTACTTATGCTGACTTGTCTCTTTCTAAAAATAAATAAAAATAAAAGCATTTGAGTATGCAAAATACAGCATTTTAACAATAAATGCAGATGTTAATAGGAAAGGAACAGCCAATCAGAAGTAGTGTGTGGAAGTCTGTGATTGGCTGGTTTTGTGGCAGTTTTGTAACACTGGACAAAGTTGAGCGCGCACAGAAAATAAATGTTGCTTGCGCGTGAAGGCAGGTTCGAGAAGTCGCGCGTGTGCGGAGACCATGTTGAGTGAGCAGGGGAGACATTGCACGCGCAGAATCGGTGTTGAGCGCGCAGTGGCGACCCTGCACGCGCGTAGAGTGCTTTGTCTGCTCTCAAAATGTCAAACGCGCGCTCAATTGTGGCAGGAATAGAACGCCATAGGCGCACGCTTTTTCCTGCAGACGTTTCTGTAACCTTCATTGCACGAGCGGCTGTGTATTTGTGCATCTTGTGGTCGCGCTCGTCAGTAACGTGAGCAGTCCAACTAATCGATAACGGCATTCGTTGACAACGAATTTCATTATCGATTTTATCGATTAGTTGTTGCAGCCCTAATGAAATGTGTGGAAGTCCATGCCTGTTTTTATGTATTTATACATTTAATTTTAATTCCGTCTTTATAGGAATATAAAGTTCTTCCATTCTTGTTATCGTTGTGTGCGAGAGCGTTTTTGAAGATCCAGTTCTGCTCACATGGGGGCATTTTCTCATTGTGCATGACTGACTGATTTGTATCGTGCCCACAACCCTACTGGTTGCCGTTCACATATATTTTTATTTTATTTATTAATTTTTTTTAGTTTCTATTCTTGGGTATACTATCATATTTACATTCTCCGATGCAGCAGGTGGCAGTATGCACCTACTTGGTTTGTGAGCTGCAGTTGAACAAGAAAAGATAAGGAAGTAAACTTTCATGCTAGGCCTTATATTAATATTTTGGGAAAATTGTCAAGCACTTCACTCTTGCATGCATTCCTTTTGTATGTACAAGTTATGAATGTGTAGGACCGAGAATGAGAGCGATGTGCTATGTGCATGTAGAGCTTTCGGAGGTCACGAACGGCACTGATGTCGGGTCTAAACGGCGATCAGGTACGATTGGCTTCCATATCTGATTTAGTTGGTCCGTGCCCGAGTACGCTGTATCGATAGAGACCACCTCTTCAAGTGGAGTTGAGCACAGTTCCCAAGTGTGGAGCAATTGTGTTCTCACTGATTTTAAAATGAACTAGAATTTGGGGTCTAATATTCTCAAACGATCACTAATGTAAAAACGCCCTTTGAGTCCAGCTACCTCCAGATGATGATGATGATGATCCAGACTTGTACTTTTGTACTGGACTTGAACTTTGCTGACCCTGCTGTTGACCTTTTAGATGGTTAGATTCGTCATGCCACATCTCTAAATTGTGTAAAATGGTTATTTTGGGAACTTTGCAGAATTTTGCAAGCAGATGGGTTTTCTTTTTTGTTTAAATTTGATAAATGTGTAACGGTCTTAAATAGATTTTTCATTAAAAAAAAAAATCACCGCTGAATTTAAACTTAACCCAGGACAAAATGTATATAATGAGGAGTAGCGAACCGTGAGGCACACCCGTCTCGAACACTGGGGAGAATTTGCAAAAGTAAACAATTTGAAGTTGTTGCCTCAATGCCTCTCTGAATCTCAGTCGAGATGGCGTTTGTCACCTTGTTTGTTTGCCATTTGTTGTCTTCTGGTTGTGCTGCTGACTCAGGAGAGGAAGTGACAAGGATGCCTGTCAGTTTGTCGCTTGCTAGGCAGGGTGTGAAGGCAGGGTGTTTCTCACTTACAGTGCTTCCTTTGCTTTGAACATACTGTGAATGTTTTCACACTCGTTTTCCAATTCTTTACCATGAACGTTTGCAGTATCGCAATTACCTGTGACGGCTAGGAAAGTGTCAAGAAAGCAAGTCCTGGCTCTCTTGTAAAGTGGTCCAGAGTCTCCCTCTCCCACTCCTTTTACTAGCCAAAAATGTTATTTATCTTTATTTCTTCAATGCTCTTGCTTGGACATGCCTGATAAGCGTGTAATGAGTGTGAACCTGATCAGAGCGTATCTGCTCATCTCTGTTCACTGCTTTGTATTTGTCCACGCTTGTCCTTTTTTTGCGTTTGGGATTTAAGGCACAGTACCTAGTTAGATAAATTGCAATGTTATATGCACAGTTGTACACAGTGAATAAATAAAGAACCAACAAGCAGCATTTATATTGCGCCTCTGGACTGAAGGGGGGAAATAAACAATAGACACAAACACTTCTGGGTATCTGTAGTAGTCAGGACTGCTCAGAGCTGAAAGTATATTCTCTCTCTCTCTCTCTACACACCCACACACCTCGGCTACACTAACAAACCCAAGACACAAGGGAGGTACGGTTTGGATCATTCTTTTCCTCCTCCTCTTCCTCCTCGGGCGAAGACGCAGCTTGCCGCTCTATGGCCACTTGATTGACAGGAGCCTTGTGATGTGTTATTAGGAAGCAGGAAGTATGGAGAACTGGAAGAGGAAAAAAAAAAAACGCCGTTTTCCTCTCCAGACGTGTTGCTGTCTCAGCTCGAGCTGCAGCAGGATTATACCCCGTGTCCTGGGATGAACTGCTGTTAGTTATAGAGGTGCAGACGCAATAATGACATGCTGTGAAGGATCCATTTCCCCTGAGGATCAGCACTACAACAGCTGCAATCTGGGATCCAGGCATACCAGGTCTTTTAGACTTCCAGAGCACAGGACGTTTCCCGTTTCTGTTCCCTCTCATCGACGAGAAAAGCTCCGCCGCTAGATGGCGCTGTAACTCTTCAGTTGTTTTGGGGCCAGTGCTGCCTCACGAATCCTGCCTCCTGTGGTGTTACTGATCTTATTTAAAACAGACAAATGACAGCGAGCACGAGGACCTCAAGTCTCATTCCTCCGCCTTTATGTGGATGTGTGTGAAGCAACGCAGTCGATTTGTACAACTGGAAACTGAGTGCTCCTGCGCCGATGTGGTGAACATAGACAAGCATTTTAAACAGAGGTTTAATTCCCAGTGTGGAAATTTTAACCTCCTCAGCTTTGAGCTTTTTTGATGAGTTGTATTTCACTTCCTTTTGTTACAAGCAGATCACAAGTGCTAAGTGTGAAAGGAGGTAGTTATTGTGTATGGTACATCATGTCAGGGGTAGCATCGGTTATTGGACTACAGTCCAGAAGGTCCCAGGTTCAAAGCACAGCACCACCAAGTTGCTCTTTTGGTGGGGGGTCATTGAGCAAGACCCTTAATCCCTCATCTGCTCAGATGTATAATAAGGTAAAAATGTAAGTCGCTCTGGATTAGTGCGTCTGCAAAATACCGTAAATGTAAAAATCGTCTTTCCTTCCATTTCCAACGAATGTCCGTCTTCCGTAATCGGCAACTCGTCAGATTCTCAGATATGCACCGATAATTGGCGACGGTATACATTTTTTTGCCAAACTGGCCTGCTTTCGATGAAGCAGGTTTCAACATGCATGGCAGGGCAGAAGGTGTCCAATTCCAGAAACCTAACAAGCTGTCGGTGATTGAATATCTGTCTCTTAAAACAGCTCTCTGAAACCGTGGGCTCTCCAGGAAAGCGAGCAAGGTGAGAGTATTCAGAAAGAAAATAAGCCTAGATTGGTACGGCGAGTAAAGCAGAAGCTTATTAGTCCTACATGTCCTCACATGAGTCATGGAGAGTCTCGGCTAAAAGTTTGCATACCTGAAAGGAAGGAAGGAAAAACTTCTACGAGGCTTTGGTCCATCCTCCTGTTCTTCCTATGCGGAGAGGGAAAGCCATTTTGTTTCTTCATCGTAGCCAGTATTATTGTTTTTGCTTTGTAGTTTGCATGCTTATCGGATGGCATTGTAATGGCTTAGATGCTTTACTGCTCTAGAATCCTGGTCTTTTGTGTCTTTTTTTTTTTTTTTTTTGTATATTCTCAGAGGGTCCGTGTGGATTTCTTGTTTTGTTGTTGTTTATTTTTCCTCCCCATCCAAAAACATCATTATGGTAGCTGGAATGCTGAAGGTGAGAACGAGCTTGGAAATGTGTGTGGTGCTTTTTTTGATGGATTTCATGGACGCGAGCCTGACTGGAATGAAGCAGCTCCTGGAGATGAATATATGAAAACATGCCATGTTTTATGTACAGTACACTTAATCTCGAAGAACAAACATCGTGCAGATTATTGGATTTGCTTATCATTATGCCATCATGCATGTATTTAGTAGATGTCTTTATAGCTACATTGGTATGTTTGGTATGGTAAGCTTCCTCATTCTGCCCTTTATATGGTGAACTGTATGTTTATGGTTATTATTAGCTCCCGGTTAAACCGCTGTTGCTTCCTGAGTGTAAGCTAGCGCATATTTTTGTATTATTATTTCTCATTTTCAGGGGATTATTACAGCAAACATGGCTCCTTGCTCGGGCCGTGTCATTGCACCAGGGGATCGGGAAAATGTTTGGATTTAGTTTGGAACAAGCAGCACAAATATAGACAGGGTTAAGTAGCCTCATACAGTAGTGGTTATTATAGGTTATTATACTCGTATATTATGGTAAGGGGGTGACTAAATAAATAATTTAATCCACGAATCGGAAGCTAGTTCCAGGTAAAACAGACCACTTCCTGAATCTTTATTTTCTTTTAAAGATCGATTCAGACTATACATAATAATAATAAATACGAATAATTAAATGACAAGTGATACCGATATTGTCTTGGCCTCGCACATCCAGCTATAAATTAATTTTTTGAAGATTTTGTGCAGCCTGTACAATTAGTATGCTAATTAGACCCAACCTCCTTTCTGTGGCACGGAGATCACACAACTTCGTTATTTTCTTACAACTCACAAAAAAAGATGCAAGCATTTTACGGACTCTTGACTTGTTTGGGTTTCCGCTACCTTGTTTCTGTTGATGCCTCGTCACGTGACTGTTTCATTTGCGTTATCGTTAATATTCAATAGCGTCTGCCAAAGATGGGCGTGTACACAGGATCAGCCTCATTTATGTTCAGTTTTTTCAGTATTTATACAACACACTGTATTTGTTATAGTCACTAATTTTTTGCTCTTCATTTTAACATGTACACGCGGACCATGTTTATAACCATATTTATAAATAGCGTTAAATAGTTTACAGTGCACCACCTGTAGGCTTGTAGATGAACTGCAACATTTGGCAACCTCAAATGCAAATGATTTGATTTTTTTTTTTTTGAACGAGTCGTTAACGGGATTTCAGAGGAACAAGTAGTCTTGGAGAGTGATTTGTTGATTTTTCTACCAGGCTTGCATGCGCAAACCATCGCAAAGCCTCCGTAGGTTAAGTTTAGGAAACAGAAACGAGTAGTCACCTTTGAGGTTTCTAGTCAGAGTCGTTCGTTCGTTTTGTCATGTGACTCCCATGGAACGCTATGCAGT
Organism: Clarias batrachus; assembly: GCA_003987875.1. NCBI lineage: Eukaryota > Metazoa > Chordata > Actinopteri > Siluriformes > Clariidae > Clarias > Clarias batrachus. The sequence goes on along the minus strand of QMIH01000472.1, from coordinate 56,684 downwards.
GCAATGGATTCAAATCCAAACGACTCAGACTAGAAGACTCATGAGAAGAATCGTTCAATTCTGTTTCCTGTGTAATCCACTGCATAGCGTCGGAGTCACGTGACAAAAGAACGAACGATTCGGACCAGAAGATACGAGAGGTGAGCTGCTCATTCTGTTTATGTCCGTAGTTGCATTGTAATATTTTCATTACTTGAACTATAGACAATTTGTGTTTGTAGACGTGCTGGGTGTCTGTTTATAGAAAAAGTAACGTTTTTTCATTTCTGATCAAATGAACGAAATTACTATATATATATTTTTTTTAATTTTCATTTTGATGAATGAGATTTAAAGAACTCATTTTAGTGAGTTTAGTGAATCATCACTAAAATGATTCAAACTTCCCATCACTAATGCAAACATGTATAAATAAAAGAATGATCTACAGTAAGTCCCCTACTTATGAACATTCGGAATGGAATCGGGGACGATCTGTATAGTTGAAAAAATGATTCTGGAGTCAGTGTGTTTGAATTTCCACACACAAGCAACTTATAAGCAACCATGAGACAACCATACTTATTTAATTTGAGATTCTTTAATCATTATTCTTAAACAGGAAGACATTTGGTGAAATAACACCTAACGGTCCTCATGTGAGAATCCTACCAAGAAGTTGGAAGAAAATGTCACGTCCTCATGAGGACATTCGGGTCTCGAGAGGTTAAGCAAACAAAAAGTATCTTTCTTTGTCGAGCTAACTATTCTTAGCTCTGCTACGTCCTGTAATGAATAGTGGTGAAGAATGCTCAAAGGCAATACAGTGATTGATTGCACCCCAAATCTCCGCACGCTTTTTTTTTTCTTCCCCCCACCGCAAATGGCAACATATCCAAAGGCTGGGTCGTTCTGCCACACTGTTGGCCCGCCTTCAGAGTGCGCCACGCCTTGTTCCCAGTATTAGTATTATACACACATGTGGGCATATCTACGTTTTAAACGAAATAAACCCCGAGCGCACGCCGTTCACCCGTACCGAATAGCGAGGGTGTTGCAAGTGTATTGCAAATCTCTTCTGCGTGTGCGTTTTGTAATGGAAAAATGGATCCGGTCTGCTGTTATGCAGTTTCACTGTTAGTTTCACGCTGAGTAGGTGTACATAAGAGAGGAAGTTGCGAAAGAAGAAAGTAAGACGAAGAGTACAGTCCACAGAGTATTAGAGGATGATGGAACAGGGTTGCTTTTGGCACGTCCGTAGACGCCGGTACGTTCGATTCAGCGATGAGGTTAATGTGTGGAAAGTGTGGCTATGAATAAAACACACACACAGCACACTTTTTCAGGTTAATATGACCTAAAGCCTGAGCGAAACTAACTGACCGGTTAAATCATCACCGCAATGCTAACCAAAATCTGATCCTAACCTACGTTAGCATTGTGCCCAAGAAACACCCAGTTACTTTCTTTCAAATAAAATTTTTTTATTTTTTTTATTCCAGTCCTCGAGATCTTTGTCGCATCCAATCCCATCCACGGTCACACAGTCAATAAAGCGGCGTGAGTCAGACGCACTGGCAGGCGTACACGCCCCTGCGGCACAGCGTTTTTTCCCAGACGGGGTGGCATCCGTGCCTCACACAGTCAGCAAACTTGGCTCGTCCGCCGTACACACTTGTCTGTCCCACTTTGCCTCGAACAGATGCAACACACCATAAACCATTTTTTTTCTCTCTCTCTCTCTTTACAATCGGTGCCGTGCAGTAATCCAATGTCAAACACAGTTACAACTTATTGCACTCACAGTCCCGAGACTTGGCGGGCGAGCGTCACACGCGGCCTCCGGATCTGCTCGAGCGCCCTCTGGGTCTGCTCGCATCGTCACTCAGCGCCGTGTTCTTTCCCTCGTTTCCCCTTCAGAAAGCGTGGCTTTAAACGTGTCCGCACTACAAGTTAAAAAGTGAAGAGAGGCACTTGTAATTCTTGTCCAGAAAAGCCCACTTTTTCTTTCAAGCTCTGATCTGGCGGCTTTGGCCCGGCTTTTATATTTCTGCCGGTTTGTGTTTTTCCGCCCGCCGAAAAGCCTTTTAATTACAGGACAGCTTCAGTAAGACTCTCATTATCTTTGTTTTGTTTTTGTTTTTCTTGTTTTTAAATGCTTTTGAGGTTTTTTTTTTTTTTTTTTTCCCCCTTTTTCCTTTGTCCCCCATGGATGACCTTGTTTTTGTTTGTTTGTTTGTTTTTCGTTTCACATGCATCTCGTTTGTCTGACAAACATCTGACTCGTGGTTAACATCAGTACCGCGGATTGGTGAGTGTGTGCGCGCACGCACAGCCAACCGGCCCTTTTGATGTCTGCATGTATTCTCTAAAAGAAGAGGAAAAATAAAACCCAAGCCGCATTGTTTTTCCTTTGCTCTCCCCGACTCTGCATCGACTTCCCTTTAAAGGCGGTTTCTCTTCACCAGTTTTGATTCGCCATTGTTTGGACAAAGGCGCGAGGCGACTCACACGCACACAATATCGGCGTCTGCGAGTAGAGGGGGGGGGGTGTGGTTTAGCTAGGTTGCAATGGCAACCCTGAACTTAATGCTTCCATTTACTTGCATAGAAAGATTTCATGTACGAGGTGGCTTCACTCCATCCCTCGGTCCGTATGACCCGCTTTAATCACAGAAATTTTGAGTGAAGAATTAGTAAAAAGGACAAGATGATGGCCAATTAAACACTTTAATAAAAGTTTTTTCTTAGCACACGCCAGGAATATAAAAATAAACAACCGATCCTCTGATGCTGGACTTCACTCTCTCTGGAGCCCATCCCAGGAGACCGCGCGGACGAGGCGGGCGAACAACCTGGACAGACTGCCATCTATTGCAGTCCTGATTGCACACTCGACAGGCTATTTGAGAACACCGATTAACCAAACCTGCGTGTCTTTTTGAACTGTGGTAGGAAACCCACCAAGAACCAGAACCACCACGGACAGAGACGGGAATCAGAAACTCGATCCTGGAGGTGTGAGGTCACCGTGCTAACCCCTACGCCACCATGGTGCCATTGTCTTTATTATAGTTTGGATAGTAAAGAAATCCGTCACTTTCCAAGTGTTTGACTGATTTGACTTCTTTTCTTGTTAGCATTCTCGTGAACGAGTGTAAATGACATTATTTAATTAAGGAGACTTCGAAGCTCTTACATGGGTCGCTCTGGCAAAAGAGCGCCTGGCAAATGCTAAAATGTAAACCGCGAAAAGTTAGAGGAATTTCACCTACTCAAAGTTTAAAAAGTGCTCCAGGTTACTTTTTTTTCCTTTCTTTTCCAGCAGGGTTATGATGTGACATTTGGATGAGAAAACACAACCTCAGAGCACTGATGAACTCCGTCTCAGTGAATTATTTTTTTTTTTTACTTTTTAATGTAATCTCTCGAGCTGAAAAACAAACACAGCCTCTAAACTCGTGTGTTAATCGTGTACATCCTGAAAATACACAGCGGTTCATCAGCGTGATGCGACATTAAACGGACAAACCTTCCATTTATTTATTTATTTATTTATTTATTTGTTTATTTTAAATTTTTATTGAACCCGCCCCAAGGTTGAGTATGAGTTTTCTCAGAAACCTACGAAACAAATTTTAAAGACAACTCGAAGAAGCAGTAAACTTGTACCATGAAAGAGATTTGAATAAACACACAAAAAAATGTTCAATTATAGATTATTAGGTTATATATTTGTTTGGGAATAAATGATGTGGAATAAACCGGTGTTACGAATGTGACTTTTTCACGTAATGAACGTGACGTGCCTGAATCAGTCCTCTACAAACAAGAACACACTTTAAACCCACCTTTAACGCAAAATCTAAGGTCATGTTAAGGTTAAAAAAAAAAAATTTTAACCAGCCATGTCCTTGGTACTCCAAGTCCTACTTACTGTACACGTCAACCTTTAGTTTATTACAGCGTATTGAATGTAGTAAACTTGTACTGGAAATATATAAAGCCAGTGTTACCTGTTTTTTTTAGTTACAGTATTAACATTAGTGCCAGAACTTTTATACATCACAAGACCAGCAAAGTCAATCAAACTTTATATTTCTAAATAAATAAATAAACAAACAAAAAATAAACAAACAAAAACTTTATGCCTACCTACTATAGCAGCAACATGTTTCCATACGTTCATCCTGGATGAGGATTAATATATAGTTATAATGTACATTTATCTATTCCTAAATGTCTGTAGTCTTTTATGTATGTGTGTTATTTATTATTTCTACTATACCTTTTATATATAATTTCTAAACTCCTGTTATTTTTCTGTGACTCATTTCTAAGCTTTGTTAATACGACTGTAAATATTCTTCATGGCAATAAAGCATCTCTGAACCTTGAATATGTAGTTTATATCTAGAAGTCCTGCATGGATATTTTTATTTTTATAAATATTTTAAACACAGACATGTGGTATAATCCGTATGGTTAGTAAAGATACTTGTTATGATATAGAAGTTTAATAACTCAACACAAGTGTTAACCGTTGCACTGAATCATTCTAGTTCATTCAAGTGCCGTTAGATAAAAACAAAGCGTGAACAGGTCATAAATCGTGGCGCGGCCCTCCCGAGCGCGCAGTGGTTCAAGCCGACATGATTTAGGGATTCATGCACTTTTGCGTAGCAAAGTCGGTGTTAATTCATATCTAATGTCATCGTACTGTATTGTAATAAAATGAGCAATATCGCAACGAGCGTTCCTCATCAGAGAAGCAAAAAAAAAATTAGTTATGCAGCCTGAGAACATCTCACCAAACGTGTGTGTGTGTCTGTGTCTGTGTGTGTGTGTGTGTGTGTTCTGCCCCACAGTTCAGTATCAGATGGAGATGATGAGAAGTCTTCGTCACGTCAACATCGACCATCTGCACGTGGGTTGGTACCAGTCCACCGTCTTCGGCTCGTTCATGAGCCGAGCCCTGCTGGACTCTCAGTTCAGCTACCAGCACGCCATCGAGGAGTCTGTGGTGCTAATCTACGGTACAGTGTCCCTCTCCTCTCCTCTCCTTCCATCCATCCATCTGCCTGGTTCTCTCTCATAATGAGTTTGGCTGATGCTAACGGGACTTGTCCAGCTCTGGGTTCTGTCCTGTATTTCTCACTCTTTCATTGCTCATGTTTTCTCTCGTGGCCTCGTCCATGTCCCTCTGCACCAGCTGGACAGAAGACGCCTTGTTTATTCTCTCTCTCTTAGGTGTGTGTTTGTATTTTCTTTCCTGCTCTCTCCCTGGAATGTTTTCTTTTTTTGTTCTCTCTCTCTCGATTGAATTAAGCACCTTCAATTCAAGATTTATTGGCATGGCCGTGTGCATGTACAGTATTGCCAAAGGATCACAGGAAAGCATACAGCGCTCAGTCTCTCTCTCTCTCTCTCTCTCTCTCTCTCTTTCTTTAAGATTCAAAGGTGTTTAATCAGCATGGCAAATATTTACATCGCCAAAGTCACAAGAATAAACAGGAGTAGATAGATAAAACAGAATAGTATAGGAAGCGTAAATGTATCTCTCTTCCTCCCCTTGCTTCCTTGTGTTTTATGTTGTAATATTTATTTTTTTAATTTATTTAAAACTGTGTGCACATGTGTGTATGCGCTTGCGTGCTCCTCCTCGATGGATTGGCACCATGTCTAGGGTGTACCCCGCGTTGTGCCCCGAGTTCCCTGGGATAGGATCCAGACACTTTTTTTTTTTTTTTTTCTTTCTCTCTCCCAGATGTTTTCTTTTCAGTTTTTAGATATTGCTTCCTGTACATCAATATCTATCTCTCCATCTCCATCTGTCCATCAACTTCTACATCTATCTATATATTTTTCAGTCATCCTTTTAGCCCTTTTTTCTCTTTAACCTTTCTTTCTCTCTCATTCTGTTTGTTTTTTGTCTCCCTTTTTTCCAGGTGTGTACAATTTCTTGATATTGTTACCTGTCTGTGAATATCCGTCGGTCTATGTTCATCTGTCGGTCTCCTCTCTATATTTTTCATCTCTCAGTCCTTTTCTCCCTCCCCCCCCCCCCCCC